>OZ025296.1:154975619-155302200 GCA_964019185.1 Maratus speculifer
TTTTAATTAAGTTTTTTCTTTTTTTTTTTTTTGGTGGGGTGAGAGATTTAAATTATAAATTAGTCTGCCGTAGATTTGATTTATAAATGTACTACATTAAAAGTAAATTTACTAAGTTTTGTTAAAAGCTTGGTTTTCCAAAGGAATTAGAAATTGTAAATTTCGTTCTCTTTTTAAAAAACGTTTCAGATACTAATTTATAGAACGTATAGTTGCGAGTCAATGATTAAACATTAATTATTTTACGTCACAAAAGTTTTTAATAAAATATTTTAATCTAAATGTACAAAGTTACTATTTTCGTGTGATTTATATTTCTATTACTTTTAGTTACATATCTTTAAGTATGAATATTTATGTTAAAACATACTTTTGGAAATAAACTGAAAATTGTCCGTAAATAAATTATGTTCTTTTTAAAAATGTGTTTCTCTGATAATTTGTTGGGCACGTAATTGCGAATTGGTGATAAAACATATATATGTGTTTATTTTATTTTATTTTTGAAAAAGGTTTTAATATGATATATTTATTCTTTAGTTTTAATTAAGTTTTTTTGGTTTGGTGAGAGATTTAAATTATAAATTAGTCTGCCGTAGATTAGATTTATAAATTTACTACATTAAAAGTAAATTTACTAAGTTTTGTTAAAAGCTTGGTTTTCCAAAGGAATTAGAAATTGTAAATTTCGTTCTCTTTTTAAAAAACGTTTCAGATACTTATTTATAAAATGTGTAGTTGCGAGCTATGGATTAAACATTAATTATTTTACGTCACGAAGGCTTTCAATAAAATACATTTGATCTAAATGTAAAAAAAAAAAAAAATATTCTTTTCGCGTGATTTGTATTTTTATTACTTTTACTTAGTTATTTTTAGGTATAAATATAAGTGTTAAAAAGTACTTTTGCAAATAAACTAAAACTTGTAATAAAACTAATTCTTTTTAAAAATGCGTTTCACCTTATAATTTGTTGGGCACGAAATTATGAATTGATATTAAACATATATATGTATGTAAGTATTTTTTTAGAAAAAGATTTTAATACAAGAAAATTATTCTTTAGTTTTGGGGCGTGTGAGATTTTAATTATAAATTAGTCTGCATTATTTTTGATTTATTTTTTTACCACATTAAGCGTATCTTTACGTCGGGATGTTAAAAGGTTAGTTTTCAAAAGTAAGGAAAAAGTGTAAATGTCGTTCTCTGTTTAAAAAATGTTTCAGACACTAATTCATAGAACATATAGTTGTGAGTTACTCATTAACCCCTTGGGGACGAGCGACCACTATAGATGCCGGCACCGATTGTACTCACATCCCGCGAGACTACCATTCATGACGATCAAACGGAACGTTTTGTTTTTCACAATTTAGCATATAAAAAATTTATCCTAATTCTATTTGAATGTATATTAATGAAGGAGACTTCTCCTTCAAACTAGGAAAGCTAATGAAAACATTTTTTTTTTTTTTTTTTAATTCACGCGAATTTAATTTTTTATGGAAATACTACAATGGGAAAAAGATTATTTTTTCATCACGTCTTTGTGTTTCACAAATCTTTTTACGCTTCTAGTAAAACTTTATTATTTTTCTTTATTAGAAAAAATTCTACTGAACTTGAGAGGGAATATTTTGCGGTTAAAGAAAACGATAACGTAAGTAAGCATATTAGCATATGCACGTTTACGAATGACAACATGAACATCTGATTCATGGCTTTATTTTTCGCGCTTTTATCTCGATCAGAAATACTATTTAGTTGCAAAAATCGACGTCATCAACATTTTTTTTCTTTCTTTTAGATGAAAAGATTTATATTTTATCTTTTTATTTTATTTCAGAAGTGCTTCGCAGTTAAAAAAAAATAATAAGAAGAAAGAAAGAAAAGTGTTACACACTGATTGTGAAGCTGATAAGCTGATAATATATTCTCAGCGCCACTAAATTAAGAATATTTTTCTGCGTTCCTCTTTTAATTTTACTTTTCACGCTTGTTTAAATTAATTCGTTTTAAATTGATAATAAATGTTTACTCGATATCTTTTATTAAATTCTGACTATTTTAAAGACTATGCGCATACATTAGCATGCATATTTTGAATCAAAAATCCGTTTTAGCTGTTATAATTGAATATATTCCATACATTATTTGATGTTCAGTTATATATATTTTGTCAATTTAAAAATTCCTTCAACATTAATGGCATTTTTTATCAGTATATTTAAAATTACTATTTAATTTCATTCACTATTAATTACTTTTAATTTCATAACTTTATTTATAGTTTTAAATATTTAATGCATAAGATATAACTAAAGATATTTTAACATCAATAAATTCTTTGATGAATGTATTTTAATTTATTATTCAAGTTAACTCATTATTATTAAACAATCTTTATCTATCAAATTACTTATGTGATGCTATAAGTGATATATTAAAATAAAATGGCTAAAAACAACTTTTGTTTAATATATCACTTGTAGCATAACATAAATTTGATATTTTAAAGTGATGATTCATATTATACATAATTTTATTTAATATTTCATTTTATAATATATTACTATATATATCTATATCTAGCTATAATGAACAAATTCAGCAAAATGCACATTTTATTTTAAAGTATAGTTTTATTAACTTTTCATTTATTACTATGCAATACTTTTTATTTGATAAATATTTTATGATTTATTATTTTTTTATATATAATTTTTGAATTTTCAGAACTGCTTTTAAAGAAACATTTCAAATTTGTTTTTTTTATGTATGTTTCTATAATAAGCAATAAACACTAACATGCAGAAGTTTTCACACGTTTTATTTAATTAGTCTTATTTGTTAATAAAACAGCTTCATTAAAACGCTTATTTTGTTTAAGAAATGTCTTAAAAATTATTTAGAAGCAAAACTATTGCAGTTTTAACAAAAATATTTTTTAAATTAGGAAAATATTTCGTTTGTTGCTATATTAAACTTACATAAGTGACCTGCGATCATACTGTACTATTTTGAGGGCTAAATAATTTGTTAAAATGTTTATTACGTATATTTAAAAAGTCATTTTTATATAAAAATATCGTTGAAAATAACTCATTTTTTTGGTGAATATACATAGTAACAACCTACTCCATGCATGTAAATTTCAAAAGGTTACATGGAAAAATTAATTTATTACAATTTTTTAAAGAACACATTACACGAGTTAGGCTTAACTGCGCAAAATCCTTCGGCCCTGAAGATGAAATCGAATTTCCCCGCTCCGTCCTCAGATGCGCGCTTCGAAATGCGCGCGCCGTCGCGAACGGGTTAAACATTAATTATTTTACGTCACGAATGTTTTTAATAAAATATTTTTAATCTAAATTTACGAAGTTACTCGTTTGGTGTAATTTATATTTCTATAACTTTTAGTTAGTTATCTTTAGGTATGAATATGGTTGTTAAAATATATTTTTGAAAATAAACTAAAATTTTTCCGTAAATAAATTATGTTCTTTTTAAAAATGCGTTTCACCTGATAATAAGCACGTAATTACGAATTGGTGATTAAACATATGTATGTTTATTTTTTTAGAAAAATATTTTAATACGATAAAACGTTTCTTTAATTTTGGAAGTTGGGATATTTTAAGTATAAATTAGTCTGCAGTAGATTTGATTTATAATTTCACCACATTAAGCGTATCTTTACGTAGAGATGTTAAAAGTTGGTTTTCCAAAAAATGTAAAAATTGTAAATTTCGTTTTTTTTTTTTTTTTTTTTTTTTTTTTTTTTTTTTTTTTTTAAAGAAGTTTTAGATAGTAATTTATAGAACATGTAGTTGGGAATTCATGATTACATATTAATTATTTTATGTCACGAAAGAGTTTAATATAATATTTTTAATGTTAATGTACAAAGTTACTCTTTTGATTTATATTTTTATTACTTTTAATTGGTTATCTTTAGGTTTAAATATGAATGTTAAAACGTACTTTTTCAAATAAAATGAAAAATTATCCGTAAGTAAGTTTTGTTTTGTGCAGCACCTTATAACTTGTTGGGCACGAAATTACGAACTGGTGATTAAACATATATATCTATGTATATATTTTTCAGAAAAAGCTTTTAATGCGATAAATTTATTTTTTAGTTTTGTAGTATGAGAGATTTTGATTATAAATTATTCTGCAATAGATTTGATTTATAATTTTACCACATTAAGTATATCTTTACGTATGGATCATAAAAGCTTGGTTTTTACAAACAAAGTAAAAATGGAAATTTCGTTCCCTTTTTTTAAAAAAAGTTTAAGGCACTAATTTATAGAATATGCAGTTGTAAGCTAATGATAAACGTTAATTATTTTACGTCACGGAAGTTTTTAATAATATACTTTTAATCTAAATGTACAAAGTAACACTTTTTATAAGATTTATATTTTTATCACTTTTAACTAGCTATCTTTAAGTATGAATTGTGAATATTAAAATGTATTTTTACAAGTGAACTGAAAATTATCCTTAAGTAAATATTATTCTATTTGAAAATATGTTTCACCTTGTAATTTGTTGGGCGCGATATCAAAAATTGGTAATTAAACATATATATGTAAATATATTTTTTTTTTTTAGAAAAAACATTTTAGTGATTTTAGTGAAATAAATTTTATGTGCATGTACCTACAAGTACTTTTCAAGTTAACAATTAAATGTATTATAAAGAATACATAATCTATAAAAAATCTTTTAATATTAGAAATTTTGTTATAATAAGATGATATTATGTTCTAATATTCATGCAAGCTAGTATGGTTGATTTTTTAAAACACCAATTTATGTTCCTTCAGTTCATAAAAGTATAATAATTTCCTAAATAAACAAATATAGATCATAATTAAATGTTTACATATTTTCTTAAGCGAACCAGAGTTTTTGTAAATATCGGAAAGTATAGTATGGAAATAAAAAATATCAAAAGAGATAGCTACAAAATATCAGGTTTTTAGATACCTTGTTACAAAATGGTTACAAAAGCTCTTAATTATATGAAACTTCAAATAACAAAACAAGATTTTGAAATTAATCGCATCACAAAAATGCAATTTTGCACTTTAAGTCACTGAAGTGTATAAACCCTGCGTAATAATAATAATAAAAAATAAAAATCTAAAAAAATAGAAATGTAGTTTACCTCATGGTTATGCCAAGAATGCAATGATAGAAGTTTTTTTTTTCCTTTTTATTTATTCTTCGACAAATTTTATTAAACAAATTTATCAACATCATTTTTAGGGTTTCGTTCATCTTACGAAATCCTGTTCTCTGTCAGTTCGTCACCAGTCCGCAATCAAAGAATGTACATGTTAGTTACTTTAAATTTTGTGTACTTACAGTTGAATACCTCGTCTCATGCGACAAATGCTAAAATTTTGAAAACAAGTCTATTATTTTAATTAAATTAATATTTTTAATGTCATCCGTTCATTTTGCGATGTGAAATAAGAAGCTTAATTTGAACATTTTGCGTGTAGACTTCATGGCTTTGAAGAAAAAAATCCTGCTAGCAAACGGGAGATTTATATATCGATCCCCGTTAAGGAAACATGAAAATTTCATCCTAAGATGGATTTAATAAGAAGAAACCTTTTATTTTTAGCCAATTTAATAGTTTATATTATTAGGTTTCGTTCATCTAGCATTCATAATATTTTTTTTTAATTCAGTTTATATTTCGATTTAAATATCTTAAAATACATTAATGATTCAACATTTTAAATTTAATTTTTAAAATAATTATTTCGGTTTTAGAATATTAAAATTTTATTCAGATCTTTGCTATTTTTTTTTAATTTTTAATTTTAAAAAAAATTAGTATATTTGATAGCATTTAAATGATTTGATTTGAACATTTTTCATTTGATTAAAAAAAAAAGAACTTCCTTACTATTTTTATTTCAATTAAGGGAGACCCGTACCCCAATTTCGGCAAAAAATCATCAAAAGTTCAATTTTTTTCCTCAAAAAACGATGAAATACATACTTGCGAATATCCATGCAAAATTTCAGAAATTGACGACACTTGGAACTATCGCTTTTTAAATGTACTCACTATAGAGTTTAAAGGACTAGCGGCCATTTAAAACGTGTTTTCCTGAAAAGGACTTTTTTCATGTTTTGCCTAAGTTCAAAGTACTAAGGCTCTGTGGTAAAATGATTTAGAAACAAAGTGTTTATGTTTTTAGAATCTTAAAAAAAATTTCAACAAAAGTAAGGAGATATATATATATTTTAACTATTTCTGAAAATTTTACATAAATTGGTAAGCATGAAAATTAAAACAAATTTAAGGAAATTTACCATGCGTATTTTTATTTATTTTTTTCTTAGCCAATTAAAATGGAAAATTAAAAATATATCTCCTTATTTCTTTTCTATATACTATAACACTATTTAAGAAATTTTAGTAATACCAAAATATTGAAAATTGAATGAGGAGTGGTAATTTTAAAAAGTGTATTTTTCGACAAAAAAAAAAAAAAATCATAAAAATCCCCATAAAAAATATACTTTTTAATAAAACGTGAATTTTTTTGCTAATTATTCCTTACAAGAAGATTCTTAAATAGTACACCAAAATTCATTACTTTAAAATCAATAATAAAAATTTTCGTTTTTTTTCTTACGGGTCTCCTTTAAATGTATTGGTGCTACCATCTATGTAAAAATTTAATAATTATAAATTAACAAATAAAGTAAAACACTTTGTAAAATCACCATAAAATGAAAAATAAAGTACGACGCGTTTCGAGCTACAACAATAACACATAGGTGCCAACGTGACATCTATTATCCGTAATACCTGTGTTAATTTAATCCGGGTTCAATGAGTTGGATGAAAGAAGAGAAATGAAAGAGAAATCGGAGAAAGGAAATTAAATGTGTTCCACTAACAGTCCTGAAATTAAATAAATAAAGATTCATGAAATATATTTTTTGGTTTGAAATGATATTAACCTGGATCAAACTAATTAAGGTATTACAGCAGATTAGTTGAAAGTTGGAAACAGTGTTACATCAGCTAAACAAATGTGTGTCCGTAAGGGTACAAGCTGAACTGTTATTGTTGTAGCATCGAAACGCGTCCTACTTTATTTTTCATTTTATGGTGACTTTACAAAATGTTTCACTTTATTTATTAATTATCGCTAGTATTTACGGTGGTTTCACTATAAATTAACAATTTGGGTATATCAATTGAATGATAAATTGTTATGAAAGAAATATTATACGAAACCCTTCAGTGCCACCTGAGTTTGGACTTACGAAACTGTTTCAATCGTTTTAGTGTGTACTAATATGCGTCACTGTGACTTGAAGTTTGATGATCTATATATATATATATATATATTACAATATCAAGACAAATTCAAATTTCTTATTTCTTCTGAACCGCTAACAAAACACGATACGATAGCACCGTCACTCAAAAATTCATAACATTCCCATTTTGAATATCTGTTAATCCACTATTGCACTGATTCTTCGCCCAAGTGTTACATTTTAATCACAATGGTTAAATTTTCATATAAATTCTAAAATTATCCTCTTCAAATCAGTACTATCCTTTTTTTTTAGTGTTGACTTTAGAAAAAATGGCCGCCGGGCGGAAATTTTTTTTAAAGGAAACACTGTTCTAAAAAAAGTGTACATGTTCTTTTTAAAAAGGAAAAAGTGATCACATTTGTACCCCGTTCAAAAAGTATTTAGAACTGGTTTCTTTAGAATCACCTAGAATTTGTGATATTTTCAAGGCATAAATTCGACTGCCACAGGATGCATAGGAAGTATTAAAAAGGGACACCGGTGTCATCGCAAGATCTTAAAAAGGCCGTTCGGTGCATAAAAGGTATAAAAAGATCCTGCGGGCGCTGCGCCCTGCTAAAATGGCTTATACCGCGTTTTATATAGGCATTTGATTTTTTTTCCGTTTCATCCTATGAAATCCCCCCTCCCATAATATCTAAATAGTGATGCTTTTAACTACTTTTCATGGAGCAATATTATAATAGTCCCCACCGGGAGGTTCTGACCTCCAAACTGGTAGACGGTAGGTGCTGGGTTCGAACCCTATCGCGACCGTCGGCTAACCGTTCGGAGTTTTCCGTCGTTTTCTTCGAACCTTGCGTAAGTACGGGTGAGGTTCCCTTAGAAAAACCCTCACGGAGGGAAATCTTCTCATAGGACCTATACCCCATAGTGTAGATAACTGGCCGACATAAATACAAACAAACAAACATTATAATAGATTGCATCAAAAATTTAAGGTACGATAACATTTAACCGAAAGTCTACTTATTGTGAAATATCTGATGTTTGTAGAAGTATAACACAAGTAAATTGTTAAGCACCGGTGATGCGAAATCTAATTCAAGCACGAATGATCTGAATATGAATTCAAGCAACACATGAAATAAAAACCGAAATTTCTGTGTCACATGCACCACTCAGCCAAAAACAGCGCAAATTTCCCGAGACATTAAAAATTTTACAGTACTTTTAAAGCAACAGTGTTGGCAGCCATGGTTCCAGCGTCTTTTGTTGAAAAATGCAATCATATTTCCTGAACTTTATAACTTTTCAATTATCAATTATGCGATTTTGAATGGAGGATATTCCAAATCTGCGTTCGAGACTGTAAAAGGCCACGTGGTACCGGTAGTTTACCCAAAGAACTTCTAATTGATAAGCAGGGAGGTTGCTACTGCTTTCCCTATGATCTGTTTCATTGGCTGGTGGGGATTTACATTGCGTCTAACGAAGCTTTCTCTTCTTTACATTTGAAGTTTTTGTCTTGACCACGTGATCATAACGTAGATAGAATATCCTCTATTTAAGCACCGACGCTGTGAGAGCGAATTCATGGAATATATGAAGTAAAAATTTAATTCCTTACTGCGCAGCCAATAGTAACGAATAAACTTTTTCAGATATGTGAAATTTTTACTATTATCTTAAAGGCAGCAGCTTGTAAATTAAACAGCGATTGTGTGCGTTCTCGGGGTTTCAGCACCTTTTGTTCTAAAATACAAAATCTTTTTTTTTTTTTACAAAAGAAAGATACTTACAAGGAAGGTCTCCATACTGGGCATACTCAGAATTTTTTAAACAAGTAAGAAAAATCATGCGTTAAGCATAGATTATGAAGCACTTTCCAACACTTCATGAAATCTTTAACAAAACCTTGTTATTACCAGGAAATACTATAATGTATAGCCAAATACATCCAAGTATGTATTCCAGTACTTTTGAACAGCCCTGTATTTCATCTGTCAATTGATATAATGGAAAAATTTAGTTTAGTAAGAAAATGCCCAGTAGCTTGAAATTTCTATTCCAGCAATTCATACTATTAGATAAAAAGATACTTGAATACTTTTTTTCAGTCCTGTAGTTTACCTTGTACCCTTAATACACGGCAGGATAAAGCTAAAATTAATTTTTTTAATACAACTGAAATCACATTCTCATAAATTATCATTCATAGGCGTCCATGTACCGAATTCTTTGCGTGGCCTTGTATATCATTTTATCTATATTCTGCAAACATTTCTCAGTAAATTGAATGCAGTTCAGCGTAAAAATGCATAACGTATTTAAGAACCACGTTTAAGTAATTTACGCTCATATTCAATAACGTTGGCGAACTCTTTTGTGTAGACCTGTATATCAATAAAACATTTATGCACACCATATATGCATATATTTAGTGAAACCTAAATGCGAATATCATAATTAAAATGCATTTCATCCCTTCATGAGCCATCATCGAACGCATATACGGTGCTTCGGAAAGATTATACTATTTGAAATCTTTTGTGTGGCCCTGTAAATGCTATGTACTTCATATTATGCAAGACGGTATCGTGTAATTTATATTAAGCTTCAGTGAAATACACCAATTTTACTATACATGAAACAGTTTAATATATTTAAAATATGCCGCACGCAATTCCTCCTTTACCATTATCTAACGAAATTCTTTTGTGCGGCCCTGTAAATGAATAATAGCTATATTTTCATTGCATACATTACACAATGTATATCTTAGCGCTCTTTGCGAATCATATGAATATGAGTATGTTTGACTGGGTGTAACACCTTCAAAATTCATTTGAACGATTTTTTCCCATATGCCGTAATGTAATCGAAAACTTTTGACTCTCCCTGTAAATAAACCAATCACGGTAGAAACTTCATTTACAATAGGGTTCGTGCTAGGCTAAACATCAATAACGTATAAAAATTTCATAGCAATCCGAGTATATTTACGGGAGTTAGAGCGCGGACAGATGGCCATCCGGCCAGACGGACAGACGGTCATCCGGCCAGACGGACAGAGAAACCGAATGCATAAGCACTTTTCAACTTTGTTGGAAAGTGCTAAAAAATTACTGATTAAACTACTCATGTATGGAATAAACGGTCAATCAAATTTATCGGCGGAATTACGGAAGAAACTCAGTAAAAAAATAAAATACTTTTGAGTATTTGGCGCGAAAAGATGAAAGCGTCACGCGATTTGGCGAGCAGCATTTCCCTCGCCAAAAGCAAACGATTTTAATGCACCTGAAAAATTTCTTGTCGGTTAAATTTTAGACGTGTAAATGGTATTTAATGAACTTAAATTTCAATAATGAGAAAGTTTGACATATAGATGTATTTTATGTTACCTATTTCCTTTGGTTTTGCTGCAGTTATTTAATGTTATCACTTTAAAAATAATTTCTTATAAAAAAAATATTTTCATATTGAAAAGTATTTTTTCATATATTTAAGCGTATAACAAAATGAAGGCCAGATGAAGAATGCTGCAATAACGCATTTCAATATTGGAAAAGTTTTTGTTTCCATAGCAACAAAATAGAATCGACAGAGTTCAATTAGATTGGAGTGAATTTTGAGATTGAAACAATTTTAATTAATTTTAATTTTGTTTTAATTCATAAAATTTTACAGTTAATCTTATTTTTAAATACATTATGACAAATATGGCAAATATAGTTAAAACAAACTAAAGCTGGCAAAGCTAACGTTATATAAATAAAATGTCTTTAAACAAGTTCAAGATGAAACACTTTTACCTTAAAAAGAATTTTACATTAAAAAGTGTTTTTTGAAATTTTATTTTGACGCCAACCGATGATAAATCGCCAAATAAAAGAAATGTTCATTACTTTTTTACGAACGTTCAAACGGGGTTCCGCCAAAATTTTTTTTTACAAACGTATATATCCAGATGAGAAGAACATTCTGTAATTTTTTCAGAATTTTCTGAGAATGTCCGTATGGAGACCTTCCTTGTTAGTAAAAAAACATTACATGGTATCACATGCCGGCTGAACAGCTAAATAATTAGAAAGATAACATCCTATTTAAAAAGAAGAAGCCTGATACAAATAATTTTTAATGCAACGTTTCCATTAAGCAATTTATATTTTAATTTGGTTTTTCCTATTTCTTGAAACATTATATAATTAATGAAGACGTTTTAAAGTTGCGTTTTTTTAACGGTCATAAAAATTATTAAATTTTTAACTTTGATTTTTTTTGTCAAATGCATTTTTAATTCCTTAATATGGCATCATGTCACGTTTATTTACTTTTCGCAATTACAAAGCCTAATGAGATTTCAAAAGATTTTCAGATTTAATTTCTTAATGTACATCCACTTAAATAAATTATATTTTCTGTCTCATTTTCAGAAATAAGTATCTATACTAAAAATTAGAGTCATTTAACATTCTGGAATAAAATATTTGTTTATATTTGAAGAAAGGATTTTCATTTACTCTAAATTTGATAGTCTAAAATGTTATATATGAGGGTTTTTTGCAGTTCTCCGGAGTATTTTCAGTCTTAACATAGTTTCAACTTTCATTTCATTAGAATCTGCTTTAATATAATGAAATATATGAATAAGTTTGCGTGATTTCTCCGTTGTAGATTCAGACGTAGTTTTATTATTTAATTAGAGTTTAATTATCATTGTTAACTATTAATATTTTTTATTAACCACATGCTTAATAACTATTTCCATTAAATAGCTTAAAAATTACGGACATTTAACAGTACACTATGGAATATTTATTTAAATTTAAGAAAAAATATTTTTCACGCTAAAAATTTGTTTGTTTATATGTTTTGCGATACACAAATAAAATTTGTGTGATATCCAGAAATATATTTATTTTTCTTCATGAAAATTAATGTGTTACAAAATTTAAATTTCAACTTTATTAATACTTGCTTTAACCGAATCAAATATTTATATGAAATAGCATAATAGGATACTAATTACACTTATTATATTTTTATTCAAAATATATTTATTCATATCTTGTAATTTGTTTGCATTAATCGAGTGAAGTTTTCATTATTTTAATTAGACGAATGCAAAATATTGTCATTTAACATTCTCCAATAAATATTCATTTATAGTTTATATTTTGAACTTTTCATTATTATTTCTTGAATTAATTCCTAGACTGTTTTAATAAAGAAATAGAAATAAATTATCAAAAATAGGAGTTGACATTATATCTTATATGTAGAGAATGCCTATTTACAAGGGAGAAAACAGTCAACATTATACTGAATATTAAAGTAATTACAAATTTTCTTTTATTCTTTACCTCAAAGTAAATTTCTTTTACCTCAAATTAAAAATTTGATAAAAGGAACTGCAATTCATCATGTATCTTTTGTTACAACTAAGAAAAGGTAGTTAATTAAATATTTTCAGTATAATAAAAAATAATAAAGAATGAAATAACAGAATTAAAGGAATGTATATATATATATATATATATATATATATATATATATGTATCATGTTCTGATTTTTAAAGATGTAAAGCAGTAAAATGTTCATATTCGGAAAAATCATAATATGTTAAAGTAAAAAAATTTTCTTTGCAAAATGTTTAAATAAAGGAAAATTTTCTTAAAACCGAATTATTCGAATAATGTTCTGATATATGCATTCATCTAATGGCAGTTAATGTGCAGTCTTTTACCAGGTTTTTTCTAACTATTATTCTGTAAAAATTTATCACATTTTATTGATGCTATAAACTTTATTTTCGTTCCACCCTCTCAGGAACCTTGTTTCTGTTTACCATCAAATTTTAACTCGTACTAGGGTAGATGCACAGGTTAGCACCATTCTCTTGATAAATTGCGTAAATGTTCTCATACGTATTGTGTGAATCTTGTAAGACATGCTTTTGAAAAGTTCATTCATAACCTTCGAAATGTAATATATTACGTTGATTGAAATGCAAACAGCATACATTTTATTCGATTTAAAGAGGACATTTTTGGATGAAATAACCATACATTATTCTACAGTCATACATATTAATTTCATTTCATTAAAGAGTAAAGAGCATGTTTTTTATTCGATTTAAAATGGGTAGTAGATGTAAATTTTCATAGTGGGCGAAAAAAGTTCGGTCCAGGATTTGAAGTAGGGAAGTATTGGCTGAGGCCGCCAATGCTCTTCCAACTAAGCCATCCCGGACAATAAAAAAATACAACAGCTATAATTATTTTATCGATTGAATAATCGTGTTATAAATTAGTGTAATATTGAAATGGATAGTTTTATTGGAAATAACTGTCATTGCGCTAAGTTTTATGTCATTTTTATAATTTAAAGAGAAGCAGTGCTCATGGTGAACTAAATTTCTTTCTAAAAGTATGTGTAGAAGATGGTTTAGGAAATTTAAAGAAGGTTTATTTGATGTTGATGTTGCAGAACGTGAAGGTAGAAACTGCAAGCATTACGGAATGAAGACACCACACAAACGATACAAAGACTGGCAGAAGTATCGAATGTTGAGATTTCATATGGGTCCCGGAATTTCAAGACTGGACAATCCTTTGGTATCACTATCTTCTTCTAGAAAGACTATCTTCTTCTATTCTTAAATAAGACAAATATTTTTTATAACAAAAATACTTGTGTTTAACCTGAAAAATAACGATTCCCTTGCGAATCCTGTAATGTTGAACAACTCGCTGTCCGTAAATGTTTACATGGAATGACATGCAAAAACATAAACAAATATGTAGTTTTACTTAAAACCGGAACAAATATATGACATAGTGTAATGTATGAAGATTTTTTTTTACCTGTTCTCCGCATATATTTTTTTTTCTATCGTCTAAATGAATATCTCGATATACGTTCTTATTGGGAATATACTAAAGTTTTTTTTCAGCAAGTTTAATTGCAATGTAATTTATCATTTTGAAAATCACTTTCACCGTATCCATTGAAAAAAAGGAGCAGCATCTATTACGCTTAAATTAATGATGTATTTTCCGCTTTGTAGTTTTCACATGATATTTATTCTTTATTATTTCTTTGGATTTTATCTATTGAGATATATTAATTATAATTCCTAGCTGCGATAATTTCCTTGATTAATGTATTTCATTTAGCTTTCGTTTCTTAAAATCTCGCAATCTAGTAAATTTAAATAAAAACAAAAAAGACTTTTTTTTTTTTATAAATCTAGTTCTTTGAGAGTATTTTCATTTAAATCTATTTATAGAGTATTTTGAAACAATCAGAAGTTTTTTGTTAAAGAGTCACTTTTTTTTAATTTGCAGTAGGAAAAATTCATTTAAAATTCTCTATTTAAGTGTAGGAGGGAAAGATTAAAAATTATTATTTTATATAGAGATCCTTGCGTATACAATTGTGTAAAAAAAGATAAATGCTATCGAAGCAATTACGAAATTAGTTATGCTTTAAAGAAATATTATACATCTCTTCTGAGATAACAACAAATCCAAATAGAGAGTTCCTATATTTTCTACACTATCAAAAACAAATAGATTTCTGGCATTTAAAGGATTGTTGAAAAAATTATTTTACAACACATAATTTTTGGAAACATATTCGAGTAACTTAACCGTATATTAATCACTACACTGTAAAAAAAAAAATTGGGAAAGTTACAAAAATTTTTCTAGTAGAATTGTATTCCAAGAACTTTTTATGTAACGGCAACAATAAAAATTCATGTAACAGATACAGATTTGCACTTTGAATCAAACAAATTTTAAGGTTACTAAGAATTTTTTTGGGAAATCGTATTCCAAGAACTTTTTAAGTGACGATAACGAGCATTATAGATAAAATTTTAGTAAAGTTACCAAAATTTTAGTAAATTCTTTTGTAAAGTTACAGATGGTTTTAGTTTTGCTTACAAGTTTTGTAGATTGACATCATTTTCTTGTACAGTGTACACATAAAATTTTAGTAAGCATAAGAGATTTCGGTTAATTTAGATTACTAAGGTTACAGATTTTTTTTTACAGTGTATATATAATGCCATTGCTTGCCAGTATTTTAAATGCAAGGCATTTTCAAATGAACTGCAAGCCATTTTTTTTACTTGTGTTGAAAAAAAGCAAATATCAGAGTAAATTTTTATGTCAATGGTGTTAATTTATCCCAGTTGTCTGTTATACATAGAAATGAAGAGGTTTACTTCCAAATTCAAAGCATCTTAAAACAGATATTTCGTATTAAAATAAATACACAGTACAAACTATTTTTAAACTTTTTTTCTAAAATTATTGACAGTAAAATACATTTTCCATTAAAGATATCCCTTATCAAACCTCAAAAGGTTACTTTTATCAGATGTTGCGGAAATTTCAGTTTTTTCCGATTCGTGGACAGTTAGGAATAGATTATATTTTCATACATCAAATATACTATCTGATAATTAATGAAATAAAAATGGAGTCATTTTAAAAGGGAGTTCTGTACTCTCGCGTCTCTGGCTAAACTATATTCATGTGAAAAAATGTTTTATGTTTTTATAATGGTTTTTCATTTCTATACAGGTAGAAAACAGTAATTTTAAGGAGTATTTCAATTTTCAGCAATAATTTTATATTATTGTACCACCGTTTAAAAATTATAAAAGTACTTAATACGAACAGAAGCGGAGACGAATCAAACAGAGATTGATTTAATATTTAATCAAATTTGAAAACCAAAATTTTTATTTTACGAGACATACAATTGAACGAAAATATTTTATGAATGTACTGAGAATTCTTCAAGAGAAATATCAGCTTTTCTTTATAGAAAAATAAATCTAGGTTCAATGCGCGAAAGTTTGCTTTATTTTACAAAGGTAATTTTGATAAGAAAAAGCTGGTGCGGAATAATTTCCTGGTCAAAAAATTTCAAGACAAGTACGACATCTGAGTTAAACATGATTACACTTTGCTTTTAGCTGAAACAAATCAACTTCATTGAATTATTTATACATTGATAGAATTTTTTCGCACGTCTTAATTTTTTTTAAATTAGCAAGTGCTGTTTTTTTGGACTTTTAAATTTTTTTGTATAATTATACATTATTATTATAATTATGTAGCATTTTAAAAACTTGCCATTTTACTTAATTTAATATTTAGGAATATCTATGTGTCTCTATTCTGATTCTTGTAAATATATTTTTAATTCTATATAATTTTTTATATATCGGAGAAATTTTCAACAGCATGTTTTACATTGAAATTTATGTGTAGAATAATTATATCATATTTGCAGCGAGACGCAAAGTATGTCCTTTAAATTGTGGTCCATTGAGATAAATCATTGGCGGCGCAATTTATTCATCTTGCGATTTTTTAACCTTACATTCTTCATATGCGTAACTGATGTGAATTACAACATATTTTCTCAGTAGTATAGAATAAACAGCTTTTATATTTCGCCCATGGGGACATATGAAAAATTCCTTTACATTACGAAAAATGAAGAAAAGTCCTTTGTGAAGCATTTTATGAATGTTTCCATTCTTTGAACATAAAGAAAATGGTAAATCCCTGTGCTGCACTAAAGTATTACTAGTTAAGTAATACCCGATAATTTACTGATAATATACCGATAACTTACCGATAAGTTACCGATAAGTTACCGATAAGTAACCTATAAGTTACGGAAATGTAATTAAGTCTTCTGCACTGTAAAAAAAATCGGTAAAGGTACTAAACATTTTCTAAGAAACTGGGATTCCAAGAACTTTTCATGTAACGATAACAGGAAAAATCCATGTAACCGATTCTAAAACTTGAGTTTTTTTTTTTTTTTTTTTTTTTTTTTTTTTTTTTTTTTTTTTTTTTGTTACCATTACAGGAAAAGTTCTTGCAATCCCAGTTTCCTAGATAAAGTGTAGTACCTTTACAGATTTTTTTTTACAGTGTGATCACACATTTTCCGAATTCCGTTTCTTAATGTTAATTCTATGGGCGTTTGCTGCATTGGTATATTCCAAATATCTCCTCAGGATATTAATATTTTAAAGTTTATTTTTCTGTTTACATTCTTAAAACGAAAGTGTAGATTTGGCTTCTCAGGAAAGAGCTGTAATTTATTGAATCGTGAATGAGTTGTTTTTAAATGCTTTACTAATCTTGATTTAGATTGCTTGTTTAAAGAACTCATCTTGATTTAAATTGTTTAAAAACAACTCACTCACATGAGTTGTTTCAACTCTTTATGAGAAGCTGCCTTTCAACACATGAGATGAGCGAATTTCAACTTTAGCTACTTTTGGCTGACATTTTAAAAGAGTACTCTTCTGTAAACAGGGGTATACTTTTCTTAGTCTTCAAAATATATCTAAAAGATACGCTGAATTTTATATGATGTGCCGAAATTTTATTTTCACTTTGTCAATTTTTAAAACATAAAATATTAAATTAAGCAAAGTTTTAGAAGTATTTCGAGAACTAAGAAAAAAATACGTCCTTTAAGAAAAAAAATATATATAAATTTGATGAGTAGACGTTTTGTGCATAAAAATACCACCAACACGTACAGTCTTAATTTTACGAAGAGAAAGTCAGAAAATGAGTGGCCAGCAGATTTAATGTTCATTTGAAGAAACGCATAGAAGAATTCGGTATAAGACTTTGCTATTGTCATTAATTCGTATAAGAACGTTTTTCGTATTTGTATGCATTTCAAAATTATCTAATTGTTGTACAGTGACGAATGGACACTTTTTGAAATAGAATTAGTAAAAAAAAAACATCAGTTATAAAGAGTCTAACTTTGTAAAGGCGACGTTAGTAACAAGAAGTCCTGCAGCCAACGCTCGGAGGTTTGCCAAATAAATCCCTGTCGTGCGGTTGTCAGGAAAATCTTGGCGATACAACCACATTCAGGTAGATCTCAGCTTGTGACAATCAAGCGGCTTCTGCCCCGCAGCCAGGTATAAAAACTCGTAAAACTAGGCATATTGTCCGGCAGAGAGGGGCCTGGTCTGCGGTATAATAATGTTAATAATCAGTAAAATCTTCATCCATTGCCTGGTTTAAGCTCTTACATCTGGACAAATAAAAACCCGCGATGGGGGTAATCTAAAAAAACTTCTCTGATTTTATTTTATTACATTCCGTGCATAAATTCTAAAGATGATATGCAGGATTGCTCAACAATTTGCACACATTACCGGATATAGAGAATGATTAATAAAAATAAGTTTTCCCTAATAAAATCAGATTATTTTTAAGCTGAATACATTTAGGTACATCATTTCATTGTATGAAAATAGTGAATTTCTTAATAGAATCTGTAAACGTTGGAATATATTTATAGTCTATGCTTGATGCAGAATTTTTTAAATACATCTAAGCAGAATATGATTTATTTTTACACGAATATCTCTCGTGCATCCATTTAAACAAAAAAGCAGCAGAAGAAGAAGCTATTACGCCTAAATTAATGTTCTCGTTTCCGCTTTGCAGTTTTCAGTTGAGTTGCATTCTTTATTTCTTGTTTTGTTTTTAGTCTGTTGAGAGAGACATTAATAATGAATCTCTGTTGTGGAGATTTTGTTTATATATTTATCCTATTAAGATTTTGTTTCGAAAAATTCCTATGAGGTTGGATAAAGAATAATGAGTTATGCTGTTTAATTTTCTTTTGTCTTTTTAATTGTATTTACAAGATATTTAAAAACAATCAGAAAATAAAGCTTTATAATTTGTACTTAGTAATGAAGAGATTTAAATAGGCGCGTTTAAAATGATGAAAAATTATGGATACATAAATATAAAGAACTGTGATTGTCTACAAAGCGTTTTATTTTTTCTAGATCTTATTTTGCTAGCTAAATATTTATCTACGGATTGTGAATCGAAACCTGTAATGCACTTCTAGAAATGTATTTCATTGAAATAGCTGCAGAAGATGAAAATACAGCATAGCCATATTTATACATTGAAAAACAACTTTATTGTATACATTTTTTGAGAGTTTCTGTGTTAAACAAATATAAATGCAACATTAACTTAAATTAAAAAGTCAAGAATCCAAAAAAACTTTACACTTGTGTAAGTTAATTTATTTCGCTTCTGAGATTTAAAAATAAGTGTTAATGGAATAATTTTGGTATCATATTAGAGTAAAAAAATGCACTTTTTTAGATGAGCAAAAATATTTTAGTATTTATTGCAGAAGTAAAACAATATTAAGATAATATTGCATAAGTAATATTGCAAAAGTAAAATAAGTTTAGTATTTTAAAAATTAAATAAAATAAATTATTTAAACTAATATTCGTTAAAATTCATAGTTATGCAAGACATTACGTATCATATTACAAAAATAAAGAATACTACCCAGTTAAACTGATGGCATTGAGCTCACAGGCTACAACTACTAATTGTACATTAAAGCCTTATATTTTCAATGGTTAATTCCGTTCGAAAAAAAATTAAGAAGGGGAAACAGCTCTCTCCTTTCCTCTTTTTTTATACTTAATCATTGAACCTCCTATACTATCAAAGACATGCTTTATCATATAAAAAATCTATATCCAAAATTCAGAGCAAATGAGATAATTCTTAATAAAAACCCATTTAGCATTTATATAATTTAAAAGGAGTTATCTCCCTCTTTTATACTTAACCATTAAACTTCCAAAATTATTCAGAGATTTCAACGAAATCTGAAAATTCCGCTTGAAAAACTCATTTATATAAATTAAGGGGGAGGGGGCATTAGAACCCCTGTTCCCCCTATTTATATTTATTCAATGAACAGCTAATAACAGTCACGGAATCGCCACATCAGAAAGATCCTAATCTAAATTTTGAACGAAAACTTAATTCTGCATGAAAATCCCATTTATATCAACTAAGGGGAGGGGCATGAGCCCCCCCGTTCCCCCTCTTATACATATCGAATAAACTCCAAAAACTAATCAGGGAAGCACCTCGTCAGGATATATCTACATACAAAATTTCAAGTGGATCGGATATTTTTATCATGAGTTATCGCGTTACGCACGAACGTACGAACGTACATACAGAACGGGCGGGCACATAAGCTCTCAGGCTATGATAGCCTATGAGCTAATAAAAAGAATATTGCCCAGTTAAACTGATGGCATTGAGCTCACAGGCTACGCATACTAATTGTACATTACAGCCTTGTATTTTCGTTAATTCCGTTCGAAAAAAAATTAAGAAGGGGAAACAGCCTTCCCTTTCTCCTTTTTTATACTTAATCACTTAATCTCCTAAACTATCAAGGACATGCTTTATCATATAAAAAATCTATATCAAAAATTCAGAGCAAATTGGATAATTCTTAATAAAAACCCATTTAGCATTTATATAATTTAAGAGGAGTTATTCCCCTCTTTTATACTTAACCATTAAATTTGCAAAACTATTCAGAGATTTGAACGAAATCTGACAATTCTGCTTGAAAAATCCATTTATACAAGTTAAGGGAGGGGCATTAGAACCCTTGTCCCCCCTGTTTATACTTATTCAATGAACACCTAATAACAGTCACGGACTCACCTCATCAGAATGATCCTATATCTAAATTTTCAACGAAAACTGTTAGTTCTGCATAAAAATCCCGTTTATATCAATTAAGGGGAGGGGCATGAGCCCCCCGTTCCCCCTGTTTATACTTATTCAATGAACACCTAATAACAGCCACGATATCGCCTCATCAGAATGATCCCATATCTAAATTTTGAAGGAAAACTGTTAATTCTGAATGAAAATCCCGTTTGTATCAATTAAGGGGAGGGGCATGAGCCTCCCGTTCCCCCTGTTTATACTTATTCAATGAACACCTAATAACAGTCACGATATCGCCTCCTCAGAATGATCCCATATCTAAATTTTGAAGGAAAACTGTTAATTCTGTATGAAAATCCCGTTTATATCAATTAAGGGGAGGGGCATGAGCCTCCTGTTCCCCCTGTTTATACTTATTCAATGAACACCTAATAACAGCTACGATATCGCCTCATCAGAATGATCCCATATCTAAATTTTGAAGGAAAACTGTTAATTCTGTATGAAAATCCCGTTTATATCAATTAAGGGGAGGGGCATGAGTCCCCCGTTCCCCCTGTTTATACTTATTCAATGAACACCTAATAACCATCACGGAATCGCCTCATCTGAATGATCCTAATCTAAATTTTTAACGAAAACTTAATTCTGCATGAAAATCCCACTTATTTCTATCAAGGGAAGGGGCATGAGCCCCCCGTTCCCCCTCTTATACATATCGAATGAACGTCAAAAACTAATCAGGGAAGCGCCTTGTCAGGATATACCTACATACAAAATTTCAAGTGGATCGGATATTTTTATCATGAGTTTTCGCGTTACGCACGAACGCACATACATACAGAACGGACGGGCACATAAGCTCTCAGGCTATGATAGCCTGTGAGCTAAAAAAGGATCGTTAAGTACATTTTCGAGTTTATTTTATCTGTTTGGAATATCCAATTACATTGTTTATTAAATGTCGTTTAAATTATTAAATAATACATTAGGTGAAATAACAAAAATAATATGCGTTCAAAAACGTAGTTAATGATCTATTGATTTTTAGTTGAATAACAAGAATTCAACATTACACAATTTAGTATAAAAGCTCTCTTTTATCACCTATTCCTAGTAATGTACAAAAACATTTTTAAGCTCAGTTTAGGGGCAATATAACTTGTTATTCCCTAAGTTCCTTTTATTTACTCATATCAATACACCTACATAATGTTACCCTACATAATGTTTGTTTTTCAGCAATGTAGTTTTCAGTAAAGTCTAACTTTTTAACACTTTCCAACAACGTTGAAAAGAGCTTATGCATTCCGTTTGTCTGTCCGTCTGTCCGCATTCTAATCCCGTAAACATACTCCGATTTTCATGAAATTTAAAAGGATTATTTAATTATTTAAGATCACCATAGGATGATTAATATTGCAGATAAAGTATGTAAGATTAATGGTTCGTTTACAGGGACACTCAAAAGAATTATTACCTAATGGTATATAGGGAAAAACAGTTTTTAGAGTATTTTAACCCATTAATGCCCAAATTATTTTCTTCATTAAAAATAAAATATTCGGTTTCTCACCACTTTTAAAAGACGAATAACTTTTATCTTAACTTATTGATGAATTTGTCTCGTGAAAAATAGCGCTTATTTTTCTTATTATTTACTCGTGTGGAAAGGGTTTTATTGTCTTTTTTATAATCGTCCCTAAAAAGGGACGCTAGGCACTAATGGGTTAATGACATTACGCTATCGCAAATGCATTGAAACTGATATAAATACTGACATTAACTACGATAATGTTAAAATGGAGCATTTATAGCATTTTTTTATTAATTTACAGGGACACAAAATAAATCAGTTATAATAATGTCTTTGCGTGATAATTGCTGGAAGGTACATTTTAAAATACGATATGAGCTTTTAAATTTAATTAGCTTTTTGCATATAGTATTTTATATATAAATTTTACATCTCATCTACAGGGCTCCACAAAAGTGTTTGCATATCATTCTCCTTATTAGAGGAAATTGCTGAAGTGGAATTTTCTTCTAAAATATAAGTATTTCTTAAATGAGCTAAATTTTGGAATGAATGTTGTCAATACATAAAAATCACTATATAATGTACAGGGTTGCTAAAAATGCTAATAAGTTTTCGATTGTATATGGGAATAGCTGAAATTCGATTGATTTTGAAAGGCGTTATACACTTCCACATAGCGAAATTAGACGTAATATTTTAAATTCTTACACGGTACAGTTTTTCTATATTATTCTGACTATGTTCGAAAGTGCTTCATAATCTATGCTTGGCGCATGATTTTTTTTTATTTTTTTAAATTTTTATTTGAATTCTTTTTATCTGATTAATTTTAGAATTTTTGTTTGGCTGAAACACAATAACTATGCGTCCTAATTGTGAAGTTATTGCACTTTAACTTTTTTTGATACATATAATTATATCTATCTGTTACAAAAAAATATTATCTAAATAACATTACGCGTTCATAAAAAACAGCGATCAACACTTCCAAATTGAAGTTTTTTTTTTTTTTTTTACTGTGTTTAGTAATGACCCATTATTTTTATTTTTTAACACGCTTTTATTAGCTTCACCTAAATGTATCTATGTAACGGAGTCTTTGAATGTTATTTTTATCCGCTTTAACCCCTTGACAGCTGAGCAAAAGGGCAAAAATGTAATGTTGTTTTTTCCTTAATTTCTTTAAAATGTTAATAAAAGAGGGATTTTCTAACATGGTATATTTTTTTTGTTACGTATATGTTTATAAGCATTGAAAGTATCAATCATAACTTAATTTCTTAAAACTAAATTTATTTGTAGAATCATATTAATTTAAATAAAGCTTCAATTACAGTGAAACCTGCAGCCTAGTGAACGGTCGCGACAGTGGGAAGGTTGACATAATATAAACTTCAAATTTTGCACATCCATTGAGAATTCAACAATTTGAAAAGATGCCGTTTATAAGCATCGAAATTAAAAACGCTGGATAAACGAATCAAAAGAAATTTGAAAAATTAGCAGTCACCTGATATCCTAGACACATGGCAATAACTGAAACACATGAAAACCGTAACTATGCAACCAAAAAAAAAAAAAAAAAAAAAAAAAAAAACATTTTTATTTTAATCTATTTAGTTCAACCTGATATAAAAGCGTGTGTTTCAATTTTTAAAACTATTAAGAAATTATTTTTGTTTAATTTTTAGCTGTATTTTAAGAGACACAATTTATGATTCTCAGCTGCAGCGATTTCACTTATATATATTTATCATAATGAGTTTTCGTTATCTGAATTGCGTAAATGGGCTGAAAAGAAAACAAATCCGCATGAATCCGAATAAATCCTCAAAAGAAAATAAAAGAATTTCTTTGTTTAAACTTCAAAATTTTTATTTTCATACATAATCATGAACAGAAAGCGATTAAATTTTGTTACATATTTTGAATGAATTAATAGTTATATATTTCGAAGTTGATAAGGATTTAATTAAAGGAAATACATTTTAAATACAAATAAAATATTGATAATGTAACTACACAATAAAAGCATTACTTATTCTTTTCCATGCCTCGTGAATAAAAAATTCACTGATAGAATTATAAGAAATTTCAATAAAATAAACTTCCAATACCAGAAAGGACAATAATTATAGAATGTACAGTAAAATTCTGAACAAAATATTTTTAGACACATTCACACTAGCACATGTATGTTACTCTTTGCTTAACAATATTGTACATATTTTTATCCCCACAGTGCGTTTATGTTGTCATTTGCACTTTCATCAATATACATATTTTTTGGTATTTTAAGATTCAACAATTTTTTTCAGTTTAATTTACGTGGAAAAACATTTATCATGTTCCGAGTAGTCTTAAGGTATTTTTAAAAAGCAACTAACATAGAAGATATTGCGCGTAAATTACTGTTTTCTAGTTAAATGAAATATATCAATTATCAGTCTTAGATTTGGAGTTTTGGTTTATTGAATTATCGTATTAAGCTTTTGTTTCACGCATTTCGATTAATTGAAAAAAAGAATTACATTGTGTAAAAAAAAATATTGTATTTTTTTTTTTACAAACTATTTTAAACAGCCTGACGAAGATATTTAGTAATTGTCAATTGCTACAGAGATAATTTTTCGACGCTGAAAATATTTTAAAGGTATAATTGTCTATAAAGAGTGTCAATTTTTCTATTTTCAACTGCCTTGTTGAATATTTATTCAAAACTTGGGAAAGAACGCTCTAAATATTATATAATTTCTGTTGTTCTGTGCATCACAATTAGTGGAATAATCTGGAAAATTACAGTCATTAGATATTATATTTTATTCTACATTTATCGACTTGCATTTAAGAAAAAAATTTTATTATATACTTCAAAAATTTATTTTTTTAATGTTCTTAACTAACTTTATAGTTTTTAGCACGCATGCCAATTATTTATAGAATTCAAAAACTCTCAGTTATGGATATTGAAGAATATTGATATTTGACGGAGAATAATCTAATTCTGCTTATCTATAGAAAAAATTGCTTATTATAATAAAAATTGCTTCTATATTTTCTGAATAAAAATTTGTTCAGAAATTCGTAAAAGGAATTTCAATAAAATAATTGTTACTTTCAATTCAATAAAAAAGGGAATATTATAATTTACTATAAATTCTAAACAGAAATATTTCTCTCCGCATGGAACATTTATGTTACTTTTTGTATTAACTTTATCATAACTATACATATTTTTATGCATTTAAAAATGAAAAATCTTTTTTAAGTTGTGGTTATGTAAAACAAAATTTATCATGCCCCGGTTCGTTTTAACACTTTCTCTAAAGAAGAAAAAAAGCAGAAGCTGTTACACCTAAATTAATGTTCTCTTTTGCGATATGCAGTTTTCGGTTGAGTTTCATTTTTTATTTCTTCTCTTAATTTTAGCTGGCTGAAAGATTGTTTTATGAATCCTAGAGTTGAAATTTTTAATTTATAAGTTTATCGTATTAACTTTTACTTATTTACTTATTCGTATATATGTTCAAAATCTCGCAATTTGATGAAATTTGATAAAGGCAAACATTTCCATTGTTTAAACTCATCTTTTTCACTTTCTTATTACTATATATTTTAAACTGCCAGCTGAAAAAGTTTTGCAAATTTGAATTAGGATGAATATAAAATTAACTGGTATGAGACACTAAAGCATTTTTGAAATTATAATTAAAACAAGTAAGAAAAATCATGCGTTAAGCATATATTATGAAGCACTTTCCAACACTTCATAAATTCTTTAACGAAACTTCGTTATTTAGGGAAATAAGGGTATATAGCTAAATACAGCCAAATATGTATTCCAATACGTTTGAACAGCTCTGTGTTTGATCTGTCACATGATACATACTATATAGTGGGGAAATTTAGTTTAGCAAGAAAATGCCTAGTAGCTTGAATTTTTTTTCTAGCAGTTTATATTAATAGATGGAAACGTACTTAAATATTTTTTTCAGTCCTGTAGTTTAACTTCTACCTTTATTACACGTCAGTTTTAAGCTAAAATTTACTTTAAACAAAAACACTCTACAAACAACCGAAATCACATTCTCATAAATTATCATTCATAGGCGTCCATGTACCCAAATCTTTGCGTGGCACTGTATATTCTGCAGACATTTCTTAGTAAATTGAATGCAGTTCTGCGTAAAAATGCATAACTTTTTTAAGAAGCATGTAAGTAATTTACGTTCATATTTAGTAATATCGGTAAGTTCTTTTGGATAGCCCTGTATATCATGTATAGCATTCATACACACCATTTAATGAGCACAAATTTAGTGAAATATAAACGCGCATTCATAATTAAAATGCATTTCATCCATCAGCCAGCATCGGATATATACACACTACTTCGGAAAGAATATACTATTTGAAATCTTTTGTGTGTCCCTGTAAATGCTGTGAACTTCCTATTATGCAAGACAGTATCCTATAATTTATATTAAGTCTCAGTGACCTATATCAATTTTATTATGCATGAAAAAGTTTAATATATTTAACCCTGCTGTTCTGTTCGGGTCTATTTGACCCGAAAATTTTATTGTTCACTTATAAAAAAAATTAGCGCAGAGATATTTCCATAAAACTTTTTGACTTTGTTCATTAGTAATATAACTATATATTTCTAGAAGTATTTACGTTTATTTATATTTCCAAGAGATATTTTTTAACTTAGTCCTAATGTAATGTTCGGGTCATATTGATCCGAGTTAAAAAATAATTTTATAATGCACTTTTAATTTTGTTTGGAATCATTCAATAAAAATAATTACTGCAACGTATCTATTTCAAAATCTGTTTCGTTGACACAGGTGTCAGATCACGTGATAGGAGAGCAAAGTCAAATGTTGATATCAATGGCGGAAGGAAAAAAAATGTACCTGTTAGTAACTTTTTTTTTTTTTTTTTTTTTTTTTTTTTGCTGTATTTCAATTTCTAATAATCTGAAGAACAGTTGTATCTCTGAGTATTAGTGAAAAAATGGCGAATCGTAGAAATTTGAGCGACGCTGATATTGCTAAATTAGTGGAAGCCTCTGACAGCGAAGAGGAAAATGCGTCTTATTATGAAAATCATACAAGTGAGGAAATTGAAAGTGAAAGTTCTGAAAACGATTTCGATATTGATATTCAAAAGACGCACAATATACGGAGAATTCAGTCTAAGAATCTTGAAATAGTATGGAAATTGAATCCACTTCTTCATTCTGGTCGATTAACGTCTGCTAATATTATAAAAACTACTCCAGGTGTCACAAGATATGCAACGACAAGGATAACTGACATTAAAAGCGCATTTGCGACGGTATTCAGTTCTACAATCGAGAACGAAATCATAAAAATGACTAATATAGAAGGAAGAAAAGTGTATGAAAAAGTGTGGAAAGATATTAGTGTGGTGGTTACTCGATAACCCCTCACATAATTTTGTTTTAATTCAATTGTATTAACTATTTTATTACTTATCATCTCCTTTTTATTAATGTTCTCAATTTAAAACATTATTTCGATTTCGTTTCTTTTGATGTCTTCCCCTGTAAATTTTTCTTCCTTACGTAGCTTATCGAATGTTCTAAAACGGTAAAATCTTGTTTGAATTCATTCCTTCCGGTTTAAAAAGCTTCTAGAAATTTCTCGCTTGTTCGATGGGTGGTTACTTCCGTTTAATCTGGCCCTCCCTTTGGCCTATCAAATTAAATTCCACAAGTGACGTGATTTAAGCAGTTAAGTGCCTGGCCACCTTCTTTGGCTTTCCTTCTTTAGGTGTATTATCTTTTTTTCTTTATTAAATTCATATTTCCCTATACCTGTCACGTAACTTGGCCTCTTTTTCTCGCTTTCCCCATCCTAACGTTGCCAACTTGGCGTATTCCGGGTTTGCGGTAACCCTTTATTTTTTCTCTCCCCTCTCTCTGCACCGCGAGTTCAGTTGAGTGGATGCTGCACTGCAAGATGGAACGTAAGCCTCCGAATCGTCGTTCTGCTGCGAGGGTCAATGCACCTCTGCCGCTGCGTTCTAATCCGTTTGGCCATTTTCTATGCCGGCCACTCAAAATGTTCTCTTGGCTTTTTTGAGAATCAATTAATCTTTTTCATATGTGCTTCGTCGTAGTTTTAAAAAAAAAGCGCTCTCTTCAATTTATTCAAGTTCTTCCAGTTATTTCCATATTATCATTATCAGTGAAATCATCTTTCCCTCCGAAGATATTGCAAAGAATATTCTTCTTACTTAAAATATCACAGCTTGTTCTTTTTCGATTCATGATAAATCGCTCATACGCATATACATGATTATCTTTATATAAACGGGATCCCCAGTGGAAAGTATTGATTATCTCTTTGTGATTCAAGCGTATTCTTTATTGAGTTGATATTGTTTGATATTCAAAAAAATATTTTATTCTTCAGATCGGTAAAAAAATGATCGATCATGTTGTCAAAGTGAATACATAGAAATTATGAAAAATTATGTGAAAAGTATATCTACTCATATATATTATCCTTGTGAAGCATTTATACGAAATGAATAATTATATATTTACATAAATGTGCATGAAAGAGAATATATATTAAAAATACAAAGTCATGTCGTATTTTCACAAATAATTATAAATAAAAATTTTTGTTCTTCAATTTTTCTTCTTTTGATTTGTCCCAAGTTAATTTATTCGTCGTCTGGAATATTTCTTCATTTCCAAGATTCCAGGTAACATTCTTCTTATTATTTTATATTTTTCTTTTACAATTTACTTTGAGTTATTATTATCATAGTTAAAGAATTACTACTAAGAACTATAATGGTTGCCTTTTGTCATGTTCTTTTATTACGGGTCTTTTGCTTGCATTCATCCAATGCAATGTATGTCTACCCACTAGTATGATCACTTGGCCTCTTTTAGATGAAACAAAAAATAAGTGTTCTCATCTCTCTTCTCCCAAACATAACAGCCTTCAATCTCCTTTAGAAACATAACAGTTCAATCTCCTTTGGTGCCGTGTTTCCTTGTGAACCAATATTTTTCTTCTGGCACCATGTACCTCTTTGAATCAATTAATATTCTTCAAGACATGACAATTATTAAATGATATTGTGTTTTCTTTATCTATATATATATTCAACAAAAAAATAAATTATATCTTCATTATCTGTTCTTTATGCAGTGATCAATATTTTATATTTATCCTTTATTGATCGGAGTGTAATAAATGAATGCATAATATATTTTGATTTTTTGCTGAAATAATATATTTTTTGGAGCAGTAGATTCTATATAACATAATTTATTGATATATTTTTCTTGTCATGATATAATTTATAACTAATATCATATAATATTTAACAAAGGTGCCAGTAAAGATAATTGATTATTTTAATATAAATTATTCTCTTGTTATAAATATAAGAACATATGTTTTGAGGGATATGATATATATATATACATAAAATTTTTTGGGCCATGTTCTTTTGATCTGATGCTAAGGAAGATATGTTGGTATTTTTCTTCTCTTCATCATATATTTATTCTTCTTCTTAGCGTATAAAAATGATGTATAACGTAAATGAAATTCGTCAATATTTTAAATAATGGGTCAATTTATATATTATTTATTATGTGACCAGTCTATAACCAAATTTAACCTGTCATTTATTGAGCTCTTATTTTAATTATCTCATCATGCCTCCCAAGTCAAAATTAAATATTGCCATACAGCCGTTCGACGGCAACCCACAGACTGTGGAATTCTTCTTTGATCAATTATCTGATATACAAGAGTTAAATAATTTTTCTGATAAAGAACTATTTGTTCTCTTCAAATCAAAACTTGAGGGTAGCGCCTTACTCTTCTTTCTTGAAACACAGTCTCAGTTCAAGAACTATAATTTCCAGAATTATAGAATCCTATAATTTCAAGAACTATAATAAGCTTTTATAGACTATTTCTTACCCTCAAAAAAGGCTGTTTCTCTCAAATCCTTGCAAAATTTAAAGTTAGATTCAAACGAATCAGTCAAAAATTTTGCATTTCGTCTGGACAAACAACTTCGACTTGCATACCCTAAATTGGATCCTTCTGCTCTCAATTCATTAAAATTCACTCATTTTCTTGAGGCTTTGCCCAAACAAATTAAGCGAAAGATTTTAGAAGAAAATATTTCATCTTTTGATTTAGCTCTTGAACGAGCAAATTTTCTTCAACATATATACGACTCCCCCCCTAAAAATTCTTACGAGAATTATAATCAAGCCTATTGTTTGGATACTGAAAAAGTTCATGATAATTCTATTGCTTCTAGTAATGTGCCCCATAAGACTCCTATAAAACATACGAAGGATAAAATTTATGTCAATTCTCAAACTACCTTCTCACCTTCGCAAACTCTAAAAGACAATTCTCATGCTTCTCGTAATTTTAAAAGAAAAGCTAGAACATATTCTCCTTCTCCAAATAGACAAGAGGCTACAGATAAATATAAAAATAATTTTCGTCAACATAGATCATTTCGAAAACGTCCTTATTATCAACCCACCTTCGACAAATTTTCTCACAAAAAAAATTCTACTTCCTTTTATCATAAACGAGATGTTGTGCAATGTGCGTTTTGTGGAAAATTCAATCATCGTATGGACACATGCTACAAATTTAAGAATAGTATCAATGCTTCGAATCAAAACTCTTCATCTCACTTTTCGTCTAATCCTCACAGAAGGAAAAACTACACCTCTTCTTCTGAAAATAAAAACAATGTCCATCATTTAAACAAATAGGGGAGACTGGTTCTACTGACCGCCTGCTCTCCCATAATTTTCATTCAGGGTCAGTACACTTTAATGACAAAAACAAACATCAATTTGACAAAAGCTCTTCAATCACTTTAGTATCATCCACAGCTGTCCAAACTTCCCCTGTAACACCTAAATTTAACAAATCTTCATGTTCCTATAATTCTTTGACATCCAAACAAAATTTTGAAATTGATGATGATGTACAAGAAAGACATGTCATATGCAGCTCCTTTAATAACTCGTATGTTCTTCCATGCATCCTGATAAATATACAACATAATGAAATCTCAACGTTAATTGATACTGGATCAAGTTTGTCCCTTTTGGATCAAGAATGCTTTAATAGCATTAAATCCAGGCTTCACTACAAATTCTTATCCAGAAATGTGTCTGTTTCAACTATAAATTCTAAAGTTTTTTTTCAAAGGATGCATCGAAATAGCATTTAAAATCGACAAATTCTTTTTTCATCATGTCTTTTACCTTACAAAGATACAAAATGTCCATTTTCAAGCCATACTTGGATTTGAGTTCATTAATAAACATTCTGTAACCATATCACCAACATTTAAATCTATCTTGATTAAGGATAAACATATCCCTTTTCACAGTTATAACGAATCTCCCACTTGTTATTTCATGAATTCTGAATATACTTATGATAATTCAAATGTGCCATATTCTTTAGATGTACACAAGATACCTTGTTATGAAGATTCTATATCAAATAATCTAAGTAATGGTACTTATACTGATGATGTATATGCAAATTATGGTGACACAAATTTACAATTAGTCAACAATTATACAACCTATCCTTACAATTATAATTTTCAAAATAATGGTTTGTTTACAAATAATGTTGCTAACACTGCTATGAATTTTCATAATCCTTATATTTATGGTAATTTTACTTATTTTTCTAACTATTTTCCAACTGATGATGGTAATGTTGTGAACTATTTATCTACTAATGATAATATACCTGACAAAAATTTCATATCTGGAAGTACTAATGATGTTAGTTATGTTGATGAAAAGCAAACTCATTTAAATATTGGTAATAAAATTTTGGTGAATTCCAACATGGTACAATTACTCAATAGAGAATAAATCCCTCCTAATTCCTTTGTTTATTTACATGTTAAGTACTTGAATCCTCCATCTGAATATTTTATTTTCAAACCTACTTTAAAAAATAAAGGTCTTGTGTTACATGAATCACTGCATTCCAGCTCTTCAATTCAAAATAATTTGTTTTTGGTTGTATGTCAGAATATATCAAAGCTGGACATTCATTTAAATAAAAATTCAATTATTGGCGAATGTATCAATGTAGATGAGAAAGACATTGAGGAATACTCTTTTGATTTAGACTTTGAAGACGAATATTGCAATTTAATTTTACCATCTGAAGAGATTAAGAGAAAACGTATCGAAGAACTGTCTCCAAATGACTTTGATCTAAAACACTTACCTCCTCATGAAAAAGAATCTTTAACCCGGTGGAAGGCGCGCGGGGTACCTGAGTCACCCCAGTCTCATAAAAACTTCTATTCTGGAATTCGTATTAGTCCGTCATTATTCATCCCTTCAGTAGCTAACTTTTAAAATGTTTTCTTTCAATAGCACCTGCCATCAGCAGGTGTTTTTCTTTTGTTAGGGAGAAGCAATCATTTCCTGGAAAGCCATCTGCCACTGGGGTAACCTAGCAACCCCGCGCGACCGCATTTTAGAGAAATTCCCTCTCATTAGTTTTCTGCTCGCATAGATAGTGGACGCTTGATTTTTTGTTCTTTTCGAAAATGGCAGCTAAACGAAAATTGACGGAATATGAGAAAGAAATGGAGAGATTGAGAGGGCTGCTGGATACTGTTGAAACTTCAGATGAAGAAATAGACTCTGCTAGTGAAGATGAAATTGATTATGAAATTTATAGTAGTCACGACAGTGACAGTGAATTTGAAGCTGCCAATATAAGCGGTGAATCCGATCAAGAAAATGACATTTACGTAGGAAAAGATAAAACAGTCTGGAAAAAAGATAAACCGAATGCAAAAGTGAGAACTAGCTCGTGCAACATCATTATTCATCTACCTGGACTAAAATCAGTTGCATCAGGTATTACGGAACCTGTTGAAAGTTGGGAACTCTTTTTTGATTCCAACGTTATAAAAAATATCGTGGATTGCACTAATATTTTTATTGATAAAATATCTGCAAATTTCCAACGAAGTCGTGATGCTAGAAATACGGATGAAGTGGAGATGAGAGCGCTATTTGGTCTCTTATATTTATGCGGGCTACACAAATCATCCCATACTAATGCAAAGGATTTGTGGAGTGCCGATGGAACTGGAATTGAATTGCTTCGAAAAACAATGTCTTACAAGCGGTTCACATTTCTTCTCAGATGCTTGAGATTTGATAATATAAAAGACCGTGAAGATCGACGTCAATTAGATAAACTGGCAGCAGTGAGAGATTTTTTCAGTGCATTCAATAAAAAGTGTCAAGAGATATATTCAGTTAGTGAATATGTCACTATAGACGAGAAGTTAGAAAAGTTTCGAGGTCGTTGTGGATTTCGGCAGTACATGCCGAAAAAACCGGCAAGATATGGAATTAAAATATTTGCCTTAGTCGATGCGAGGACATTTTATACATATAATATTGAAATTTATGCCGGACAACAACCAGAAGGTCCGTTCAAAGTCGACAATTCACCATCTGCAATTGTAAAACGACTCTGTACCCCGTTATTTGGATCCGCAAGGAACGTGACAATGGACAACTGGTACACAAGCTATCCATTAGCAAAAGAGTTTCTATCAAAGAAACTAACTATCGTGGGAACTTTGAAGAAAAATAAAGCTGTGATTCCTGTTGAATTTTTAGAATCAAAAACAAGGGAAGTTTTTTCATCTATATTTGGATTCCAAAAGGACGTAACATTAGTGTCTTATGTTCCGAAGAAATCGAAATGTGTAGTTTTGTTGTCTACTATGCATCATGATAACACGATAGATGAAAACTCTGAGAAAAAGAAGCCGGAAATAATACAATTTTACAATGAAACAAAGGGAGGAGTGGATACTGTTGATGAAATGTCTACACTTTATTCTACTGCGAGGAAAACAAATAGGTGGCCGATGGTTGTTTTCTATTGTGTGTTGAATGTGGCAGCTATAAATGCGCGAGTTGCACTTATGTCCACCAAAAATGCTCCTCTGCAGTACAAAAGTAGGCGAATGTTCTTGAAAACATTGGCATTGTCTCTAGTTAACCAACAAATTATGAAAAGATCAACTATGTCAATGTTGCCCAAGGAATTACGAGAAAAAATTAAATCTGATTTGCCCTCAACAGAAAGTAATGATGATCCTGATAATAACTTGCCAAAGATAATAAAGCTTGGTAAAGGACGATGTGCAGTTTGTCCTCGAGCTAAGGACAAAAAAACCACAATTAGTTGTATTAAATGTGAACAATTTACTTGCAAGAATCACTCTAATTACGTCTGTGACAAATGTATGTAAAATCCAATAAAGGTATGTAATTTTTTGTGAAAATGAGTAAGTTTTTTTTTTTTTTTTTTTTTTTAAGAATTATTAGTGCAGATATTTATTTAAATATATTCTGAAATTGAAACTTATATCTTAAAAATATATTTTATACATTTTTTATATATGTTTGAATAAATTTACATGCGTAAATTGCAAAGTTTTTCGGTGGGGTTATACAGGAACCCCACGCGACCAAATGTGTGCTAATGAGTGCGCGCCTTCCACCGGGTTAACAAAATTATTGTGCAGTAAAGCTTTAGCTTTTTCCAAATCTCTTGACACTTTAGGTCATACCGACCTGGTTAATCCTCAATTTACAATGTTAAATTCTCATCCAGTCAAAACCCTACCTTTTCCTGTGCCACAGGCACTCGAGCAAGAAGCTCTTGACCAAATTAATCAAATGTTAAATGCTGGTATTATTGAAAGATCAAATTCATCTTGGGCGTGTCCCATGCTCCTTGTTAAAAAGAAGAGAACTGATATGTTGAAGCCTCAAAAATATCGTTTGGCTCTAGATTTAAGATTGCTAAACTCTATTATTATACCATCTTCATATCCTCTTCCTAGAATTCAAAATCTATTGGTGCAATTATCAAAATTTAAGTATTATACGACTCTTGACTTGCCCTCTGCATACTGGCAGATCGCTATACCGAAAGAAATGCAAGATAAGCTCAGTTTTACTACTCCATGGGGAATTTTTACCTACCTGCGTCTCGTGTTTGGCTTGAAGACAGCTGCAAGCACTTTTCAACAATTAATTGATTCAGTTATTCAATTATCTCAAATTGATTCGTGTTATGCATACCAAGACGACATTGTAGTTGGCGCTAATTCATTTGAAGAAATGACCATGAAACTCACAAAGCTCTTAGACACTCTTATTGCTAACAACATTACTCTGTCTCCTGAAAAATGTTCCTTTATGCAAACTAGTATTAACTTTTTAGGATTCCAACTCACAGATCATAAAATTCTTCCTATTACAAGTAACATTTTAAAAATTACTTCATTTCCAACACCTAAAACCAAGAGGCAAACAAAAAGTTTTATAGGTTTGTGTTCATTTTATAGGTCAATTATACCTAATTTTGCTAAATTGATTACTCCTCTCATCGAAGTCACTAAACCTAAAAATAAATTTTCTTGGAAATCTGAACAAGAAAATGCATTTAAAAAATTACAAGACATATTCTTTAAGAAACCTATGCTCAATCTTCCAAGGTGGAATGAAACCTTCTATGTTAATACAGATGCATCAAAGACAGCAATATCAGCTGTTCTTATGCAGAAATTTGATGGGGAACTTAGACCCATCTCCTATTATTCCAAAACTCTATCTCAGTCTGAAAGACAGTACCCTGCCATCAAATTGGAACTTTATGCCATTTACAAAGGCATAACAGCTTTTAAATACTATATTTTTGGTCGACCCTTTATTCTATTATCCGACGCCCAACCTCTTAATAATTATAAAAAAGCTACATCACCAGCCGATATTACTACTCCATGGATGTTAGAACTGTCAGAATACTCATACACATTCCAACATGTACCAGGCAAAGAAAATATGTTAGCAGATTTTCTGAGTAGAACACCTCACATTCCTACTGAAGATCTCCATAATAATCCAGATCTTATTTCTACACAAGAACCACTACCGATTGTTGATAATCAGACAGATTTACATAACGAAATTCCTCACTTTCCATGTGGTTTAGTTGACAAAATGCACCACACATGTCATCTTCAAAGTGACTCTTCACCTACAAATAATGATAATAATCAAGATCCATTATTAGAAATTCTTGATCACACCACCTTTTCTGAACAACAAAAAGACCCAAAAATCAAAAAAAATTATGAAGATCTTAAAAGTAACAAAAAATCTAAAAGTTTAAATGGTTACTATATTAATCCAAATAATGACTTACTTTGCTACAATGGATATTTTTCTTCAGAAGATCTTGAGCTACATAAAGCTGTTTTACCTTTGTCACTTAAAGCAAAAGCCTTAAGAATTGCTCATGTTACTCATACTGGAATTCATAAAACTATTGTTAATTTAAAGAAAAGATTTACCTGGAAAACCCTTGTTTCTGATACCATTAATTATGGCAACTCTTGTGAAATTTGTTTAGTAAACAAAAATCATAAAAAAAATACTACTCCATACTTACCAGCACCACTTCCGACAGCTCCCAATCAAAAAGTTTCTATGGATTTACTCGGCCCATTGAGAAATCGCCAATATGTCATGACCGTTATTGATCACTTTTCTCGTCATTTAGAATTATATGCCTTGAATAACATTAGCGCTGATCTGTTACCAAAGCCCTATTACATTACATTTCTACTCATGGAAAACCCGAATTAACTCTCACTGATCATGGCTCTCAGTTCACTAGTGATATGTTTTCTTATTTTAATAAAAAGCTTGGCATTAAATTGGAACACAGTTCTGTAGCCCATCCCCAAGCTAACGGATTAAGTGAACGATGTAATTCTCAAATAAAATCGTCAGTGAATACAATGGCTTCCCAAGGATGTGATGTACCAACTGCTCTAAAAATTCACCAATCCATATATAATGCTACACCTCATCCAGCTACAAAATTCACTCCAAATCTTCTTCATTTTGGAAGAGAGATAAATGACATTTATGCTAATTACAAAACTCAAGCTTCCTGGAAGATTCTCAATACTGCCTATGAAATTCATAAATTAATGGATGTTATTGAGAAAATATACTATCAAGCTTACAAGAATAACGAATCTTCTTGACAAAAAGTGTACCAAAAATCGAGAGAAAAATTAAAATTTGCCAACATCAATGTTAATGACATTGTTTACGTAAAATTTCCCACTGTGTTTAACAAAAAAGTACAAGGACCATACGTGGTGAAGAAAATAATTTCTCCTGTACTTATTCAAATTCAAGATTCCAATAATAGTCACGCTTCACCAATGTTGATTCACACTAAGAGAATCTTGAAACTTCAAAAGAGAAATGAAGCATTACAATATCCTTCAGTTTCTTCTAAAAATGCATCACATGATCAAACAGCTGTTGATAATGCATCTTCTACTCCTGTGAGACAACACTCTCCTACTCAAGTTTCTAATCATGATGCTGCTTGTAACACATCTCCTCAAATTCTTTCTTCTTCTAAGTGTCAACAAACATCTTCATATTCGTGTAAATCGGTACAGTCACAAGCTCCTCCTGATAGCACTCACACTGATGTTAGAAACAAGTCTACTCAATATAAAAATTATGATCTTCGCCCTCGCACTCATAAAATGTATAAAAAATTAACTAATCTTCTTTTCTTTTTTCAGGATGACTTTTGATTTGTAACATATTCAGTCAATACTTGTTCGACTGATATTCGAGTATGAAGAATGACTATATAATTTTTGATTTCTTCCTCCAAGCTGCACGCAGCTGTTATTTTTTTTTCTCTTCTTTATTTGTCTTCTTCTCCTTGAAGCAATACAATGGTCATCCTCCAAATGTATGTATGGTTTTAATATTTTTACTATTCACTGTATTCATTTATAAACCATAATTATTGTAATAAGTATATATACTATCAAATATGCCATATACTACTACTTTTAGCCTTACAAAGTCTTTAATTGCAATAGTTGGTGCTAAATTGAGAAAGAATTTGTTCTTTTATATAATTGTTAAAATATTGTCATTATTTCAAGTTATTTTTGACAAATGTTTATTCTACTAAGAAAAGTGGATTGTAATTGATGTAAGATAAACATGAGTACTCATGAAATCATTTTCCCTATTGTGACTTATATAATAATTTCTCTTTTCAATGCATGCATGCTCTAACATTTAACCTCTTTTAACATAAAAAAAATGATAATGCATGATAAACTTATGCATACCAATACTTCTACTCTTATTGTTGACCTATAGAAAGTGAATGACTCAGAATAAGTATTTTTTTTGTGTATATTTCTAAGTTTTTGAAAATTCATAAAGATGTATACAAAAAAAAAAACAGGATTTTTGTTATCCTATAATCATACTTTGGATCCAAAGATATTGGTTGAGTCATTATATATTTATATAAAACAAATACTTGATATATGACAACAAAAAAAATGATCACTTTTTATTTAAAAAGGTTTGAATATGCCAATTAAACATATTCAAAATGTCTTATACAAAATTTTCACATAATAGATTTTTGTTTGTAAATTGACATTATGAAGGTCATATGCTAGATTGATATATTCATATAAGTTCCTTTTATCAGAGTATAAATATCCTCTGTTTAAACTTTTTACTTTGAATATAGTATTAAAAAGTATTTATGAAATTATTTTGAATGTATGTTGAAATTGTTCAAGAATATTCTTTTATGAGAATATAAACATTTTCTCTTTGAAACTTATTGTATTCATTTTGAAGGTATTTTTTATTGGAAAATAACATTGTCCTTTTTCTACGAATTTACATATGCCTTTTTAGAATTTGTTATATTTTTCTTTGAAACTGTTGTTATTGAATGATACTAAAATTATTCAGTTAAAATTTCTTAAAAGCTTAAAAAGGTACTATATGTTGATATATGTACATTTTTATGAGAGCCCAAATACTCTCTTGACCATTTGTATATATTTTTTTCTTTTTCAATTTTTCAATTTATAAATTCATTCAATTTATCATGTGTCATTTGAAATCATCCACTTGATATACACTTATAGTATGGCTCATGTTGATGTCAACTGAAAAATATATACATACATGTTGTTGTTTTATACTCAAATATTTTTTACATATGCTGAAGTATTTAATTATCATATTGCAGTTGCACAGCTTAACAAGAGACTGCTAATAGTTAAAGACTGTTCTTTCTGCAAATATATATATATAGACTTTAACAATTTTTGATACATGATAGCTACCTCTGGAAGAAACTTACCTTTTGTATACCTTCTATTCTAATATTTGCTATTTTTTTTAGTATGAACATAAGGACTACTACTATGATAGTAATTATTTTTATTATTTAATATCATGTAAAACAATTATTTGTATTCATATAACTATTTCTAGTGCATTTATTTTGTGTAATTATTTTATATCTTTGTACATGTTTTAGAAAATACTGTCTCGATGAAAAAATTATTGAATTTTTGTCATCTATCCAATATTTTCTTTTGGGGAGGCCCGGGTAGATATGTGGTGGTTACTCGATAACCCCTCACATATTTTTATTTTTATTCAATTGTATTAACTATTTTATTGCTTATCATCTCCTTTTTATTAATGTTCTCAAATTAAAATATTATTTCGATTTCGTTTCTTTTGATGCCTTCCCCTGTAAATTTTTCTTCCTTACGTAGCTTATCGAATGTTCTAAAACGGTAAAATCTTGTTTGAATTCATTCCTTCCGGTTTAAAAAGCATCTAGAAATTTCTCGCTTGTTCGATGGGTGGTTACTTCCGTTTAATCTGGCCCTCCCTTTGGCCTATCAAATTAAATTCCACAAGTGACGTGATTTAAGCAGTTAAGTGCGACGTGATTTAAGCAGTTAAGTGCCTGGCCACCTTCTTTGGCTTTCCTTCTTTAGGTGTATTATCTTTTTTTTCTTTATTAAATTCATATTTCCCTATAACTGTCACGTAACTTGGCCTCTTTTTCTCGCTTTCCCCATCCTAACGTTGCCAACTTGGCGTATTCCGGGTTTGCGGTAACCCTTTATTTTTGCTCTCCCCTCTCTCTGCACCGCGAGTTCAGTTGAGTGGATGCTGCACTGCAAGATGGAACGTAAGCCTCCGAATCGTCGTTCTGCTGCGAGGGTCAATGCACCTCTGCCGCTGCGTTCTAATCCGTTTGGCCATTTTCTATGCCGGCCACTCAAAATGTTCTCTTGGCTTTTTTGAGAATCAATTAATCTTTTTCATATGTGCTTCGTCGTAGTTTTTTAAAAAAAGCGCTCTCTTCAATTTATTCAAGTTCTTCCGGTTATTTCCATATTATCATTATCAGTGAAATCATCTTTCCCTCCGAAGATATTGCAAAGAATATTCTTCTTACTTAAAATATCACAGCTTGTTCTTTTTCGATTCATGATAAATCGCTCATACGCATATACATGATTATCTTTACATAAACGGGATCCCCAGTGGAAAGTATTGATTATCTCTTTGTGATTCAAGCGTATTCTTTATTGATTTGATATTGTTTGATATTCAAAAAAATAATTTATTCTTCAGATCGGTAAAAAAATGATCGATCATGTTGTCAAAGTGAATACATAGAAATGATGAAAAATTATGTGAAAAGTATATCTACTCATATATATTATCCTTGTGAAGCATTTATACGAAATGAATAATTATATATTTACATAAATGTGCATGAAAGAGAATATATATTAAAAATACAAAGTCATGTCGTATTTTCACAAATAATTATAAATAAAAATTTTTGTTCTTCAATTTTTCTTCTTTTGATTTGTCCCAAGTTAATTTATTCGTCGTCTGGAATATTTCTTCATTTGCCAAGATTCCAGGTAACATTCTTCTTACTATTTTATATTTTTCTTTTACAATTTACTTTGAGTTATTATTATCATAGTTAAAGAATTACTACTAAGAACTATAATGGTTGCCTTTTGTCATGTTCTTTTATTACGGGTCTTTTGCTGGCATTCATCCAATGCAATGTATGTCTACCCACTAGTATGATCACTTGGCCTATTTTAGATGAAACAAAAAATAAGTGTTCTCATCTCTCTTCTCTCAAACATAACAGCCTTCAATCTCCTTTAGAAACATAACAATTAGTACTGAAACTTTTCAAGCATACATCGGATTATTATTATTAGCTGGTGTGTACAAATCATATGGAGAATCAACAAAAAGTTTATGGAATCAAGATACAGGCAGAAACATATTACGTGCTACAAAATGTCCTACAAAATTGACAATAAATCTACCAGGCAAGAAAGAAGGTCTGTAGATAAATTAGCTGCTGTTCGAGATATTTGAGAAAAGTGGATAAAAATTCAACCTAAATTGTATAATCCAAGTGAAAATGTTTCTGTAGATGAACAATTAGTAGGATTTCGTGGACGATGCCCTTTCAAGCAATATATACCTAGTAAACCTTCCAAGTATGGGATAAAAATATGGACTTTATGTGATAGCAAATCTTCGTATGTATTGAATGCACAAATTTATACTGGAAAAAATCAAGGATCAAAGCCAGAGAAAACTCAGGGTATGCGGGTAATGAGTGACCTTACTTATGGGTATTCGGGGCACAATGTTACATGTGATAACTTTTTCACATCCTATAACTTGGGAAAACTTCTTCTAAAACGGAAAATGAATATGCTTGGCACCATTAGAAAAAAATGCCCGAACTTCCTGAGAAAATGCTAAACAAAGAAGTGCACAGCTCACCATTTTATTTTACAAAAGATACAACAGTTGTAAACTACATCCCTAAAAAGAACAAAAATGTTATTCTTATGAGCACTTCCCATCATGAAAATGAAGTTAGCGACAGACCTGACAAAAAACCACAAATGATATTAGATTATAATGCAACTAAAGGGGCGTTGTATAGTCTTCATCAACTTTTGAGTACATACACTTGTAAGAGAAAACAAATCACTGGCCTATGATAGTATTCTATAATATGCTTCATACATCTACTTACAATGCATTTATTCTGTGGATTTAATAAACAGCAAATGGAATGAAAATAAATTTACCAAACGAAGGCTCTTTTTAAAAGAATTGGGGAAATCTCTAATTTTTTTCACATATTGAAGTAAGACAGCATCTTCCCAGAAACGAAGATTCAGTCAAAATTGTGAAAAGAATGCGTAATAAAAGTGCAAACGTACCCTCGGAATGAAATGAGAACACATCATTGTGTACTAAATGTGCAAGATGCAAGATCTGCCCATCAACCAATGACAACAAAACTAATATATTATGTTACAATTGCAAAAAACACACTTGCAAATTTTACGTAAGCTATTTTTCTCCAAATTGTACATAGAAGTAAGCATTCAAATATTTTGAAGTTATTTTACTGGTGTTTTTGTATTATTTGATATATATTTAAGCTTATTTTACTATTTTTTTAATTATTTCTAAAACAGTTATTTCCATTTACTGCTAGAAAAGGTAATATTCTAAATCGGGTCACATTGACCCGAACACTACATACGTACAGTAAAGGCGAACAGAACAGCAGGGTTAAAATATGTCGTACACAATTTCCCCTTTTATCATAGTCTAATGGAATCATTTTGTGTGGTCCCGTATATGAATAATAGCTATATTTTCACCGTATATTTTATAGAATGTAAATTTTAGTGCACCTCGTAAATGCATATAAATTTTAATGTGGTTGACAGGGTGTGACATTTTTAAAATTCCTTTGAAACGATTTTTCCCCATAGATGGCAATGTAATAGAAAAATGTTTGACTATTCCCGTGAATAGACTAATTATGGTAGAACCTTCATTTTCAAAAGGGTTCGTGCTAGGATAAACTTAAATAATGTCCAAAAATTTCAGGGCAATCCGAGTGTATTTACAGGAGTTAGAGCGCAGACAGACGGCCAGAAGGCTAGACAAACCGAATGCATAAGCACTTTTTAACTTTGTTGGTAAGTGGTAAAAATAGTGATATTTTGCACTTGTCATTGTCTACATAAATATTTATCTAGGAACTGATGAAAGAGAACATTATATGAAAGCAGTTTTAAAATTTACATTTTACATTGCCTAATTGAATATTCATCTATGACTTGTTAAAGAAAAAATTAAAACATTATGTAATTTATATTGCTCCTTATAGAGCGCGAGAGACTGCTGTATAACTGTACTGTTTAAAAAATAAATATTTTACGTTTTATTTCACCACATTGTAATGTATAATGCAATTCAAAACCGAATTTTACTTGCTCCCATATGCAATCAGAAAATATTCTAAATTTATTAGCAGCCCGATACATGATATAGAAATTTGTATCTATTACCAACATGTATTCCAAAAATTAGTTCACTTAAGAGATACATGTATTTCAGTTGAAAATTCCCCTTCAACAATTTCCTCTAATAAAAAGAATGGTATGCGAATACTTTTGTGCAGCATGTAATGAACTATATAATTTATATTTAAAGAATATTGTGCAAAAAACTAGTTAAATTTAAAAGCGCGTACTGAATTTCTAAGCGTATTCTCCAGCAATTATTACACAAGACCGATTTCTTTGGAGTGTCCCTGTCAATGAATAAAAAATGCTATGAATGCTCTGTTTTAATGCAATCGTAGTGAAAATCAATGATTTATATCAGTTTCGTTACATTTGAAGTAGCATAATGTCATTAAACTTCTCTTTAAATGATTTTTCGACATATACCATAATATAATTGAAACGTATATACTTCATATTCAATACCAAACATGCCTTAGCTAGCCTTAATAAACTTTCTTAATCTGACTATATTTGCGGGTCTTAGAGCGTAAACAGACGGACAGATAAACTAAATGCATAAGTACTTTTACACATTGATGGAAATTCTAAAGACTTTGACTTACGGACATAGCAGAACATTGATATTTGACGGACAGAAATTGAATTATGATTATCTATAGAAAATGTTGGCTATTTGTAAAAGGTTGTTTCTGCATTTTTTTTTATAAAATTTTGCTCATGAATTTGTAAAAGAAACTTCAATATATATATATATTTTAACTTTCAATTCAATAAAATAAGCGAACTATAAATTCTAGTTTTAATACTTTATAACTACTTTAAACCTACTTTAAACCTTTTTTAAACCCACTTTTAAACCTTGATAATCCTTATGATTATTCTTGACATTACTTGCTAAATTTACGTCTTTGCTAGAAATTTGATAAAGATTATCTAACCAAACTTAATACGATCTTTAGATTTTATTATTTCTAGAGTTGAGAGCCGTGTCAGTAAAATTCTCAGATATGCTGAAGTTCAACACTTTCACATTTCCATTCTTTTACTTGAATGTATCTATCATACATACTGCCGAAACATTCTAAATATCCCTTCCGGAGAACCTACAATGTAGCTGCAGACATTTCCGTTGCATTAACATCGAACCCACAAAAATGCAAAATAGCAAGATATAATTGCAAATAAGTTTAATCTTATTTAATTTTTTAATGTAAAATTTTTATTTTCCATGCTGCTTAAAATGTACCATAATATTAACAGATGTAAATTTTGAAATTTTTGGGTGAAAAAAGTCCGGGCCAGGATTCGAACATTGATGCATTTGATTTAAATGCATTGGCTGAAGCCGCCAATACTCTTCCAATTGAACCATCACGGACACAAACACTGGAGGACTATTTTACCCAAATAACATCAACGATCACTTAATCTAGTCTGATACTCTGGATCAGCTCAACCTTAGAAATTAATCTAATGTACCATAATATATTTATAAATTAACGGTATGACAAATACCTCTAATGTCGGGGTCATTATACATATAACTGGATTTTTTGTGATCTCTACTGAGAGCTATTTAATATAAATTAATTATAAAACATATTTTTAAATGTGACTATTGTAAAATATATATAAAACAGTTATGATGTTATCATGGAGCACTGAAATTATTCATCAATTTGTAAGCAAATAATTGCAATTGAAATCTTCTCTCATTTGAATTACTTAAAACGCTCACCAGACGATTTCGATTCAAATATGCACGTATAAATGATAAATTTAGAAAACAGCTCTAATTACACTATCAGTATTCTTCTAACTATAATTTAGATGTTTAAAAAAAAAATATTTAATTTTAATTAATTACAAAGAATTTTTTTTAAATGTACCTATAGTAAAATGATTACACTTACATTGGATTTACGACCTTACATTGTACTCACTTTATTGCAGCAAAACACAAACAATCAACGCTTCAGGAAATATTTTTGCAAAATAAATTATATACAGTTGAAAACAGACTTGTTTCGAAATTAGAAAATGCTATAATAGCATTCATTCTATTTGTATAAATAATGAGACAATTTCTGTAAACATGCACATACGTTTGATAATTGAATCTACATTTCAAAGTATTTAGCATAAATTTATAAACATGAAAATCTGTATTGTTTTAAATTAAATATTCACGAAACAAATTTTCAACCAAACAAACAAAATGTCACCAAATAAACATTTTGTCATCAACAAACGGTAGAAAATATTCTAATTAAAATTAGTTTAATTAAATAAACATGAGAAAAGGCTCCTCGGTGGACCTATGCATTGTCATTGTATTAGGATAAAATTAATCAATGCTTAAATGTTTCTCGGTAAACATAATGCTAATTTAAAAACATTTGGTTTTGAATTAGACACTACATCTTTCCTTTAATTATATGATTAACTGAAGAAGCTATGCGTACAGTTCTTAAATATAATAATAATAAATAGTACGACATGCTACGAATTTTGCAGCGTTTCATCGCATAAATGGTACGTTAATCAATTGGTAATAACATCTTGTAGTTATTGCTATAAACAAATTTTACTAAAGTGTAGTTTGCATATAGAAAGCATACAAAACGTGAAATTTTACAATGCTAACACCTATTTTCATACATTTATATTTATTTGTAGCAGAGGTGACACAGTTGACAAAGGATCGAAATCGTAGTCGTTCCAGAGTTCCATGCTTGAAATGCCAGCTAAAAATCAGTCATGCATGTTAATGACACCTGGCGTATGTAACGTCTGTCATAAGCGCGAAATCATCCATGTCCCTTATGAATTTATCTCTGGAGATGTCTAGTGAGTTTAAAATCTTTTATTTTAATCAAGGTTTTAAATTTTAGTTAACTTTGAGCAACGAGAGCAGCCTTTCGGCTGTTTGCAAACAACTGTCACTTCTTGCTTTGTTTGCGAATGAATTAGTTTCAAAGTACCATCCTTAATATATACATAAATTTATATCTATAGAAAGATTTACCTTGAGATACCAAATGGAAAGTCCAGTTTAAAAGTTTTGGCATTTTGCAAGTATAGTTTAAGGTTGAGTTCACTTTTAAATGTTGGCTGTCTTCAATTACAATTTTTAACTGTGGTCGTTTACATAATAAAATTAATTAGTGATCTTCAAAAGTTAAAAAAAATAAATCATAAAAATATTTGATTTGTAATAAAAGAAATTTCTATGGTATTTTAACTCTGTTGAGGAAAAATTTAAATGAATATAAATGTTTTGATATTTTTAATTACACTTTTTAAAGATTTACCTGTAAATCGTGCTTTGTGTACCGAATTACGTTTATAGTCAAATTCTAAAATCTTAAAGAACTTAATTCTTAAATATATTATCTGTTTGAGAATACTTGCTTTGAAATAAGAGAACATTTCATGAATGTATTTTTTAATTGCATAAGTTTTTAGAGAAATTACAAGTTAAAATTCTACGTACGTATATTGTATTTATGCAGTAAACAATCTTGTGTTTGAGAATATTTCAGCACTAGTTCTTGGTATGCATATTATTTTCGTTTAGAGATGTATAGTTAAATACTGCTTTTCCAAAGTTGCGCTTTTAATATTTATAACTTACAAATATGCAGATGTTACTGTTTGCAATTACTCCTAAAATGCATTATCTAAGCATTTCATGCATTATCATCCATACAAACGTTCGTCATTCCATTAAAAGAACGTTTCGAAATGCTCTCCAAACAATAGTTTTCTTGGGATTAATATTGCTAGCGCTAAACAGTTAAAATGTTATTTTAAGGATAAAACATATTTACCCTTTTTCGAATTTCTTCATTCCTTAAAACAATACAGAAGCAGATAGATGCAAATGTAAAAGTTTATATATTTTCATCTCATGCATTTTTTTTTTCTTTTTTGCTAAAAGGCTAATTTTAATTTTCTGAAAAGAAAAAAAGAGATAAGCTTAAAAATTGTTGAAATGTGTTGTATTTTGAATAAATATTTTCCTTTTTTATAACAGTATTTTACCATTAATAAAAGAACGGAAAATTATGTTTTAAAATACATAAATAAAACAAAGGTAAAAATACATTTTAGAAAAATGTATTTCATAAATGTTGAATTTTTATCTAACAAAGTACTCCAAATTTTATGATTGCTATAAATTTAACCTGTTGGAGACGAGCGGCATGTATGTGTGGCCGCAGAAAGGCTTAGGAATTCTTGTTTACCCTCACCAGTGACATTTTACTGTAAAATTTGCATTATTTAACCGGAGTATTTTCTGTAATTAATAAGGCACAAATTTCTGTTTTTAAATCCGGTGACAAAACCTTAAAAGTTTCATAAAAGGATCCAGTCTCGAAGAGGTTAATCCTTTACTGCACCGTGTGCTATATGTGGCTCATACCTAAAAACACTATAATTCTCATTATATGCCATTAATTTGGCAAATATGATTGTTGTAACTGATCAAGAACAGTTTATCAATTGAAATAAAACTTATTTTACCCATATCAGATGGCTGCATTTGATAAAATATTAGAATTTGTTGATCGGATACCAGAAACATTTCGATCAAGCTATTAACGGTAAAATTTACTTTTATTATTACTGCATACTTAAAAATATTAATATAAAGCAAGATGTAGAGTGTTAAGAATATAAAATGAATTAATATAAACACATTTAATTGAATATTATAGCAATGTAATATTTAAAACCCCTAATTATGTATATCGGGCACAAGCCATAAAATATCAAATATTAGCTGAAAATTTGGCTTATTTTTTATTTATTTTTATTATTTTTATCTGTATCAGGCCGATAAATAGATTTTAAATATTTTTTAAAAGAAAAAAAAGTGCAGTTAAGATTAATAGTAGGAATATAATCTTAAACAACTTACTTCATAAATATATTATCTCTTTGAAAATATTTGGTTTCAAATAAGACAACATTTCAAACATGTATTTTTTAAATGTATAAGTTTTTTGTGAAATTACATGTTGAAATTCTCCGTACATATATTGGATATATGCAGTAAATAATATTGAGTTTGAGAATATTTCAGCACTAGTTTTCGGCATGCATGCTATTTTCGTTTAGAAATGTACAACTCAGAATAACAAATACTGCTTTCCCAAAATTACGCTTTTATTATTTATAACTTTCAAATATGCAGATGTTACAGTATGCAATTACTCCTAAAGCGCATCATTTAAGCATTTCGTGCATTATCATCGAAACAAATGTTCGTCATTCCGTTAAAAGAATGTTTCGAAATACTATGTAAACAATAGTTTTCATGGGATTAACGTTACCAGCTAAACTAGTAAATACTAAATTGTTAAAATGTTTTTTTACGGTTAAAACATATTTCCCACTTTGCGATATTCTTCATTCCTTAAAACAATTATAGAAGCAGATAGATGCAAATGTAAAAGTTTATATATTTTCAACTCATGCGATGTTTTTGCTAAAACGATGTTTTTAATTCTATTAAAAGAAAAAATAGAGGTAAGCTTAGAAATAATTGAAATTTAGTATACTTTGAATAAATATTTTCTTTTGTTATAATAGTATTTTACCATTAATAATTGATTGGAAAATTATGTTTTAAAAATACATACATAAAAGTAAAAATATTTATTGCATTTTTTTTTATTAAACATTATCTCTTTATTTAAAAATGTACGCCAAAATTTACAATCGCAATAAGTTTAAGCACTGCACCGTGTGCCACATCTCGTACATACCTAAAAACACTATAATTCTCAATATGTGTCATGAATTTGTCCTGTAGAATCACTGAAACTGATCAATAACAGTCCAAATAAAGAATACTGCCCAGTTAAACTGATGGCATTGAGCTCACAGGCTACGCATACTAATAGTATATTTAAGCCTTATATTCTCAAGGGTTAATTCAGTTCGAAAAAAAAAATAAAAAGGGGAAACAGCTCTCCCCTTTCCTCTTTTTTTTATACTTAATCATTGAATCAATCCTATACTATCAAAGATATGCTTTATCATATAAAAAATCTATATCCAAAATTCAGAGCAAATGAGATAATTCTTAATACAAACCCATTTAGCATTTATATAATTTAAAAGGAGTTATTCCCCTCTTTTATACTTCGAATAATTAAACATTCCGTTCGAATAATTAAACATTTCAAATTTGTACTTTTTAATTGTGTAAATTTTTAGAGAAATTGCATGTTGAAATTCTACGCACGTATATTGGATTAAAGCAGCAAATAACATTATGTTTGAGAATATTTCAGCGTTACTTTTCAGTACGCATATTATTTTCTTTTAGAAATGTACAACTAAGAATAACAAATACAGCTTTTTCAAAGTTATTCTTTTAATATTTATGACTTTCAAATATGCAGATGTTACTGTATGCAATTACTCTTAAAGTGCATCATTTAAGTATTTCGTGCATTATCATCTAAACAAACATTCGTCAATCCGTTAAAAGAACGTTTCGAGATACTGTCGACTCTCGTTAATTCGAACTCGTCGGGACCACAAGAAATGTTCGAATTATCCGAAGTTCAAATTATGGAAAATATGAAATAAAAACTTGCTTAATATGGCACCATTACAAAGGAATTAATGTTATAGTGTTTTTAAATATATTTCGTCTGTTATCATTAGAATACGACTTAATAATTAATTAGAATGTATAAATACATAAACCAATCAAATGATTAGAAACAAGCACAATGGAAGAAAAATTTGAAGTGTCACTGATGGATAGACGGGGCACTAAAAAGTGGATATCAAATGCATTGGATCACATGTCCACTCGTTCAGAACAATTTACACAAAGATCAAAGGAATAAAGTTATTCAAATTATCTAAAATCCGTGAGAAAGAAAAGAAAAATGAAAAATCGGAATTTTCGTTAGTTCGAATCAAACGAAGTCAAGATAAAATGAGTTCGAATTAGTGAAAGTTTTTAACGTTATTCTGCCATTGAAAATTTTGGGACTTCATGTTTAGTTCGAATTAAGAGAAGATTCGAATTATCCGATTTCGAATTAACGAGAGTCGACTGTACTCTGTAAACAATACTTTTCATGGGATTAACATTACTAGCGCCAAACAGTTAAAGTGCTATTTTAGGGATAAAACATATTTCCCCTGTTACGAAATTCTTCCATTCTTTAAAGTAATTACAGAAGCAGGGAGATAAAAAGTGAAAATTTATATACTTTCATCTCACGCATTATTATTACTAAAAGGATATTTTTAATTTTCTTAAAAATATGGAGATAAGCTTAAAACTGCTGAAAATTATTATACTTTGAATAAATATTTTCCTTTGTTATGATAGTATTTTCACATTAATAATAGAATAGAAAATTATGTTTTAAAAATGCATAAATAAAATAAAGTAAAAATATTTTTTAGAAAAAAATATTGCTATATATTAATATAAAGCAAGTTGCCGGAGGTTAAACAGATAAAATGAATTAATTCAAGCCCATTTAATTGAAAAAATTTAGCAATATAATATTTAAAATCCCTAACTGTGTATATAAGGTACACCATAAAATATCAAATTTGAGCGGAAACTTTGAAAAAAAAAAATGCAATCTTTACCAGTACGAGGTGGAACCCGTTGAAATTCGACAAAAGAAAATCCTTGCGGAAGAACTGTTTCATTGATTTATAATAAAACTAGAAAATTAGTTACTGTATAAAAATGCATCTTATATTGGTCATTCTAACTCTCAAAGAAATATTATTTTAAGCTTAAATTAACAAAATATTATAAAACTCAATTACCCAAGTTATTAAAGAAAATAAAACCAAAATTCACCAAATTTTATAACAAACGGTGTTTTTCAAAAATAGTATACACATTTTAATTTCTTCTTTCTTTCTTTTTCTTTTTTTCTTTTCTTTTTTTTCTTTTTTGTTTTGTTTTTGTTTTTGTTTTTGTTTTTCCCCAATTTTAAGAGAAAATGGAGTGATTTTTTGCCACAATGACAAAATTGGTACAAAAACTATAAAAAAAATTAATATCTAAAAAATAAATTGAGATACAATTTTCAAACAAATTGCATTTAAACGTTAAAAACCGAAAAAAATCGTTTAGTGAAGGATTAATTTTCGGATTCTAAAGTCTTAGGCAACTTAATCTTCACACTGCCGCGGCCGGATGTATCCGTTTACTGGGCTGCAGGTTTTGCTGCATTTGAAGCTTTATTTAAATTAATATAATTCTACAAATATAATCCAGTTTTACGAAATTAAGTTATGATTGATACTTTCAAAGTTTATAAGCATATACGTGGCAAAAAAAAAAAAAAAAAAAAAAAAAAAAAAAAATGCCATGGTAGAAAATCTCTCTTTTATTAGCATTTAAAATAAATTGCAGAGAAAAAAAAACATTACAATTTTGCCCTTTTGCTCGGCGGTCAGGACGTTAATTTATAAATGTATTACCTGTTTGAAAGTATTTGCTGTGAAATAAGGAAACAATTCATACCTGTAATTTCTGATTTTGTAAGTTTTTAGAGAAATGACATGTTGAAATTCTACAAACGTTTATTGGAGCTATGCTGTAAATAATCTTGTGTTTAAGAATATTTCAGCACTAAATTTCCGCATTTATGTTATTTTATTTAGAAATGTACAGCTAAGAATAATATAGTAATAATAATAAAATAATAAAATATACTTTTATTATAAATTAATTTATAATAAAAAAATTCTATGGGAATTTTAATTGTGTTAGGAAAAAACGGTTTAACTGCATATATATATGTTGAAGTTTTTATATACAATTTTTAACTATTTACCGATTATTTAGCGTTGTGTGAATTACGTTAATGATCGAATTCTAAAATCTTAATTTAATTCTTAAATATATTATCTGCTTCTATGTAGTTGCTTTGAAACAAGAAAACATTTCAAACATGTATTTTTTAATTGTATCTCTTTTTAGAGAAATTGCATGTTGAAATTCTACGTACGAATATCGGATTAAAGCAGTAAATAACATTATGTTTCAGAATATTTCAGCGATACTTTTCAGTATGCATGTTACTTTTGTTTAGAAATGTACAGCTAAGAATAACAAATACAGCTTTTCCAAAGTTATTCTTTTAATATTCATAACTTTAAAATATGCAGATGTAACTGTATGCAATTACTCCTAAACTGCATTATTTAAGCATTTTGTGCATCATCATCTAGACAAAAATTCGTCATTCCGTTAAAAGAACGTTTTGAATTACTCTGTAAACAATAGTTCTCACTGAATTAACATTACCTGTGCTAAACAGTTAAAATGTTATTTTAGTAATAAAACATACTTTCTCTTTTATGGATTTCTTCATTCCTCAAAATAATTACAAAAGGAAATACATACAACTGTAAATATATAATATATATGTATATATATATATATATACATATTTCAGATCATGCATTGCTTCTGCATAAAATTTAGTAATCCTTTTAAAAGAACAAAAAATTTAGATAAGCTTAAAAATTGACGAAATTTATTGTATTTTACATAAATTTTTATATAATTTTATTGTACCATCCTTTTATGTAATTTTATTGTATCATCCTTTTATGTAATTTTATTGTACCATCCTTTTTATATAATTTTATTGTCCCTAAATAATATAATGGAAAACTATGTTTTAAAATACACATATATAAACAAAATAAAAGTAGTAAAGATATTTTTTACAAAAATTTCATTATAAGCATTCAATTTTTATCTTAAAAAGCGTGTCTAATTTTATGATCACGATAAATTTAAATAATTAAAAAATGCATATCAAACAAAATTGTCCATTTCCATTATTGTTAAGAAAAAATACGGATAAGTAAATTTATCAAAGAAATTATATTTTCCTCACAGTTTTTTTTTTCAATAAATGACAACAGAAATAAAAATACCATAATTCCATAGTGAGAATTTCAAAAAAAAATTCTCAACTTATTGTAATAAATTTTAATCACTTTAAATCATAAAAAATATTTGCTTTATAATAAAAGAAAATGTCTATTTTAATTGTGGAAAAAAATGGAAAAAAATGATTTATCTGAATATACATATGTTGATGTTTAAATTACAATTTTCAAATATTTACGATTATTGTACGTTATGTACCGAATTATGTTAATGGTTTAATACTAAAATCTTAAACAACTTAATTCATAAATATACTATCTGTTTGAAATTATTTGCTTTGAAATAAGGGAACATTTCATATGTATATTTTTTTTAAGTGAAAAACTTTTTAGAGACTGCATGTTGAAATTGTATGCATGTATATTGGATTTATGCAGTAAATATAATCTTGTATTTGAGAATATTTCAGCACTAGTTTTCATTCTGTATGTTATTCTCACTTATAATTAATTGTACAGTTAAGAATAACAAATACCGCGTTTCCAAAGTTAAGCTTTTAACATTTATAACTTTCAAATATGCAGATGTTACTGTATGCAATTACTCCTAAAGTGCATCATTTAAGCATTTCGTGCATTATCATCCAAACAAACGTTCGTCATTCCGATAAAATAACTTTTCGAAATACATATAAACAATAGTTTTCATGGAATTAACATTACCAGAACTTAACAGTTAAAATGCTATTTTAGAGATAAAACCTATTTCCCCTTTTACAAAATTCTTCATTCCGTAAAACAGTTACAGAAGCAGATAGATGCAAATGTAAAAGTTTATATATTTTCATCTCATGTAATATTTTCGCTAAAAGGATATTTTTAATTCTCTTAAAAGAAAGAAAAAAGGAGATACGCTTAAAAAATGTTAAAATTTGTTGTACTTCGAATAAATATTTTTCTTTGTTATAAAAATATAAATAACAAATAACAATAATATAATAATGGAAATTTATGTTTGAAAAATTCGTAAATAAAATAAAAGTAAAAATATCTTTTTAGAGAAATTTTTTTCATAAGAATACAATTTTTTTCTCAAAAAGCATGACACATTGTATGATCGCGATAAATATAATTAAAATAGCGCAACATGTGCATTTTGCATTTGCGCCTATTAGTTAAATTTCACTGTTTTCATTAACGTTCTAAAAAACTGCGTATTAGTACATTTATTATAGAAATTATATTTTCCTTGCTGTTTTTTTTTTTCAATAACTGACGGCAGGCTAAAATCTCATAGTTTTTTAAAATGAATTTCTCAACTTGCAATGATAATTTTTAAACAATTTAATTCATAAAATATATTTGCTTTATAATAAATTTCTATGGATATTTTATGGAATTTAGAAAAAAGATTTAACTGAATATACGTATTTTGAGGGCTTTTTTATAATTTCTATTTTAATTATATTTAGAGAAATTACGTGTTGAAATTTTACGTATGCATATTGGATTAACGCAGTAAATGATCTTATTTGTCAAAATACTTCACCACTAGTGTTTGGTATGCGTTTTATTTTCGAAACATCTTTTAACGATTTACCGATTAATTAGCAATGTGTACCGAATTACGTTAATAGTCGAATAAAAAATCTTAAACAACTTAATTCATAAATATACTATCTGTTTGAAAATATTTGCTTTGAAATAAGAGAACCTATCATATATGTATTTTTTAATTATATATAGTTTTTAGAGAAATTACATATCGAAATTCTACATACGTATATTGGATTTATGCAGTAAATAACCTTGTGTTTGAGCATTTTAGTTTTAGGTATGCATGTTATTTTCATATAGAAATCCATAGCGAAGTATAACAAATATTGCTTTTCCAAAGTTACGCTTTTAATATTTATTCTTTTCAAATATGCATATGTTACTGTATGCAATTACTCTAAAGCCGCATTATTTAAGAGTTTCGTGCATTATCATCCAAACAAACGTTCGTCAATGCGTTAAAGGAGCGTTTCGAAATACCATGTAAACAAAGGTTTTCATGAGATTAACATTACCAGCGCTAAGCAGTTAAAATATTATTTTAGGGATAAAACATTTTTCCCCTTTTACGGAAATTCTTCATTCCTTAAAAAAATTACAGAAATAGATAAATGCAAATGTAAAAGTTTACATATTTTGATCTCGAGCGTTATTTCTGCTAAAAGGATGTCTTTAATTCTCCTAAAAGAAAAAAAAATTGAGATAAGCATAAAAATTGTTGAAATTTATCCAACTTTGAATAAATATTTTCTTTGTTATAATAAATTATATTATTAATATTATTATATTATTAATAATATATATTATATTATTAATAATAAAACGGAAATTTATGTTTTAAAAATTCATAAATAAAACAAAAGTAATTTTTTTTTTGAAAAATTTCTTTCTTAAGCATTGAAATTTTATGTGAAAAAAGTACGCCAAATTTCATGATCGCGATAAATTTAAGTAGTGCAAAAAAAGCAATATGTAAATTTTGCATTTGTACCTATTAGTTAAAATTGACAATTTTCATTAACATTTAGAAATATATATATTTCCCTTACATACAACTTTTAATTAATTTTCTAATTAGTTTTATTAAGCAATGAAATTACGCTTTTAATTATTGAATATTTAATACGCGATTTATCACTTCTTAACAAAGCGTAGAACCAAAATGGTGAACAATGTCCAAGTCGGGAATCGAAATTGGACCCCTTGGAAAGTGCTCTGTCCCTTAATCTATGAGGACATTACATACGAGGACCGGCTTGGACATTTTTCACCCTGTAATTCTTTCTACTTTTAGTTAGCTACTTTCAGTTAGTTTCATAAATCACGTATTAAATATTTTCTTCAGTGTTTTGTTTTAAATAAATGGCAACAAAAGCGAAAATATCATAATTTCTAATGCAGGATTTTTAAATTGTCTTCTAATTTTATAATTCGGGTTATTTCTTATAAAGTAATTTAATATTTTTAATACATACTTCACTTTATTTATTTTTATTTTTATATTGAACATTTTTATCATGTTCAACATTTCGGTATTGATATTCAAAAAAGAAAAATTAAAGAAAAAAAGAGAAAAAAGTCATTTTAGAGATCATGTTTTGCTACATAATTAAATCAATATTTGTAACTTACAAGGATTTGCAACCATATCGAATATTCAACCATTTGGAGATGGTAGCAGCTTACGTAAGAGGTCTAATAATGGACTTTTTCATTTACAAATAAGTTATAAAATTTAAAATATTATATTATCATTATAAACATATTTGTATTGATAATTTTAATAAATTTAGCAAATCAAGAAATGAGTGAGAAATAAATTTTTTTAAATGTATCTTTATATGCAAATATTAAGTTCAGAAAAAAAGTGTAAATATGATAATTCATGGTCTCTGTAAAAAAGGTTCACATACTTTTTTTTTCTTTCAAAAATTCAATATTTAAATCATTAAATTTAAATAAGTCTACATTTCTTTCTGTTTCCAAATCCACTTTGTTCAGCATTTAAAAAAATCACGTATCTAAATGAGGTTTTTTTTCCTCTTCTGTTGAAGCATAAAAAACGTTCAGAATATTTAAATATATTTCCTCAAATTCATGTTAAATAAGCTAGTTGATGTTTTGGTAAATTAATTAAGATTTTGACTTCAAATTTCAAATGACTCTGCTTGTCTTATATACTTACATATATTGTAAAAGAAATCCTTTCTAATTCTTTAAAATTCAATATCTCTTTTATTAAAAATATTCTATATATAATTATTCGAAATCCTTCCGATTTCATTAGGATTCGATTAAAAGAAAATCAAGCGTCTAAACGGTTTGGTTTTCGTTTTCTGACGCAGCATAAAACAATGTCCAAACTTTTAGAGATTTTTTAAATTAAGTTAATTTAGCTAGTTGACGTTGTGGGATAATTAATAATTAAGCTTTTGACTTTACATGTCAAGTAATTCCCTTTATTTTATAAATTTTCATATATTGTAAAGTGCTCACACGTAAGTCTTTGAAAAATTCAATATTTTACTCTTTAACTTAAAAATAATTTACACTTCATTTTTTTAAAAATTCACTTCGTTTAGGGATTATTTCAATTTTTAAAAACCCACGCACCTACAGGGTTTTGTTTTTCGTTTTCCAAAATCGATGTTCAATAGCGGTTGGCATTGGAAAACTAACGACTTACGTTTTAGACTTCAAATAACAAATGATTCAGCTTGTCTTATGTACTTAACTTTATTTTTAAAAAATGCAATTTTTTTTTGTAAAAATTCAAGATTTTACTCTTTAATAATCTTAATTTCTTACTGTTCCAACAAACATCCGTTTGACGTTAAATTAAAAGAAAAAAAATCAAGCATAAAAATGTTTGGCTTCTGTCGGAGCATAAACAATGTCCAAAACTTTAAGTTTTCCTGAAAATTATATTAAAGCGCAACACTAGGCACAGAAAAAGACCCGGATGATAATGTAAAGTCTATGGGGGCGTTCTTTTCAAATATCTCGCTCAAATTTTAATATTTTGACATGATTTTTTTTGCACAAGATAGCTGAGGACGATCCACAACCGGACTAGTTTTTTTTTTTTTTCAGTTTTGGTTTCAGATTTTTATTAAAATATTACTTTATTTTTTGAAACCGGCTTAAACCGGTTCTGAAATTGAAACTATCGTAACATAAAAAATATGTTATATTCTTAGTGTGCACATTGAGACCTACATTTTGATGCATGTCTTGGCCTTGTACTCGATACATAGGTAAACACTCAAACTTGACGTCATAAAAGGGCGGCTGCCTTGCGTTCCGGCGGGATAGGACCTGGCAGACAGTGATATTCTTAACGTGCACATTGAGACCTACATTTTGATGTATGTCCGGTCCTTTTACTCGATACATATAGTCTAAGAGCTAGCAACGTACAAAATCACGTCATTTTATCAAGGCTCATTTTTTAATATGCTTTTCCCTTTTATGGTAGAATACGTTTTCAAGCGGTCTGACAGTCGGGAGACGTTGCGTTTACCTGTGGCAGAAGGGGATGTGCAGGTAAAAAAGCTTCAAAATCACGTCATTTTATCAAGGCCCATTTTTTAATATGTTTTTTCCCTTTTATGGTGGAATACGTTTGCTAGCGGTCTGGCAGTCGGGTGACGTTGCGTTTACGTGTGGCAGAAGGGGTTATGCAGGTGAAAAAACTTCAAAAATCCGCCATTTTATAAAGGCTCATTTTCTTATATGTTTTTATCAAGCTTAAAAATTACAAGATATTACTCTTTGGATAGCAGACAACCTATTATTAATTTGCCAGACACAAATTCGGTTCCAAAGTTAATGCCAAACCGCTTTAAATATGGCAACGAAAGTGCCTGTTCCAAGAGTTGTTTATATTTCAAAAAATTATAAGACCTTTTTACGTCATTTTATCAAGCTTAAAAATTGTAGGATATTACTCTTTGGATAACAGACAACCTATAATTAATTTGCCAGGCACAAATTCGGTTGCAAAGTTAGTGCCAGACGGTTTTAAATATGGCAACGAAAGTGCCTGTTCCAAGAGTGGTTTATAATTAAAATTTTATAAGACCTTTTTACGTCATTTTATCAAGCTTAAAAATTAGAAGATATTACTCTATGGATAGAAGACAAACTGGTAATTAATTTGCCAGACACATACTCGGTTGCAAAGTTAAAACAAGACGGCTTTAAATATGGCAACGAAAGCGCCTGTTCCAAGAGCGGTTTATAATTCAAGAAATAAGACCTCTTTACGTCATTGAACCGAACTTGAAACCCTGGATTTTTCTGAGTGTTATTGATTAGATTCACTAAGTTTCTGCACCTGATTTTTTGCACGACACTTTTTCAGAGCCTGATTGAGTAAATTTGTGATACTTTGTGCTTGATTGACGAAAGTTGCATTTTTTTTAAGTCTTACCGACAAGTCTTTTCATATGATGAAAATTTGTGTACCCTAAGAAAGGTTAAGGTGTAAGAATTCATATAATTTGCTAACATCAACTCACAACTTAAATATTGGACAAATAAATTCCAGTGTGGCCAAAACCGGGGCACCCACCCTAATATTTAAAAAAAGAAACTTATATTTTGATAAACAAGAGCTTTTTTTAAGTAAACTTTATATTGAAAAAAAAATTGCCGTATTTGCCGAATGCAGCCGAATTTGTGTCTGGCAAATTAATTATAGGTTGTTTGCTATCCAAAGAGTAATATCTTGTAATTTTTATGCTTCATAAAATGACATAAAGATGTCTTATAATTTTTTGAGATATAAACAACTCTTGGAACAGGCATTTTTTTTTTGCCATATTTAAAGCCGTCTGGCATTAATTTTGCAACCGAACTGGTGTCTGGCAAATTAATTATAGGTTGTCTGCCCATCAAAGAGTAATATCCTGTAATTTTTAAGCTTGATAAAATGACGGAAAGAGGTCTTATAATTTTTAGATTATAAACTACTCCAGGAACATGCACTTTAGTTGCCATATTTAAAACCGTCTGGCATTAACTTTGCAACCGAATTTGTGTCTAGCAAATTAATTATAGGTTGTCTGCCCACCAAAGAGTAATATCTTTTAATTTTTAAGCTTGATAAAATGACGTAAAGAGGTCTTATAATTTTTAAATTATAAACCGCTCTTGGAACAGGAACTTTCGTTGCTATATTTAAAGCCGTCTGGCATTAACTTTGCAAACGAATTTGTGGCTGGCAAATTAATTATAGGTTGTCTGCTATCCAAAGAGTAATATCTTGTAATTTTTAATCTTGATAAAATGACGGAAAGAGGTCTTATAATTTTTAGATTATAAACTATTCCAGGAACAGGCACTTTCGTTGCCATATTTAAAACCGTCTGGCATTAACTTTGGAACCGAATTTGTGTCTAGCAAATTAATTATAGGTTGTCTGCCCACCAAAGAGTAATATCTTGTAATTTTTAAGCTTGATAAAATGATGTAAAGAAGTCTTATAAAATTTCAATTATAAATCACTCCTGGAACAGGCACTTTCGTTGCCATATTTAAAGACGTCTGGCATTAACTTTGGAACCGAATTTGTGTCTGAAAAATTATTTATAGGTTGTCTGCTGTCCAAAGAGTAATATCTTGTAATTTTTAAGCTTGATAAAAACATATAAGAAAATGAGCCTTTATAAAATGGCAGATTTTTGAAATTTTTTGACCTGCATAACCCCTTCTGCCACAGGTAAACGCAACGTCACCCGACTGCCAGACCGTTTTCAAACGTTTTCTACCATAAAAAGGAAAAACATATTAAAAAATGGGTCTTGATAAAATGACGTGATTTTAAAGCTTTTTTACCTGCACAACCCCTTCTGCCACAGGTAAACGCAACGTCTCCCGACTGCCAGACCGCTTGCAAACGTATTCTACCATAAAGGGGAAAAGCATATAAGAAAATGAGCCTTGATAAAATGACGTGATTTTGAAGCTTTTTGACCTGCATAACCCCTTCTGCCACAGGTAAACGCAACGTCTCCCGACTGCCAGACCGCTAGCAAACGTATTCTATCATAAAATGGTAAAACATATTAAAAAATGAGCCTTGATAAAATCAGGTGACGAAAACGTTGCTAGCTCTTAGACTAATAGGTAAATCGACGGTCGGCTCACGAACTATTTTCCGTGAAAAAAATTATGGAATTAAATAAATAAAAATTCATTTAAGAAATCTTCTGGTTCTAAAAATATTTAAGCAGCGTAATCCGGAAACCAAATTAATCCGGATACTTCGGAAGATTAGTAAAAGATTTACAGCTATGTAAATGTCACGGTGAACTTTGAAATAGAAACAAATGGAAAAAAAGAATGCAAACAAGTAAACAAATTAAAATAATATGGAAAACCAAGATATCGAAGGTAATTTTCTTTGCAAAATATTAGTTGATTTTTGTAAGTTTGTCGAACTTACTAAGAACGGTTTCAAGCATTTATTAAGATAATATAAAATTTAAATTATTCTTTCAACTCCAATCATGTCTTTTCTCACATTTTAACTTACAAAGGGAAAGCAAACACCTGTGAATAGCAACTTAGTTTGGAAAAGATCCAAGTTACACGAAATAATATTTAGAAATTTCTTTGGATATTTTCCAACATTAATGTGGAAAATCGCACGTGACACTCATCACTCAAAATGCTGTCGATTTAATACGTTAATACGAAATTGTAAGAAAAATGCTTCAAAAGAAATATACTTTATATGAAAAATGCTTTAAAAGATAAGATTTGTGTGCTTAAAATTTATTTTCTATTTCATTTCAAATATATGTTACATTGGCCAGATGAAATATTGAAGAATGAATCGTAGCGTGTTTAATACCATTATTCTTTGAAATATGTAGGTAGTTATGTTGAATTTATATAAATAAAAAAAAATATTAAATCCATTTTGAAATGAGAATAATCGATTTATAAAACGATTAACAAACATTAAACTTACAATCGTGAAACTTAAATCAAACAACATGCATCTGTTACTACACGCATATAATATTCATAAAGATTGATGATAATAAACATGTAACATTAACCTTACAGCTTATAACGTCAATATTCAAGATCTTTTCAAATTGCAAAACCAAAAATGAAAAAAAAAGCTTGGATACTTTTTATTGAACTAGCGTATTTCATTTTATTAGGAATAGTAAATCGTTCATATTTAACATAATTATTTGAAATATACCATTATTGAAGTCTTCAAAAAATGTCTTAACATTAAAAAAAAGATGAATTTTACACAAATTTTATAAAGATATATTTCACGCCAGAATTTTTATTAAAACTGTTTGATTTATATATTTTACTTTTATACCTTTGCATTTTTTAAACTAATTTTTAAAGGAGTTTTTGGTTGGAATAGATTTTATTTTATAGTGGTCAATATTAAGTTTTAAGCGATTTGAAGTGATTACGAATATTTAAATCTTTAAGTTATATAAAATTGATGTTTTTATCATTCATGTATTCAGTTCTTTATTTTTCATAATGTTATAACTTTACACATCGTAAAGCTTATTAATATGCAGTTTTTTAAAAAACAATATCCAAAACGTAACCCTGTATGTTTCCGAAAGTACAGCACATGACGCTCATTATTCTTATAACACGATGTTATATGCCATTCAAAGTGCATTTTTATCACACGGTTTCGTGATAGTAAGTTACGCAATACCTTAAAGATGATGATATTAGGATAATAATTGTAACAATTGCAGTATTACTGATGTTGTCACACAAAAATTAAATAGGGAAACATAGTTTAAGCAGCATGTTTCACAATTTAATGTCTCTTCTTTCAATAATAATCATTTTGATATTATTATGAATTTTTTTTTTCATTTTTAAACCGATATAAGATTATTGATTATTTTAACTCAGCATTAAAATCCAGTTATTTGTGTATCATTACCTTTATTTCAGAAATATTAATCTATTTTTTAAAATAGAAATTACTTATATCCTGGTAATGCTCTTTGCCATGAAATATAATAAAGGAACATCATTTCAGTATTATTAAGATAACCTCATTTAATTTTATCAACAGTTGATAAAAACCGAACTACACAATCAGGAATATTTAATACGTGACCTATCATATCTGTGCTTTCTAATAATCAAAGTATCATTCTGGAGTCTTTCTAATTATAATGTGCAATAGTCTGTAATGAATGTCTTTGAATACTGATTAATGAAAATTCTTTTATAATTTTTTTCAAATAAATTCGGATATTAAAATTTTAACAAACATTAATAACTTCAACTGAATTATTAGATTTAATAGATTTTAAAGAATCAATTTTTATTACTATAATAAGTGCGAAACAACTTAGGATGTAATTTATTTTGAGAGTTATATATATTTTACAAACAACATGAGAAAGCGATTTCAAGCATATTTCACTAAATTAAAGTTTAACAATTATAATATGTATTGAGCATTTACTCTTTTATAATGTAATATTTATATATTTCGTATGCTGAAATTGAAAACAGTCATTCAAAATAATAGACACATTGATCTAGGTTTATATATAAATTATGAAAGACTTTTCTGACAAATTATAAATGTGTATTATATCATTAGATTCATTTCAGAAATTAGAATCGATTTTTTTAAATAAAAATTATTTATATAAATTAAAGATTATGCTGGTAATGGTCTTTTTCCTGAAATATAATCAAGTAACACCATATCGCTGATTTAACGATAACCTCATTTAATTTTATCAACAGTTGATAAAAGCCGAACTATAAAATCAGGAATATTGAATACGTGACCTATCGTATCTACTTTCTAATTCATTCATGAATCTTTCTAATTATAAAATGAATTGACTGAAGTCAATGAATTGATGTCAATGAATACTTGTTAATTAGAATTGATTTTTTTATATAATTTCTTTCATCAAGTATTAAATATACACTGTAAAAAAAATCAAGAGGTTACTAAAAATTTCTTAGTAAATTTTTATTCCACAGAATTTTTTAGTAACCATTAGAAACTTTTTTTTTGCAAGTGAAACAAGCATTTCTTTTGTAAACTGAACAAATAAATTTTTTATGTAACTAACTTAAAAATTTTTAGTATGAGCTACCAAGCAAATTTTAGTAATAGCTCCAAAATTATTTTTAATAACCATTACGTGCGCCTTAAGGGCAGGAGCTTCCTTCGAGCTGCTTCCAGACTTCTGAAGCGGAACATTTTTGGCAAAACCGCAATAGATGGCAGCACCAAACATTCCTACCTGCTCCGACAGGATTTTCATAATCCTTTATTAACGAGACACTACATACATTCGGAGCGTATTTGGCGGTGGCAAGTTTCGAACCCGGGACCTTTTAGCCTGGAATCCGTTACTATAACCACTATGCTATCAAGGCCACACCAACTGAGTTTTAGTAAGAGCTATTAAAAATATAAAACTATTAACTCTACTCGTTGCTAACTTTTTTCTAGTAATTCTTACAGATTTTTTGTAACCGACTAAGATTACTAAAAATTTTTTAGTAATTACAAGGATCGCTAATGTTTTTTTAGTAGATCGACCTTTTTTTTACAATGTATACAATACTCATAACTTCAATTTAATGATTCTTTAAAGATTTAATCGATTTAAAAGACTTAATTTTTTGCTAACTAGTTGGAATGTAGTTCATTTTGAGAAAAATGTACTTAAGAAACAATATGAGAAAGAGATTTGAAATACATTTTACATACACTTATAATGCATACTGTGCATTTTTATCTTTTGTAATATAATATTTAATAATTTCCTATACTGAGATTGAAAAAAACTCATCCAAAATCAAATACACATCAATCTACGTTTATGTAAAAATGTGAAAAACTTTTATAACAAATTGTAAATTTAATAATACAACCAACCGTTAGGTAAAGTAAAACATAAAATAATAATTAGATATTATTATAAATTAAAATTAAATATAAATATAAATTAAATAATAACTTTTTAGATGCGTTCGTAATTATGTAAATACGAAGCACCAATAGTCGTCTTATAATCCGTCCGTCTGTCCATCTGTCTGTCTAGTCATTTCAAATTTCATGAAAGTCGGATGTAGAATGGGCCAAAGGGAAAAATTAGTTTCAGGTGCATTTTAATGATGTTTCGTTTTCGACAATAATCAAATTATAGGCATTTATGAAGTATATACTAAAACATACACTCTGCACAATGTGTGGTGCAAAGAATTCTTTTTATTAATTTATCGAGCCAGTCAAAAGTATTCCGTTACATAGGGGGAAACATTGTTTAGCGCATTGAAATTATATTAAACTATTTCACATTTTATGATATCGATATACGTTACTGAGATTTACTACTAGTTACTTCAGGTAAAATATAAAGCAAATAGTATTTACAGGGACTTACAATAGATTTCCGCTATTATACAGTATCCGAAGTACTTTATACTATTGCACCAAGATCTGAATATTATTAAAATTTCGTACATTTAGGTCTTTCGACAGGTTCGAAAGCTGTGTGAATGCGTGCTATGTGTGTGAACTATTTCCTTATGCAGCTTCATACATAAAAGGAATGTCGGCAAGCTCTGTATTGGTGTAATGAAGCATGTTGCTCGAAATCCCAGCAAGGAATGACGATTAAAGTCAGAGAAGTGCTTTCACCGGACGAACGCAACAGCGGTCTGTACTGGCGCAACGATGCATTACTGAACACACATTCTAATACTAAATATATTTATTTAAGTCGCTTTTACATAAATTTGCATTTTTGACAGATAGTGCTGAACCACAGTGTATCATATGGCATGGCATGTCTGTCTATATTAAATATGGTATGCATTGAAAAACAATATTTTCAGTGCATAATATTTACACTATAGTCATTCAGACGGACATAACAAACCACTGCAAATAAAACAATTCGGAAATTATACACCAAACGTAGCAAGTACAATATTCAGTACAGTATACAGTATACAGTACTTCGAATACAGTATAGTAGCCGTAATCTTTTGGGTGACTTTGTAAATACTATCTGCTTTCTATTATACAGAATGTAACTTGTATTAAATCTCAGCACTGTATATGTATTTTATAAAATGTTAAATAATGTAATATAATTAAAACTCACCGCAAACAATATTTACTCCTTATACCATTATGTACTGGAATATTTTTGTGTGGCCCTGTAAATGAATAACAAATATTTTTTGCACCACATTTTTATAGAATGTATATTTTAGTACATACATCATAGATTCATATCAATTTTATAATGATCGGAAGAGCGTGATATCTTTCAAATGCACCTGAAATTATTTTTTCCATTGGCCGTAATGTAGCGGAATAATTTTGATTGTCCCTGTAATTAAACTATGCATCAAATTTTCAAACAATTTGAAATGACTTGATAAAATTATGAGATAATTACATATTTTAAATTTCAAACAATTCGGTTGAGTAAATTTTACTCTGTTATATTCGGACAGATGGACAGCCTGATCAACGGCTTTAATGCAATGTATATTACGTAATTTACATACGCATCTTTTGCTGTTGGTAATATCGTTTATTCCTAAAAGCCGTTAATTTGAAGTTATGTATTTGAAAATTGCATACTAAATTCCTGTTTTCTAAAAATTTAAATTACTTTTATATTATTTTTATATTTAACGGTGCTATGCATTTATTAACTTTACTTTTATTTACTATTTTTGACACAGCTTACAATGGACGATGAAAAACAAGATTGGAGATTTACATTCGAATTGGCAATCTACGTCTTTTCCGGATAATATTCATTATACCAGTTTTTCATGAAATACATTTCCTTATTCTTTCTAAGTATAAAAAAAGTCACAGACTTTATGTTTTTATTTTTTTTTAACTGAAATAGAAGTTTAATTGGAATCGCTGATTAATCTTGAAAGAGCTTTAAGTGGCATTAAATACCCCCAATATAGAAAACGTTAGCGCAAAGCTTCTTTCAAATGCTTCTGATGAGATGTACAAAAAAGTAGAAATTTAAGATAGACTATAAAAAAAATAAAAGAAGACGCAAGCAGAATGGAGGCAACAAAATAACTCAGGATAGAGAAAAAATACAATCAAATCAAACTTGCTTTCCCTTGGGAAACAAATGACGGCTAGACATAGCACTAGATGGCGCAAGATTCTCCTGTCACGTGTCGTGGGAATAATGACGTCATTTATCTTAGAACATTTCAACGGCCGGTAATGGAAAGTTTCTTTTTATTTTTCTTTTATTTTCTACATGTTACCTTTTTTTTCCCTATATAGAATTGGTTTATTCTACCTTTCTACTCTCTGGATGGTAATAAATCAGCAAATCTCACGATTGGAAAATGAATAATGAAAAAAATATATTAACAGAAGAACATTAATTAGCAATTGTCTACAATATTTAAATTAACTTGCTTAAGGAAAATTCTAGTAAGATGGATTGGTAGTGTGGAGCATTAAAAAATAAAAGATTTCAGTATTAAGTTTTGGAAAATTAAGACGTTGCGGGGAAAAGTAAGGCTATATGATTGATTGCTTTACTTTATGTTACTTTTTCCGGTAAAATTGAAATGAATCCTATAAATTCCTAAGAGCTGTTTTCGGTATGATGAAGTTATTTAAATTTTTACTACGTAGTTGAATTACGTACAGCAGTATTCTTATAAGGTCTAGTGGATAAATTATGAACAGGGGGTAATTATGATCACCTTTATACTAGAAAAAAAGTGTGTACGGTAAAATTTCATTTCATGTGTAGACATTGACCTCATAATGTATTTTTCATTTCAGATATTCTTTATCCTTAGTCTGCAGCATTTTTGATATCCTGTTAGCAATTTAAAATCTACCAAAATTTTTCATACTTAGATTAGTCAGTTTAAAGTTCTAATGGTCACAATCACCCCCAAACAAATGTGTATAAAGAAGTATAAAGAGCAAATATAGTAGTCATAACTTCCCCATTAATGACCTTAATTACCCCCAAACGTTTGTGGTTGTGAGATTTAATGGGGCAATTATAACTATTCTTTTAACTTAAAAAAAATAGCTATGAAAATTGAAAGAGGTGCTCTTCAAAATTTATGTTACGTACAGACTGACAAAATGATAGACAGACAGTCAGATAGACAAAATAATAGACACACAGTCAGACAGACTCTCAAACAGATATTTTAAAATGTATGACCCCTAAATGTGTAAATCTGTCGAAAACCGAAATTAAAAAAAAAATTCATTAATGTAATACTTTATTCATTTAAAAATAGAGGAGAAATAATGTGTCATATATTTTCCCATGAAGAGCTACATTTTATAGAGTATTTTTAAGTGAAAAAACACATACACGCTCATAGATTTACTAATTATTTCTAAAAAAATCTCCAAGAAATTTACAACCAAAATATTCTCCCGCTAATGCGGCATTCAGCCATAAAATATATCGGTTCTTTCTAATGCTTTGATTTATTTCTTTTCTATTAATTATAGTATTTTCTTTATAGCATTCTTTGTTTTATATTCTTTTAAAAATAAATTTAGGAGATAAATTAAAAAAAATCACTTAAAATCCAAATACAGAATTTTTTGAAAAAATCCTAAAAATTTTATGTAATGAAAATTTGAAAAAAAAATGGCAAAGTGAAACATTTATTTATATGTTAAATATATGACTTATTTAGATAAGAAATGTAAAAGAATTGAAAAAAAATGCAAATATGCAGCTGATGATATTAAGTACAATGTAATGTGTGTTACAGTTTATAGTGTACTTTTAAGTGAAAAAAAAACACATTCACAGATTTAATAATTCATTGCTGCGAAAAAAATCTCCAAGAAATTTACAGCCAAAAATGTCTCCCGCTAATGCGGCATTCAGCCATAAAATATATCGGCTTCCTCTAATGTTTTGATTTATTTCTTTTCTATTAATTACAGTGTTTTCTTTTATAGCATTCTTTATGTTGTATTCTCTGATATTCCGTGCAATAACGTCACTTCATTTTTCAAAGTTTAAACGTAAGACCATAAAACGAAACGATACTACGGCCATTTATTCGTGTTTTATTTACATTCTGTCTGCAGTAAAAAAAGATCCAGTTTAACATAAATTTAAAGTTTTGGAGCATAAAACGACAGTTGTTAGCATATGTCCGGCGTGCAAATAAAAGAAAAACCATTTAAATGCCACATGAATTATTCAGCACGACTCTAATGCCGTTCAATATTTATGTCAAATATTTCGGAATTATTTATGGCCAATGTAAGGAGAGAAAATGGTGTTTGTATTTTAATGAACTCATATGATTGTAATGGCTTGTTATGTGATTGCTTAATGATGTTTAAATATCTTAGTACAAACTTAATAGGAAAATAAGATCGGCACCAATATTTTTAAGCGATTTTTGCTTTGAAATTTATTAGTGGAGTAATCTTTAAAAGTATTAATTACTTTTTAATAATCTTGTTGTTTTCAACACTAAAATTTATGACACAGAAATTTTATACTAAGAAATGTTTTTAATAATTGCTAATTGTTAGATTTTATCAGTAAAAATAATTAACTCAACTGAGGTACGTGTATTTTGTGAAAATGTGTAACTGGGGAATTGGTGAATTTCGTAGTATTTATTTTTAGCATATTTAAATAATGTTTTGTTTTCGAATCGTTAAAATATAAAAGATATACTTAAATTTCATAAATGTATAAGCCTACAAATAACATTTTTCAGCTATTACTTCTTTTCTAATGTCGTTAAATATTTATGTCAAATATTTCGGGATTATTTATGGCCAACGTAAGGAAAGAAAATGATGTTTGTACTTTAATGAACTTATATGAATGTAATGTCTCGTTATGTGATTGCTTAATGATGTTTAAATATCCAAGTTAAGATTTAATAGGAAAATAATATATCTAGCCATATTTTTTAAGAAATTTTGTTTTAAATTTTAATAGTGAAGTATGTTTTTGAAAGTACTATTACTTTTTAATTATTTTGTAGTTTTTGACACTAAACTTTGTGGCTATGAAATTTCGTACTAGCAAACACTTTTAGTAACTGTAAATTATTTAATTCGTTCACCAAATGTAATTAACTAAAGCGAGGAACGTGTATTTTGTGAAAATATATAAGTAAAAACTTACGATTTCCGTGGTATTTATTCTAACATTAACGTTTTGTTTTCAAATCGTTTAATAAAGTATAAAAGACATACTTGAATTTCATAAATGTATAAGAATGCAAATAGCATTTTTCAGATGTTACTTCTCTTCTAATACTGTTCAATATTTGTATAAGATATTTCCGAATTATTTATGGCCAACGTAAGGAGACAAAATATTTGTTTGTATTTCAAGGAACTTATCTGAATGCAATGTCTTCTAATGTGATTTCTTAATGATGTTTAAATATCTGGTTAAAGTTTAATAGAAAAATAAGACTGAATAGGAAATAGAAAAATAAAATTATTTTTAAAGAAATTTTGTTTAAAATTTTTATAGTGAAGTGTTCTTTGAAAGTACTAATTACCTTTTATTAATCGTGTTCTTTTTTACACCAAAATTTATGGCATTGAAATTTCATACTAGCAAATGTTTTTAGAAATTGCTAATTATTTAATTTTTTTCAATAAAAGTAATTAACTAAACTCAGGTACGTGTATTTCGTGAAAATCTTTAATTGAGAATTTGTGAATTTCGTGGTATTTAGCATTCGTATTTAAATAACGTTTTCTTTTCAAATCGTTTAATAAAGTTTAAAAGCTATGCTTAGATTTCGTGATATTTATAAGCTTTCAAGTAGCATTTTTCAGATTCTATTTCTTTTCTGATAATTTTAATGTCTGTTTGAAATTTGATAATTACTCTTAAAGAAAATTTTATTATTATTTATTTAAATTGGATGATCTAAAGAGGAAAGAAATTCAAAGCAGTTTCTATTGAAAATGTCTTGTTGTTAGTTTTTACTATTTACTTTTTTAAAAAGTAACCCATAAATTCAAATTTAAAGACAGCTATTTCTTGACCGGAAAATAAACGCATGGGAATTTGTTAACAAAACGTGTGTTATTATTCCTTTTTTTAACATGATTTTGTTTAACATTTTATTTTTAAGCATTGTAAAACGTAAGCATGTAAGTTAAGCTTTAATCTGAATACAAAAATTTGCGTCATTATTTTTTTAAGTAAATTTATGATTTTCTTTGTAATGAAGAATTGTGCGAACTGTTCAATCACTTTTGATTTTTTTTTTTTTTTGTAGTTTTAAAACTTTTCAAAAGGTAATAATTTTATGTGAGACTTTAATAAATGTTATTAAATGTTTAATAAATTTAATGGGCTTTATATATAATTAATACATAATCTATAAAATCAACAGCAAACGAAAATACTTTTTTTTACGTATCAATAGCAAACTATTTGGAAATTTGTACTTAATCAATTAAATCATACGAAAATGCCAGGTGATACTTTCAGGATATTTAAATAAGCTAATGCTATTCTAATTATAAACATTAAAAGGTAGAGATTGGACAACCTGGTTTGCCAAACCAAACTATGTATGTTCTCGATTTAGGAAAAAAATTTTCAACCTACAGCATTTTCATAGGATGGTCTTTTGCCGTTTACACGGAAAATAATTCAACCTACAATTGCGACTCTGTTGCTGCATTTAGGTAGAAAATTTTGTTCCAAATTAGTTGCTACATTTTAAGTAGCCGTAGTCAAGAATAACTCCCCATGCAGTTTAGTAGATCGACAAATGAAAAATTGTACTACATGGATCGTCCACTAATGAGCCAGGACACAATTATCAAATATTCTATCGGCAGTATCTGAGAAAGATCATTTTTTTCTTAAATTCATTAGCCATAAGATAGTTTTATGCGACTATACGCTATAAGAATTGTTACAAAATGGGGCGTGGCTTAAGGACGCATGAATCCAGTGTTTTTTTAACTAATTTCGGACTAATTTCAGGAATGCTTGGTAAGTAAATGTTGTTGATTGATAGCATACCACCTTGAAATATTTGAAAAATGTTGAAACAACATAAAAAAAAATATCAGTATATTATCAGTGTTCTTTTAACCAAAAAAAAAAAATTATTAAAAAATATATAGTAGCATACTTTAAAAAGGTTCTGAAAAATATATTTTTTCATTCAAATTTGAATTTGATAACACCTGATATATAAACACGTAAATTTAAATACAAATACGTTTTTATTTAGAAAACGCTCAAGCAATTTCTAAAATTGAAATACAATGTAAAAAGTGTAATTTTTCTTTTGACATAATACACACTATTTCTACAGACATATGCTTATTATTTCCAATCGATACATTTTTTAACTTATTTCCAGTTATTTCTGTATAACATCTATGTCTCATTTGGAAAAGCAAACATCGCTCTCTTTTTTCACGACCTCCTCAATCATTTGCTGCTTTCTTATCCACTCCTTAATTCAGTTTTGTTTTAGGTTAAGATAACATAGCATTTTCTAGATAAATTCCGGAACTTTACTTTTCACAAAAGTAAAGGTACGGATTTAATAGAAATTCTTCCTTTTATAAATTGAAACTTCTTCACTGACTTCCTTTCTTTCATTTTGTTTTCCCATCTAACTAAAGATGGTTGAAAAGATTTTGAGAATTCAAGATGAAAAATGAATTTAAAAAGTTAAATTTTTAGAATGTGACTGCTGTTATTGGATAAGATAAAAGTATGCATTTCAGCATGACATTTTATGATTTTTTAATCAAAATAAAATTCTATGACTGGGGATAATTTTGCAAATTGGGTATTTTGCCATGGGAATATTTTTTAAATATACTGACGTTTACATTTTGACAACAACATGCTAATATTTTCGAAATATATATCATAGTTTCATTCAGAATATTTTCAATAGAACTTAATATTTCTAAAAATATACCTTTTTTTTAACTTACTTTCTAGTTACATGCTTATAATATATAACTCTCTTTTGGGAAAGCAAACACCTGTCTCTTTTGTCTTGACCTCCTCAATCATTTGCCGCTTTCTTCTCTCGTCCTTAATTCAGTTTTATTTTAGGCTAAGATTAAGGAATATTTAAAATATAAATTCCGGATCTTTATTTTTTAAAACAGAAAATATACGATTATAAAATGAATTCTTCCTTTTATGCATTGAAACATCTTTACTAACTTCCTTTCTATCATCTTGTTTTCCAAGCACGGTGTGTTGTTCATATCTAGCAAGAGTTGATTGAAAAGGTTTTGAGAATTTGAAATAAAAATAGAACAAAAAAAATTAGATTTGTTAGAATTTCAACTAAATTAGAATAATTTACATATTTTACTGTTATTGGAGAAGATAAAAGTCTGCATTTCAGCATAAAGTTTTTTTAATGGAATTCAATGACTAATTGTAAAACAATATTGGAAAATTTCATTTTTCATCGGTATATATTGGCCAATTGCTTACATATCTCAGGCATATCTTTACAAAATGGATATTTTGCCATGGAAATATTCTTTAAATATATTAAAGTTTTCATTTTGACAATACTAAGCTAATATTTTCTAAAAATACATCGCAAGTTACATAAGAATATGTTCAATATAAAGTTAAAATTTTTAAAAGCTATTTTTAACCTTATTTATATTTATTTCCTTGTAAAGTCTGTATTTCATTTGGGAAAGTCAACATCTGTCTTTTTTTTCTTGACAACCTCAATCATTTGACGCTTTCTTTTCGAGTCCTTAATTCAGTTTTGTTTCAGGCTAAGATAACATAACATTTTCAAGATAAATTTTGGATCTTTACTTTTCGCAAATGTAAAGGTATGGTTACAAAGGGAATTCTTCCATTTATACATTAAAACTTATTTACTGACTTTCTTTCTTTCATTTTGCTTTCCGTGAACGGTATGTTGTTCACATCTGCCAAGAGATGATTGAAGAGATTTTAAGAATTTGAGATGAAAAATGAGTTAAACAAGTTAAAGAATTTAGAATTTAACAACTTTTAAAAGGGTAAGAGTTTGTAAAGAAGGTGGAAAGTTGTATATACTTATAAAGTTTAGGGATTTTTTGTTCCAAATGGATATCTACGACTAATCGCAAACCAATATTGGAGAAATTTCTTTTTGCATTGGGCAATTTTTCAAGTATATCAGGAATATCTTTGCAAATTGGATATTTTTGCCATGAAAATAATCTTTAAATATATTGATATTTACATTTTGACAATACTACGCTAATATTTTCTAAAAAAATATTGCAATTTCATTACAAATTTCTTCAGTGGAAAGCTAATATTTCTGAAAGATACTATTTTTTAACTTTCTTTCTTGTTATTTTCTTTGAATATTTGTATCTCATTTGAAAAAGTGAAAAAAATTTCTGTTTTCTTGACTTCCACAATCATTAACCGCTTTCTTACCGCGTCTTTAATTCAATTTTCTTTTAGTCTAAAATAACATAATATTTTCTAGATAAATTCTGGATCTTTACTTTTCAGAAAAGAAAATGTAGGGTTATAAAAGAAAAAATTTTCTTTTGTGCACTGAAATTTCTTTGCTGACTTCCTTTCATTTATTCCGTTTTCCAAGTACGATGTGTTAATCAAATCCATCTAGTAATGACTGAAGGGATTGTGAGAAGTTAAGATGAAAAAATTATTAAGATGGAAGCAAGTTGAAACTTTTACAACATGAGTACTGTTTTTGGAGAAGGTAAAAATCTGCATTTCAGCTTGAGGCTTGTGTAAAATGTTTTGTTCAGAATGATATTTTATGACTAATTGCAAACATTATTGCAAAACTTTCGTTTTCCATTGGTAAATATTGGCGCATTTTTTCAGTACATCGGGCATACTTTTTCAAATTGCATATGTTTCTATGGAAATATTTCTAAAACACAATGAGTTTTATATTTTGACAATACTACGCCAATATATTTTTTAAAAAATATTTTACAATTTCATTAGAAATAGCTTCAGCATGAAGTTATATTTCGCAAACACACTTTTTTAACATACTTTCTAATTATTTCCTTGTAATATTGTTAATATGTGTTTTTTTTTCATTCAAATTTCAATTTGCAATTTTACCCTTTTATTTTTAGAGTGTATTTAAACACATTAACTTAAATACAAATGTCTTTTTAAGTTGACAACGCCCAAGTAATTTCTAAAAATAAAGTCCAATATAAAAATTTTCATTTTTCATCTAATATAATATACACTGTTCTAGAGACATATGCTTATTATTTCTGAACGATAAATTTTTAAACTTATTTCTGGTTATGTCTATATAACATTTGTATCTCATTTGGGAAAGAAAACACCTGTCTCTTTTTTCTTTGTTTCCTCAATCATTGGACGCTTTCTTACCGCGTCCTTAATTCCGTTTTGTTTTAGTCTAACATACCATAGTATTTTCTAGATAAATTCCGGATCTTTACTTTTCAGAAAAGAAAACGTATAGTCATAAATGAATTTTTCGCTTTTATACATTGAAACGTCTATACTGATTACCTTTCATTGATTTCGTTTTTCATGGGGTGTTGTTCACATCTACCTAGAGATGTTTACTTATTTTTTTATTTTATTTATTTTAAGAGAGAAAATGAATTTATAAAGTTAAAACACTGGAAAAGGGACTACTACTATTATTCAAGAAGATAAAAATTGTTATTTCAGTATAAAGTTATGTAAAAAGTTTGGTTAAGTATGTAATTCTATGACTAATTGCAAACCCATATTACAACAATTTTGTTTTCAATTGATATATATTGGCCCATTTCCTTAATATCTAGGATATGTTTTCGATATATTTTCTAAAAATATTTCGCCTTTTCATTAAGAATACCGAAGTTTCGTTCTCATCTATCTAGAGATGATGGAAGAGATTTTGCGAATTTATAGAAAAATGAATTTGTAATGTTCGCATAAATAAATAAATAAATAATAAACTAATAAGCTACTAAATAAGCTAATAAGCTACTAGCATATTTCAACATGGAATTTTAGGAATTGTTTTGTTCAACGTGGTATTCTATTACTAATTACAAAGCAATATTCAACGATTTCGTTTTGTATTGGTATCTATATGTTATTACTTCAGTATCTCGTGTATATCTTTGCAAATTAGATACGTTGCCATAAAAATATTCCCCAAATACACTGAGATTTATATTTTAACAATACTACGACAAAATTTCTAAAAATATTTCGCAATTTCATTATGAATATCTTCAGTATAAATTTAATATTTCTGAAAGGTACTTTTTACAAACTTCCTTTCTATCAGTTTCCTTGTAATATCTGTATCTCATTTGTGAAATCAAATATCTGCCTTTTTTTTCAACATCCTCGGTCATTTGTCACTTTCTTAGAGAAACCTCAATTTACTATTGTTTTAGACTAATATCACGTAATGTTTAAGTCAATTTCTTTATCTTTTGCTTTCAGAAGCGATAATGCGTTGTTATAAAATAAATTCTTCCTTTTATCCCTCAAAACTTCTTCACTGACTTTTTTTTCTTTTTATCGTTTTCCGAGTAAGATGTGTTTTGCACAACTACCTAGAAATAATTGAAAAGAAATTTGTGAATTAAGGGGAAAATGACTTAAATCAAAGCATCTTAGAATTTGGACTATGTTTATTGGAAAGGACAAACGTCTACATTTCAACATGAAGTTTAATGAAAATTTTGGTTTAGAGTATATAATTTTCATTATGATAATACTAATACAATATTTTCTTTAAAAAAATGACTTTTTATTACGAATATAGACAATGTAAAGTCAGTATCACTCTATTATATATATATATAAGGTACCCTGGGGTAATAACGCCACGTTAAGGTTCTACCAATTTTCACGGCTTAGTTTTAGATTGTATTTTTCAAACAAATATAGGATCTGATACAGCAACTCATTGACTATCTATATAAAATAAAATAATTTAGCAGATGTGTATTCATAAAATGTAATGGCGTTTTTTCTTGACCAATGCTATTTGGCGTTATTACCCACCTATATGGGTAATAACGCCATGCAAACAAAACTATGAAATAAGATGGAATAATTGCATGTAGATTGCCCAATTCTAAAAATACAAACTCTACAAACTTAGAAATTGACAAATTTCATTCTAAGCTATTGAAAATGTTCATTTTTTTTGTGAAAGTGTAAGAAAAATAAAGGTGCGGTGTGGGGGGGGGGGAGGATGAGGCAAAAGAATATCAGACCGTGAGCTTCTTTTTGCTTAAAAAAGACCGCTTAAATAGAATTATTAGAAACATTGCACAGTTTTAACTGTGTTTATTTGAATCAATATTTAGGATGTAGCTATGTCACTGTAGGGAATCAACCGGGGTATTAATGCCAAGGATTGGCGTTATTACCCCGGGATACTTATTGCGCAGTAAATCCTAAACTACAAATTATCTCGAGAAGATATCCAAAATCTTCTACATCAATTGGAAAGTACATGAAATACACTACAAATTTATGTAATAAACAAAGTATTTCCGGATAAAAAATATAGTCTTCAGATCAAAAACCTTATCTCGCAAATTTTAGATCAAGCGTTAATTTTAGTTGCTTGTAAAAACAATAAGACCTAAAAATGAAACAAATTAACTTGAAGCTGTTTTTTGCGATTTATATGACTCAGAACCCTTCTGCGTAGAGCACAATGGTGTCATTTACCTGATTATTTCATAATTATGCAAAATATAAGCAATTGGCGTTATTACCCCAGGGTACCTTATATATATATATATATATATATATATATATAAAATAACTAACGCTGTCACCGCCGCTGACAATGAAGTTTTTGTGATCTAGTTTTTTCATCGCTAACGTTAACAAAAGTTTTGCATGCAAAAATATAAAACTTGGTGTTATTATAGAAAAATATTTGATAGAAATTGTAAATAGAATAGTTATTTTAAGAGATATTTAATGTTAAAATTAGTCAAAATCGTTCCAAGCATTCCACGCTTTTCCACCAAGAGTGTTTTCCTTAATACCGTAAAACTTCATAAAATTTCAAAATCAAAAAACTTGAAAATTGAATTTAAAAAAAAATCTTTTATAATTTAAAATCTTTTTATGCTAAGTTATCTGAAATTTTACTTTATCTTAAACAGTTTTGCTTAGCGAGGGCGTTTTCCTACATACTATAAAAACTGGTGATGTTTAAAGTAAAAAAAAAAAAAGAAAATATAGATAAAAAAATCCTTTGATAAACATCCAATGTATCTATTTGACAGTTAAACCTAACGAGGATGTTTTCCTTCACGCTGTAAAAATTGATAAAATTTAAAATTTAAAAAAACCGAAAAATATATTTAAAAAAATCTCTTATACACATTCAATGCTCACCTTTAACTGTTTTGCCTAACGAAGATGTTTACCTTTACAATGTAAAAATTGGTCAAATTTCAAAAGAAAAAATAATGGAAAATATAGTTTTGAAAAATCCTTTTATAAACATTTAATGTTTATCATTAACAGTCATGTCTAAATTTATGACAACGAATAATTAAAAAAAGAAAAAAAAACAATTCCGTGATGTGGTGAGTGACCATGTCTTGAAAAATCAAGTTCTGAAAATATCAAAAGATATTATGATAGGGTACACAACTGTACTTATTTTCTGTAAATCTGTTACAAATGAAATACAATATTCCATTATTTGCATACATAAACCAGTTTGAGTTAAATAAAAGCATGCATAAACCATATAAATTCTCATAAGTCATTCTCATTTTAGGTGTTAAAATATACGTTTCTATACACTTATTTTCATTTATTATTTGTACAATAAAATCTTTTTTCATTCTCTCTTTTTTCATTCAATAACGTATATCTGGTTTTGTGAAAACTAACTTTCTTTTTCTTCGCTCAACTTAATCATTCTTACCAGCAGCGTAAATTACTTTACTTTTGGGTCAAGGTAACGTTATTTTTTATACCTATACTCTTTTTTCTTTATAAAGGGGGGGAAATATAGTTATAATAAAAGTTTTACAGCTTACGTGAAAATTTTATGACGCCATTCTATGCATGTTAGTTTTCAAAAATTCGTCGTTTTTTTTCTTTATCACGACATAATCAATAAAACTAGAAAAAATGAACGAATTATGCATAAGATATTTATAAATCAGAAAAAAATCTTCATTTAATGTATAACTTTTGTTACACTTTTAATACTATTATTTTTTAATAAAACATTTTAATTTCTAATTACTTAATGTGTCTTTATCTTATTTGAGAAAACATGCATCTGCCACTTTTATTTTTACTTTCCTCAACCACTTTCTTAAAAACTAAGTAATTTAGAGTTATTTTAAGTTGCGATAACATCTAGAAAAAGTCAAAGAAATATGCACAAGGTATTTATAAATCAGAAAAAAAAATATTTTTCTTAATATATAACTTTTAATACACTTTTAATATTTTCATTTTCTAATAAAACCCTTTAATTTCTAGTTACTTAATCTGTATTTATCTTACTTGAGAAAACATGCATTTGCCACTTTTTCTTTATTTTCCTGAATCATTTGCCACTTTAAAAAAATAATAAGTAATTTAGTGTTCTTTTAAGTTACGATAACGTATACATCCAGATAGGTTTCCTGGAGCACTTTTAACGTCTTCGCGATAGAAGCCTTTTACGTTTTTTTTTTTTTTTTTTTTTTTTTTGTCATTGGTTTTTAAAAACAGAAAATTGTCCGTTATTAAGTCATGAAAATGCTCCGATTAAAAAAGGAAAATTTTACAGTAAAATATTATTGGTGAGGATAAACAAGGTATTTAAAGCCTTTTTGTGGCACGTATACGTGTCGATCGTCCCCAAGGGATCAAAAGATGAATGAATAAACGAATGTATATTAAACCTTTAAAATATTTATCATTAGAAATATACTTTATTATACTTCCTGTTTACGTCTAGCAGTAACATTTTCTTTTTTTTTTCCTCAACAAACAAACATATGCCTCTTTTCTTCGCTCTCCTTAATAATTTACCGCTTTTTATAGTAAATATGTAATTTGGTTTTCATTTATTTTTAGACAATATAAATTTTATCACAGTTTTGTTTGTATTTCTGTCAACAGATAAATGCGTTGTAACTTTTTTTAATATTTAGCGTTTGCAATAAAAACAAATTAATTTACTTTCATGTTTTTCCTCAGTGAATTTTTATCACATTTCGTACAACAAACATCTAACTTTATTTACTCTCTTCAATCATTTGCTACTTTCTTACCAAATCCGTAATCCAGGTTTCTTTTTAGTTAAGTTAACTTAAATATTTTAGATGTGTTCTAGTTTATTAAAAAAATTACATAGCTTTAATAAGGTGTTTTATGTACTTTATATGTTAGATTAAAACAGACAAATATGTGTCTTTTTTTTTTTTTTTTTTTTTTTTTTTTTTTTTTTTTTTTTTTAACTGTCCTTAATAATTTCCCACTTTCTTAGCAAATAAATAATCCAGTTTTCTTTTGATATAAGACAAGCTAAATTCTGTTACAATTTATTTTGTGTCTCATTAAGTGTATAAATGTGTAATTAGTATTTTACTCTTTTTAATAATTATTATTTGTAATAAAACTACTTAAATTACTTTCTAATTATTTGTATTGATTTTTATCTTTTTTAGTAAAACGAATCTAATTATCTTTCTTCTCCCCAGTCATAGGTCACTTTCGTACTAAATCAGTACTTCACATTTATTTTTAGTTAAACTGACAATTTTTTAGAGATGTTATGGATTAAATTAAATAAAGCATAGCTTTAAAAAGTATTTTATGTCCATCACATGTTACATTAAAAGTTTTTTTTTTTTTTTTTTTTTTTTTTGGAAACTACTTTCATGTTTTCAGAAATAAACACCTCTTTACATAGGCGCAATTTATGAAAAAAAAAATACAGGAAGACATACAAGGTTCTTCTTATATGTATGTCTTTTAATGAACTGGGTTACAATTTTGCGCACATTAAAATTTTCCATAAGGGGGGCCAAATGAACAGGGGTCGCAGCATCCCTAAAATTTTCACACTTTCTTACCACAATTTTTGAACGATAATATTTAGTCTAAAATTTCATTTTAGATCTGAATGGAAGATATTTGATTTAAAAAAAAGATTTAGGTTCTATTTGAAGCATCATTAATTACAAAAAAAAATATCATCAGATTTTTGTAATTACAGTACGTGCATAACATTTTAACTAGAATTTATTGATGTTGACATTGATGCATTGATCCTAGCGCTTAGCAATAAAATGGACGGCTTCAGCTACTGGACTGCTGATGATTTTGAGTTTTTGAAAATGTCTTGCACTTGCCTTTCACATCTGAAATGTTGATCTTTCATTAATAGTCGAATATATGGGAATTAAATGGGGAGATATAATATAAGGAATACTTTACGGATTATATTTAAATACCTCCTACAGAAATATTTATAACAGGACAAAAACAAGACAACGAGAGTTTTAATGGCAATATGTGAACTTGATTATCCTTCATAAAACCTATTTATTTAGTGAGCTTTCCTCAACAATTCATTGTGATGGCCTGGTGAAGGCTCAAAAGTTTAAAAATCTCTTTACGCCAATCTGCGAAAAATCCAATTTTTTTCCCGATTCCACAAAAGAGCTTTTCAAGAATGAATAAACTACGACGAAACAGTGTACTTCATATGCGCAATTTAAAAAAGTGCCATGACATCTTCCGGCTGGCACATTAACTGACTGCAGCTAATAACAACGATGCTACAGCAAATGTCTCCTTTACATTTTAACGGCCCTTAAGAAAAAAAATCATTAAATTCCAATTATTTAATTACCAACTGTTAGATACTCGTACTCGACTCCCAGTCACTTGTTGATTTTTAGAAGAATAAATAATTGAGTTTTGAATTAACCCAAATATTAAGAAATTAGATATCAGCATAACAAGGTGTTCTGAACCTCTTTAAAGGTAAAAGTGCTTAGTTATGAAAGTCTTATGTACAGTACATGTTGCATTCAATCTTTCAAACAACATTTCATTCATTTTTGTTTAAAAAAAAATATTGCCGTTTCTCTTCATATAGATAAAATCAACGTGATTTTAAAAACAATTGCAAAGAAGTACACAAAACCTTTTCTTGCATTGTAATGATAATTAAACGTACGCGCGCATTTTATATTTTTTAAATAAATATTTTTTAAGTTGTCTCTTACAACATTTATCTCTTACATGGGAAATCAAACATTTTTTTCCTCATCCTACTTAATCTTTTTTTGTTTCTTACAGACAGGGTAAATTACATTATTTAATATGAAAATAACATTATTGTTTATAGAAGCTCTTTAAAAGGGATAAAATTGTTAAAATAAGAGTTTTGTGTAATACGTGTTTCATAAAACTTTTTTGTGTGCTCATTTCCGTCTTGTCGATTTCCAAAAATTTAAACTTTTTTCTCCATATAGCAGGATTAATAAAAATTAAAAGTCAGAGGAATGGGTAAAAATATTTAAAAATCTACAAAAATATCCTTTTTAAGGTATTAAACTGTTTTTTGCATTCCTTAGTAATTTAATATTTCTAAAAGAAAAACTCCTTAATTTCCTTTCTAATTATTTCATACTACATATTTATCTTACTTGAGAAAACATACATCTGGTATTTTTTCTACGCTATCCTCAATCATTTCCCTATTTCTTACTAACTAAGCAATTTAGATTTCTTTTAACAAAAATGAAATGTATTTAACAAAATGTAAGTTTTTTTGAGAGATCTTCCAGATACCTCTTAAAAGATAAATTCGTTTACATATGTTTTTACACAATTTAATATTTATTATTAAAAAATATTAATAATATATTTTCCGGTTACATCCTAATATATGTATATTTATTTATTTATTTATTTGGAAAAAAAAAACATTTGCCTTTTTTTCTATACTCTCTTCAACCATTTCCCATATTCTTACTAAGTAAATTAGTTTTCATATAATAGTCCAAGCGCTGACCGCACAAAAATCTATGTCATCGAGCACAAAAAAAATCCCTTTATTTTATGGAAGATTAGAAATAGGCGAATTGAATAATCCATGTCTGCCGGAAATGAAAGGGTGTATAAGCCAGAAATGATTCCACTAATGGTTTATTCGTAGGTTTAGCATTGTGTTTGTCCTACAATCAAAAGTATGAAAACATGGAAAACTGGATGCAGGAAAACAGAAAGTTAAGTCTACGAGTCAACCGCTAGAGCTATTTATTTTTCGCTTATACACTACTTCGCTTCCGGCAAACATGCATCATTAGATTCCTCTATTACTACTCTTCGATAAAATAAAGGAATTTTTCTTTTGCTCGGTGACATAGTGAATTGTGGAATCGGCTCTTGGACTATAAGTAAAGAGAATATTAGTTTTCTGAGATATCTATATATTTCTTAAAAGATAAATTCATTGATATGTAATATACACTTTCAATACTTGTTATTTAAAAAGCACATTTTAATCTACTTTCCAGTCACACATTAATAGATATTTTTGTTATTTGAAAAAGGCAGAATTTGTCTCTTATTTGCAATCTCCTCAGTCATTTGCCACTTTCTTACTAACTGAGTAATTTAGTTTCTTTAAAGTTAAATAAACTTAAGTGTTTTGAGTGATGTTCTATATATTTCTTAATAGATAAACGGTTATTATCTATATTTGACATTTTCAATATTTATTATTAAAAAAACATTTTAATATATTTTCTGGTAACTTCTTAATAAATACTTTTGTTATTTATAACTAGTCGTTGGAGGCCACCGTAATACTTACCCATCATTTATATGCATATGAAAATAAAATATGTGAAAACTATTTATACAATGTATTTCAATTCCAAAACTAAATTTAAATGTTGTTAATACACATAGTAATACTCTATTAATGAATTGCTGATGCAACAATTTCAACAAATTATATAAAATGCCAAACTACTCAAGAAGTACCAAACTACGTAAAAGAAACATCCTTATAACTCCAAAAATAATAATCATATTAACTAACAGTTTGCTGCGTCGGATTAAGCGTCTCATTTTCAATTAAAATATACCTCTGAATTGAAATTTGAATGAAATACAGGATTATGAAAAATCGAAGAATGTGGAATACAGGATTACAAATATCTCGACAACTAATAATCCTATCGACTTCGTTCTTCGTTATGCAAAATTTGTGTTTTTTTATTGCATTTTACATGCATTCCTTAAAATAAAAAAAAATCGAAATTTTTTATATACCTTTCATCAGAACGAATTTTTCGAGAATCCGGAAAAAATAGTTCCGGATAATCGAGGTTGCTGATATTCAACAGGCTTTGTCCCATTCTTACATACTAAGTACATACAAAATTTCAAGTCTCTATCTCAATTTATTCGTGAGATAGAACGTTTACAGACAGACAGACAGACGGACGGACGGCAAATTTTTTTTTCTAAAAATATGTTTTTCGAAATCTCTAGTGTCTAAAACGTGTAAATCCGTCAAAAAAAATTTTCGATTTTCAAAACGATTGCAAGACTTACCTTATACTACGTATGATGGGTAAGTAAAAGGAAACATTTGTCTTATTCTGTACATTCTCCTCAGTCATTTTGTTTCATTCTAAATAATTTAGATTTCTTGTAGGTTACAAAAATATAAGTTTTCCCTTCTAGTTCTCCTTCTAGATATCTTTTAAATGATAAATATGTTTATATATATTTTACACTTTCAATATTTATAAGTTAAAAGAGACATCTTTATCTACTTTCCAGTTTCATTAATAAATACTTCTGTTATTTAGAAAAGAAAACATTTATATTTTTCCTACAATCTAATCATTTCCCATTTTCTTACTAACTGAGTGATTTTTTAATCTTTTAAGCTAAGTGAATACGAGTTTTCTGAGAGATCTTCAAGATATATCTTAAAAAATAGTTTTATATATATTTTACGGTTTCAATATTTATTATTTTAATAAGAAATTTTAATTTACTTTCCGGTCATATCATAATAGATCTTTTTACATTTAGAAAAGGAAGTATTTGTCTCTTTTTCTACAACTTCCATAATCGTTTGCCACTTTCTTATAAAGTGAGTGATTTAGTTTCCTTTTAAGTTAAGAAAATATAGATTTTCAGAGATATCTTCTCGTTGTCTGTTGAACGATAAATGCATTTTTTTGTATTTTACATTTTCGGTATTTATTACATTAAAAAGACATTTTAATATGTTTTCTAATTACATATTAACAGATATTTTTGTCATTTCACCAAAAAAAGAAAGGAAAAAAGAAAAAGAGAAAAAAAGGAATTTTTTTTACTCATTTCTCATTTAATTGCCAATTTCTTACTAACTGAGTAATTTAGATTTCTTTTAACTTAAGGTAACTACAATTTATTTAGAAATGTTATGGGTCCCATTTAAATGATAAATGAGTACTTTTTTGCACATATGTAATATTTATTGTTTTTAAAATACTCTAATCTACTTTCTGCGTTTATCTTAATATACCTTTATCTTATTTGAGAAATAAACATCTGTCACTTTTTTGTTCATTCTCTTCTATTTTTTGTACTTCCTTAGCAACGGAGTATTTCAGGCTTATTTTCAGTTAAGGTAACATAAATTTTCTTAGAGGTGATTCTTAGAGGCTAGGTCTAATTTATGTATTTTAAACTTTCGGTATTTATTTAAATAATAAAAGATATTTTAAATCTACTTTCCGGCTATATCCTAATAGATATTATTGTTATTTCGAAAAGAAAACATTTATCTCTTTTTCTTCACTCTCCTCAATCTTTTTCCACTTTCTTACTAACTGAGTTATTTAGTTTTCTTTTAAGTTAAGATACCGTCAATTTATTTATAGAAGTTCAGGGTCCCATTTAAATGATATATAAGTACTTTTTTTACATTTTTTAACATTTATTTTTCTACAATACACTAATTTACTTTCTACGTATATCTTTATATATTTTTATTCCATTTGAGAAAATAAACATCTGTCACATTTTCTTTATTTTCCTCTATTACTTGCACTTGTTTACCAACGTAGTATTTCAGGTTTATTTATTTAAAGGATTATTAATTTAAATGATACATGACTTATATATATTATTTAACATTTGTTTTTATAATTCTTATTTATAAATACTTTAATGTATTTAAAGTTTATAACTTAATAAAATTTATATTTCTCATTTGTGAAAACACACATTTGTCTCTTTTTCTTTATACTTCTCAATTATTTGTCATTTTGCTACAAATAAAGTAACTCAGTTTTCTTTTATATCAAGGTAACGTAAGTTTCTTTGTATTTTTTAGAGTTTCTTTCGAAAGATATGGGCGTATTTTTTCCCACTTAATATTAAAATACTAAAAAAACGCTTAATGTACTTTGCAGTTTCATCATATTATAATTTTGTTACAATTGAAAAAAAGTCTGTTTTTGTTAATTATTTTCAGCCTTTTCGCACATTATTAGCACAGTAATTAAGTTTTCTTTTAAGTTAAATTAACGTACATTTATTTATACATACTTTGGGTCCCATTTAAATGATAAATCAGTACTTTTTAACACTTTTAACATTTTATTTTTCCTAAGATAACACATATAATTCATTCTGCATAATCTTAATATATCTTTAACTTATTTGAAAAAATAAACATCAGTCACGTTTTCTTCATTTTCCTCTATTATTTGCACTTTCTTATCAATAGAGTATTTTAAGATTATTTTCACTTAAGCTAACATAATTTTATTAGAGGTGTTTCTTAGAGGGTAGGTCTAACTTAAAGATATATAACTGATATTTCTGTTTATTTGTTTTTATATTTTTTATTTAAAAACATTTTAATCTATTTAATTTTATAAATTAATAAATTTTATTTTTGTCATTTGCGAAAACACACGTATGACTTTTTTTACTCTCTTTAATTATTTGCCATTTTCATACACGTAGAGTAACTCAATTTTCTTTTATATTAAGGAAACGTAAATGTCTTTGTGTTTTTAGAGTCTTTTTTAAAGGATGAAGGGGTATGTTTTTCACTTAATATCAATAATTTAAAAACGTTTATTGTACTTTCTGATTTTATCATATTGCATCTTGTTACATTAGAAAAAAAGTACTACTAGATTATCCCGTCGACCAAAAAATTATCGTCAATCTATAAGATTAAATGCCAATAATGAATGATCGTGAATGTCACATTCAATGACATTAAATACGATTCACGTGTTTAAAATGTCATTAAGTGATTTTTACCTCGACTTTTTATTTGTATTTTTATTAATATTCTACTAATTATTTGTTTTTTCGTTATTTAAAATTAGAATTATGTCAATATGTATAATTTGGCTATTAGTTTGGCGATTTGTATAATTTGGCAAAATTGGTCGACAAGATAACAGAGTAGTACAGAAAAATCTGTTTTTGTTAACTATTTTCAATCTTTTCCCACTTTATTGCCAGCTCAGTAATGCAGTTTTCTTTTAGTTAAGGAAAAGCACATTTTATTTAGAGGTATTTTAAAGATATCTTTCAATGTTAAAAAAGAGGATGAATGAAAAGAGATTTATGTACAATATATGTTATGTTAAAATTTCTACGTTGACATGTTACAATATATTTCAGTTTCCAGGAATGAATTCCTACGGGTCCTCAAATTTCAAAACCAGAAAATTCTTCGGCACCAATACTTTCTTATAGAAAATCTATAAAGTTTAGTTTGAGATGATTAAATTTTAATGCCACTTTTTTCTAAGGATGCTTCTATTTTTATTTACATATTTAAACTACTTTATATAAATCTTGTTACGTAGTTTTTTTATACTACAGTTAGACTCTTGTTCCAAGACATTCATCAATAGACTGGGCGTAAAGTTGATCGCAATTCGGAAGCACTTTGAAGTGACTACACTGTTAAGTACTGTTCTGATGATCAAATTAGATTTAATTTTCTATTTAAAAGATATTAATATTTCACCCGGAAATTAATGCTGCCGGTTCGAACCATTTAAAATACCTATCACTTTATATATACCTAAAATCAATAACATATTTTTAATTATTTTTAAAGTTTTTACAAACTTAAAAAATATATATTTTTCCCTCCTTGTCATAAAAGTGCTTTTTTGCTCTCTTTAAATTTTTATATTTCTGAAATAAATACACTCATTTACTATCTAGTTATTTCCCTATAATCTTATTGGAGAAAAGGAAGAGTCTCCCCCCCCCTTTGCTTCCCCTTTGCTTTTTTCACTGACTAGGTATTCAATTCTGAATTACGTTAAGATAACGTAATTTTTCTTACAGCTATTCTGAAGCTTTGTTAAAGAAAATATGCGTAGTTAAGAAGACAGTTTTATGTAGAATACTCTTACATGTTTCATTAAAACTTTCTCATTGACTTAATTTCATTTCTTTTCATTTCCGAAAATGGATTGCAGGTCTTCCACCTATAAACAAACTCGACGAGAGTTTAAAAATAATTAAGGGAATGCTAACTGTCTTTTTTAATATATTAGCATAGATTATTCTTTTACGCATTGAAGCATTTTTTATTTCTAAAAGAAATACATTTACTTTCAAGTAATTTCTTGTAAGGTTTATATCTTATTTGGGAAAACAAGCATCTGTTTCTTTCTTCCTGGCTCTCCTCAAACATTAGCCTATTCTTATGAATAATGTAATTCAGATGTCTTTTAGTTTAAAGGTAATAACGTAATTTTTCTTACAGATTTTTGTGTTCACTTTTGAAGATAGAAAAATGCGTATTTATAAAAAAAAAATAGTGTAATGCATGTTATGATAAAACTTCTTTCGCTCATTTTTCTTTCTTTCATTTTCAGCTTTCGAGAATTAATTAAAGTTAATCTTCTAATAGACAAAATCAATGACAATTAAATTAATTGAAAATATTTTCACAAGGCTTATATTTCACCAAATATATTATATTTTGTACGCATACTAACATTTGTTATTTCTTATACAAGTAAACCTCTTTATTCAAGTTTTTTATTTATCTTATAACTATTTTTTTGCCTTTATTTGATTAAAAAAAAACTTTTTTTTTTGTTCTCTATATCTTTCATTTTCCAGAATTAAATTCCTCCAAGTCCTTAAATTTTTAAACCAGAAAATTCATCGGCACCAATAATATTACAGAAAATCTTTTTTTAAGTAGAATTTAGTTGCAGATTATTAAATTAAATCAAATTTTCTATATAAAAAAATACTGATATTACATCTGAAAATTAACGGTATTCGTACAAACCATTTGGAAAATATATCACTTTTCATATACCTGAAATCAACAACATGTGTTTATATATTTTCAAAAATTTTAGAACTTTAAAAAAAATGCTTTTCTTTGCTCTTTAAATGTTTATATTTTTTTTTTGAAATAAATACATTCATTTACTATCTAGTTATTTCCCTACGTACTTTAATCTTATTGGAGAAAAGGAAGAATTCCCACACCTTCTTCTTGCCCGCCTCCTTGGCTTCTCAGTCTGTTTTTTCGCTGACGAAGTATTAAGTTCTGAATTATGTTATGATAACGTAATTTTTCTTACAGTTATTCCCAAACTCTTTTAAAGAAAAAATGCTTAGTTAAAAAGGCAGTTTTATGTGTAGTAATCCTACATGTTATATTGAAACTTTCCCGTTGACTTAATTTCATTTATTTCCATTTCCGATATTAATTGCTGTTCTTCAACATATAAACAAACTCGACGAGATTTTAAAAACAATTGCAGAAAAACTCGCTGCATTTTACAATATATTAGCAGATATTTTTTTTTACTTATTGAAGCATTTATTATTTCTAAAAGAAATATATTTACTTTCAAGTAATTTCTTGTAACGTTTAAATCTTATTTGGGAAAACATGCATATGTTTCTTTTTCCTCACTCTTTTCAGTGATTAGTCTTTTTCTTATGAAAAATTTAATTCAGATTTCTTTTATTTTAAACGTAATAACGTAATTTTTCTTAGAGATTTTCGTGATTACTTTCAATTAAAAAAAATGCGTAGTTATATATATATATATATTTGTGTGCGTGTTTGTGGAATTTTACCAAACCTTCTTCCGTGTATCTTCCTTTCATTCATTTTTAGTTAAAAACATAATTTATATTTCTCTTAGAATAGACAAAATAAGTAACAATTAAATTGTTTAAATGTAATTTCACGAGGCATATTTTCCACCAAATATAATATATTTTGTACGCATATTAACATTATTTTTTCTTACACAAGCAAACATCCTTATTCAAGATTTTTTATTCTTATTACTTTTTTTGCCTTTATTTGATTAAAAAAACATCCTTTTTTTGTTGTTTATATATTTCAGTTTCCAGAAATAAATTACTAGGTCTTTAAATTTCCAGACCAGAAATATCTTCGATACCAGTACTTTCTTACAGAAATTTTTTGTTTAAGTAAGATTTTGTTTTAGATTATTAAATTAGATTTTATTATCTATTTTTAAAAATACCGATATTCCATCTGGAAGTTAACGGTATCTGTACGAACCATTTGGAATAACTATAACTTTTCATGTACCTGAAATCAGCAACATTCATTTATTTATTTTTAAAGGTTTTGGAAACTTTAAAAAATCATTTTCTCTCCTTCTCATAAAATGATTTTTTTTGCTCACTTTAATTTTCTTGTATTTCTGAAAAAAAAAAAATACTTTCAATTACAATCTAGTTATTTTCCTATATAGTCTAATCTTATTGGAGAAAAAGAAGAGCCTCCCCCCCCTCCTTTGCTTCTCAGTCTATTTTTTCGCTGACAAGGTATTCAGTTCTGAATTACGTTAATATAACGTAATATTTCTTACAGTTATTCCCAAATTCTGTTAAAAGAAAAATACTTAGTTAAAAAGGTTGTTTCATGTGTAATATTCCTTTATGTTACATTGAAACTTTTTCGTAGACTTTATTTCATTTATTTCCATTTCCGAAAATGAATTGCCGATCCTTTACTTATAAACAAAATCAGACAGATTCCAAAAACAATTACAGAAAAGCTCACTGCCTTTTTAAAAAATATATTAGCTTAGATGATTCTTCTACGCATTGAAGCATTCATTATTTCTAAAAGAAATACATTTACTTTCAAGTAATTTCTTCTAACGTTTATATCTTATTTGGGAAAACAAGCATCTGTTTTTTTTTCCTCACACTCCTTAGTAATTAGCCTTTCTCTTATAAACAATGTAATTCAGATGTCTTTTAGTTTAAACGTAATAACGCAATTTTTCTTAGAAATTTTCGTGATAACATTTAATGAAAAAAATGCGTAGTTATATATATATATATATATTTGTGTATGTGTGTGTGGAATTATACAAAACCTTTTCCCATCTATCTTCCTTTCATTTGATTTTAGTTTTAAAAAATTGATGTTTCTCTTAGAATAGACAAAATTAATGACAATTAAAATAATTAAAATTAATTTCACGATAAAAGTTTTCCATTAAATATAATGTATTTTGTATGCATACAAACATTTATTATTTCTTATACAAGCAAAACACTTTATTCAAGTTTTTTTTTTATCGTATTACTGTCTTTTGCCTTTATTTGATTTTTAAAAAAATCGCTCTTTTGTTCTCTATGTATTCCAGTTTCCGGAAATAAATTGCTACATGAAAAATTTTCGATACCAGTACTTTCTTACAGAAAATCTTTCTTTAAGTAAGATTTTGCTGCAGATTATTATACAAAATTTAATTTTTTATTTTAAAGTTACTGATATTTCACATGCAAATTAACGGTATCCGTGCGAACGATTTGGAATAGCTATTACTTTTCATGTACCTAAAATCAATCACATTTATTTATTTATTTTTAATGATTTTACAAGTTTAAAAAAATCATTTTCCATTTTCCTCATTAACATAACAAGGTAGAACCCGTCGAATTTCGACGAAAGATAATATTTAAGAAGGAGCTGTTTCATTGACTTATAATAAACCAACAAAATTAGTTACAATAAAAATTCTCCTTTTATTATTGGCAAGTCTAACTGTTAAACAAATGATATTTAACTTAAAGTTAACAAAATACTGTTTCTATAAAATTCAGTCGCATGAACTGTTACAATCAAACTTTAATCGTACATGTAAGCAGTAAAAAATAATATAGATCTGCTATTATGATAAAGTTATTAATTAAGGCTCTTATGCTAGTACTCCAAAATGAAAAAAAAAGCAAAATTTATTTTCATTTTAACTCGATTATAGAATTTTTTTCCCGTGAAATTGAATGATATCCTTTTCACCATATCAAAATTTACATGTGCAGCTTATCTGTATTCACCTAAATAAAAAGGCATTTTGATTTAATTATTATGATTAAAAACTTAAAGCCTCGATGCTATTAGCTGAACAGATACTAAACTGTTTATATTCTTTCAAGTTAAATGAAATTTTGTAAATGAAGCCAAAATTCACCGTGTTTTGTAACAAATGATATTCTTCACAATGTTTTTTCTCTTTTAATGACAAAATGGCAACATAAAGATAGAGTCATAATTTTCCCCCTTTTTCCTTTGCTTTTAATAAGGTACTCCTGTTGCCACAATTAGAAAAAAAGTTTTAAAAAACTACAAAAAAATTAATGTTTCATAAATAAATTAGGATACAGTTTTCAAATAAACTACATTTAAAAGTACATTTTTTTCTCTATACGTCGGTGTAAAAATTAAAAAAGTACGTTATTTAAAAGTCTCAAACTTGCAGCAGCAAAAATTGCAAAACCGAAATTGCATTTCAAATTTTAAAGTGTTGCCATTAGTAGTATGACGTATGCGTTACGCACAGATACGTTTGGCCTTTATAATATAGATTTTCTTTGTTCTCTTTGATTTTTTATATTTCTGAAATAAATACTTTCATTTACTATCTAGTTTTTTCCCTGTATACTTTAATCTTATTGGAGAAAACGAAGAGTTTCTCTTCCTCTCTTCCCGCCCGCTTTGCTTCTCAGTCTGTTTTTTAGCTGAGTAAGTATTCAGTCCTGAATTACGTTATGATGACGTAATTTTTCTTAAGGTTATTCGAAAGCTCTGTTAAAGAAAAAAATGCTTTGTTAAACAGGCAGTTTTATGTTTAATACTCCTATATGTTTTATTGAAACTTTCTCGTTGACTTTATTTCATTTATCAAATCAATAATATTTATTTATTTTTTTAATGATTTTAGAAGTTTAAAAAAAATCATTTTCCATTTTCCCCATTAAAATACTTTTCTTTGCTCTCTTTAATTTTTTATATTTCGAAATAAATACTTTAATTTACTATCTATTCATTTCTCTCTATACTTTAATGTTATGCGAGAAAAAGAAGAGTCCCTCCCCCCCGCCTTTCCACCTTCTTTGCTTTTCAGTTTCTTTCATCGCTGACTAGGTATTCAGCCCTGAATTAAGTTAAGATAACGTAATTTTTCTTACTGTTATTCTGAAAATCTGTTAAAGAAAATATGCTTAGTTAAAAAGATAGTTTCATGTGTGATACTCCTTTATGTTATATTGAAACTTTCTCGTTGAATTTATTTCATTTATTTCCATTTACGAAAATGAATTGCCATTGCTCTAAACGTAAAGAAATTCGACGAGAATTTAAAAATAATTAAGGAGAAGCTCGCTGTTTTTTTTTAATATATTAGCATAGATTATTCTTTTATGTATTGAAGCATTTATTATTTCTAAAAGAAATACATTTACTTTCAAGTAATTAACGTTTATATCTTATTTAGGGAAACAAACATCTGTTTCTTTTTTCCTCACTCTCCTCAGTCATCAGCCTTTTTCTTATGAACAATGTAATTCAGATGTCTTTTAGTTTTAACGTAATAAGCTAATTTTTCTTAGAGATTTTCGTGATCACTTTTAAGTTTAAAAAATGCATAGCTACATTTTTGTTTTCGTTTAATCCATGGTATAACAAACTTTCTTCGGTGTTTTATTTCTTTTATTCGTTTTTAGTGTTCAAAAATTAATTCATGTTTTTTTTCATAAAGTCAAAATCAACATCAATTATATTAAAATTAATTTCACAAGCCTTTTTTTTACTAAATTTGAAATATTTTGTACGCATATTAACATCCAATATTTCTTATGTGAGCAAACCTCTTTATTTCAGTTTTGATTCTGTTTAATTTTATTTTTATTATTATTCGCTCTTTTTAATCATTTCATATTTTCGTAAATCAGATTCATTTTGTTCTACTTTATGTTCTAATAACATACTTTTTTATTGAGATTTTTTAGATTAAAAGGAAAATATATAATTACCGTATTTACTAATGTATCATTATGTATTAGTGATGTATGTATTAGACTCTCCTGTATATGCGCGCCATTACTTTTGACTAGTAGAAAATCGAGCAATTCCATCCAAATTCTCTAAATGTAATGACTCTCACCCCCCCCCCCCAAAAAAAGACAAGAATAAAATCAATAAAAAATGTCTGTATCTGGTGTATTGTTTTAAACATATAATGAATACTCCAGAAGCCATGTACTTTTCACGTATTAGGAAAATTACTTTAAAATATTTATCGGCGCAAAAATATAATAATAGCAGTATTTAGTAGAAATTATGAAGATGAAATAAAGTTATATGTGTTGTACAATTATTTGTTCTGTTTCCGCAGTTCGGTTATGAAGAGAAAGGGAATACATTACGTCTCTGCTATCAAAATACAAGTTTTGAGCTCAAACGCAAATCATCTACAAGCCTAAAATTTAATTTTGAATATGATTATGGATAAAATCACACAGAAAATTCCATTCCAAAAGTGGTAAATTAGCGGAAGCATATATGTTTTTACATAGTTTTCACGTGTGAATTTTTTAATATGCGGTATACTCTTAAAACTTTGTAAAAAAAGCGTGTAAATAAAAAAAAATGTTTTATTCAAAACTATGTTGTACAAAAAATTTCTTATACTTCATATTAGAATCTTAAATATATTGTTTTTATTTTCTAAAAAATGGGTTTTAGTTCCCCTTCAAATAATAAAAATCAATGCGATTTTGAAAAATTGCAAAACAGTACAGAAGTTTCTTCTGTTCATGTTGTTCATAAAAGCATTAAAAATGTTATTTTATACACATTAACAATTATTTTTTAAGTAAAACAGCTTTTGTTTGTTTTTAAAGGTATTTCTTAATATGTTGATATTTTATATAAAAAATATAAATACCATTTTCTAATCTTTCTCTGATCAATAATTTACCGATTTTTTTAAAAACGGTTTTTTAATTTTTTAATTTTTTTTAATTTAATTTTTTTAAAGTTTAAGTTAACGTAATTTCTCATAGATAAATTTCTGATCTCGTTTGAAGAAAAACATGCGTAGTTATAAAATATTTGTATTAACAGGTGCTTCATTAATTTTTATTACTGATTTTCTTCTAAATTTTTTTCGCTGCAAAGTATAGAGATTTATTTATATCGACACACAGACGCGATTTTTAACCTCTTTGAAAAGATAACAAGTTATTTTAAAATACTAAACAGATCTTTGTTTAAAAATTTTACATTCATTTAAACTCGATAATCATTACTTTTAAAAATATAAAACATAATATTTCTTTACATTTTTAGCTATATCTCAATAAGATATTTTAGGAAACAACCGTCTATTTTTTTCGACATCATCAATTCTTTACAGATTTATTTTAGATTAAACTAACGCAGCGGTTCCCAATCTATGGGTCGCGACCCAATGGTGGACCGCGGCAGTTGTTTTACTGGGTCGCGGAACAATCGATGTTTGTCATCAAAATATATCTTTTATTTCATCCGTTTAAAAAGATGTGACAATTCCTATAGGAAATGATATTTAAAAGGATTTTTTTTAAATTTATTTCTAGTTTATTATGCGAAAAGACTATCCAGAAATATTTAAATTAGCTTTAAGGTCCTTGATGAAATTTAGCACTTCATGCTTATGAGAACAAGCTTTTTTTATTGTACTGTTATTGAAAGACAACTACTGAGGCAAACTGCGTGTTAATATATGTTCCTACATTGGTAAATACCAGTACCAGAAATCTCATTGATAACAAAGTTATGTTTTTATAGTAATTAAACGTATTTTTAACTACCTTTGTAGTTTGTGCGTTGTTTTAATTACTATTCACTTACACACATTGAGATTACCGATTCTTGTTTTTGTTGATAATGCATCTCCGTACGAAAATTAGTATTTTTCGTAGAATAGGATCAGCTGAGCGTATTGAAATCGTACAAAAATTGCTATGCTGATATACAACTTTATCTGGGGTGGGTCGCGATTTTTTTTTTTTTAATTGAAAGGTGGGTCGCGCAAATTTTTTTCGCTGAAATGTATGTTGCGTACCAAGAAAGTTTGGGAAACGCTGAACTAACGTAATTTTAAAGATAAGTGAGATGACTTTTAAAATAAAAACTTTCATTGCTATGAAATTTTTTTATCGATAATATATCTGTAGCTTCCGGTAATAACCAGATAAGGCACATTTTAGAAAAAATTAAGATAATTTGGGAAAATGTAGCTTTAAAAGAGTACTTTCATCTGCCATAGTACTGAAAAGGAAAATCGTATATTTCCCGTCATTGGGCGACTACAAATTTTCATTTAAAAATTGAAAAAAATGTAATAAATCGGGTAAATGCATAAAGTAACGGTAATAACCAGATAAGTTTTTTTATTTATTTCTTTTAATCGTCTATAATTATAAAAATAACATAAAAATATAATAAATAAATAAGTAAAAAAATGACAATGTATTTAATTGTTGTAAAATTAATGTTTGAAATGAAAATAAACATTTAATTTTATTTACATTTATTAAAAATGTAAAACGGTAATAACCAGATAAAAGTTACAGTTTTTAATTGGTTCAAAATGAATAAAAACCATTTTTATGTAACCATTTTTTCAAAAAAAAAAAAAAGAGCTTTTTATATCCTAATTGAATGTAGTGAAAATTATTAAGTTCTAATCTATTTTATAAAAGTAAGGATAAAAAAAAATTTTTGAAAACTTTAAACGTTCATTACCGAAAATATTAAAAATGTGCCTTACATGTTATTAGCGGAAGCCACAGATATGTTACATTAAAACACTATACTTTATTAACTTTTATTTACTTATTTATCTTTTTTTTTCAATGGTGAAATGGTGAACTGGAATTCAGAATATTTCACAAAACCACAGAGAGAAACAGATTGCTCCTTTTCATATTTATAATACATTTTTATACACATATTAACATTTATTGTTTCTTACAAAAATACATTCATTTGCTTTCGAGTTATTCGTAATATATTTACATCCTATTTGAGAAAACAAACATCTGTTTCTTTTGTCCTTGCCCTACTCAATCATTTACCGTTTTCCTGCAGACGTTGCAATTCAGTTTTCTTTTTAGATTAAAGTAACATATTATTTTCTTAGGTAAACTTTGGATTTCTTTTGCAGGAGAAAATGCACAAAATATTTTTGTTATGATACACGTTTTGTTAATGCTTGTTGTTAATAGCCTTCCTTTCTTTCAATTTCCTGAATTTTTTTTTAATGCAGCATACCTCGAAAGGAAATCAGATATCTATTGAAAAAACTAGAAAGATGTGGCAATTGCAAAATTTTTTCTATGTTATGCATAAAAATAATGCAGAGTATTTTACTGGCATTATGTTATTTCAAATGTATTGAAGTCTGTATGAATTTAAATACACGATGATTATAATACAATCGGGGATTCATAGATCTTTACTTCGTTTACGATAAATACAGATTGCGTTTAGGGCCATACAAAAGAAATAGGTTACAATGCTGTATTTGAGCCATATTTACTGAAGTCCGTTGTTAATTTCAATATGCGTAAATTTAAAAAACATATATGCAATAAAAACTATTTTTAATGTTTTAAACTTTCTGAAAAATGCAGCATAACACCGCGATCTGATAGGTGTTTTACACCAAAATCTACTCAGAAACAACTTATATCAATATATAATTGAATCATAAATTTATAAAAATCCATTCATTTGTTTTAATATAGAGCTATTGCAAGTTACTTTTAAAAAATCTGCACAATAGCGCCACATGTTGGGTGATGTACACCAAAAACTAATCAGGATCAATTATTTATCATATACTATCTGAAGTTTGATGAAAATTCATGCATTAGATCTTGAACATCGCGAAAAATACAGTATAGCAACGCCATCTGTAGGACGATTTACACCAAAACTAATCAACACAATCTATATCAGAGTCTAACTGAATCTGAAGTTTTAGAAAATGTCGTGTATTAGTTCTTGAGATAGAGCTATTGCAATGATCACGAATAATTCACTATAGTAGCGCTACCTGTTGAGCGATTTGCACTAAAACATAATCAGCACCATGTTATATCAATGTTATATAATTTACTAATTAAATCCAAAGTTTTGTAAAAATCCATACATTAGTTCTTGAGATATGGCTGTTGTGGAAATTGTAAACATTGCGGCATAGCAGTGCCGTCTGATGAGAGATGTAACCAAAAACTGATCAGATAGAGTTTATATAAAGGTCTAACAGGATCTAAAGTTTTGTGAGATCTGAGCATCAGTTCTTGAGATAGAGTACCCACAAAATGTTCATCACAGACAGACTGACTCACAGACAAACATTTTATAAAAACCTGTTTCTCGGGTTCTTTGAACCCTAAAAAATGTAAATCGGATTTCGAAAATTTTCATGAATACGATACTTTCTTCTTGTAAAGACAAGAGAAAATAAAAAGATGAAAAAAAAAAATTATTTCAAATTGAATTATTCTGGTACAATAAACATTTAAATTTAAATAAATATGCGACAGCTTAAATAAAATTTCTTTTATAGTTATTTACATTATCTTAATGCAGTGATAATGAGGACGTCGTAATATGACATTTGAAGTGATTTTGAAATAAAACTGCAGGAATTTATTTCTTCAATATGAGCATTGCATAAGTAATGCACTAAAAATTGATTTAAAAGATAAGAATTAAGATGTATTATAGATGGGGAAGCTTCCTCTTTCTAAATATAATTATCGTTTTCTGTAGGATGTTCATTCATCATTTTTTAATAATACAGTTAAAATATTTAATATTGATGTTGGAATTCGAGGATTAAAAAACAACCCCATTCTTTTTTTTTCTAAAAAAAAATAATATATTATTTTTTAATTAAAAAATTTCTTTTAGAATTGCTACTTGAAATTGAAAACAGTTTTAAATTTGTTAATATTTTACATAGCTTGATACATAAATATTATATTTGTTCAGAATTAACCCTTCCCTATTAACTCTTCTAAAGAAATTTGAAAAGTGTTTATGAATTCGGTTTATTTGTCTACTCTCTAACTCGCGTAAATTTACTCAGATTCTGATGCAATTGTTATACAGTAACTATGCTCATCCTGGCATGTTCAGTATTAAAAACTAAGTATGTAGCATTAATATTTTATTTACAGGGTCTCAAAAGATTCCATTACATTATGGTCAATATTGAGAAGTCTGCTGCAGAGTATTTTACTGACATTATGTTCGATCAAATGCATTGAAATTTACTGAAATCTGTATGAATTACAATACACGATGATTATTATACAATAGGGGATTTATAGATCTTTACTTCGTTTAAGGTAAAGATATTAACGTAACAGATTGCGTTTAGGGACACAGAAAAGAAATCGGTTACAGTGTTGTGTGTGAGCCATATTTACTGAAGTCCGTTTTTCATTTCTGTATGCGGTTTTTAATTTAAAAACCATGTATGCAATAAAAACTATCTTTAATTTGTAACTTTTTTCTGGTATTTTCGTATTTTTAAGTAAACCAGAGAGCTTTTTAAAGTTCATCTATTTCATATTTGAACCAAGGTGAAATCTTCCGTTTCGTCATGATTTTCATCCAAATGAGTATTAATATATTTTTGCAAACAATAAATCTCAATTTATAATATGTAAATATATATATATATATATATTTGGTAAAGGCGGAGGCGTATGAGTTTTGTTAAATATCGAATAAACTGGGTATAATTATGATAGAACTGGTTCATGTTCTTCTATCTGTTTATTATTTGTAGACAGCTCGTTCATCATTTGTCAATAATACGTCTAACGCTTTTAAAGTTTATGTAGAAGCGGAAGAATGTGAGTACTTAGAAAAATATTTTTATTAAGCAGCTTGTATTTTTAGATTAAAAAATGATCTTTGTTCGAAAATTGAAGCTTTGTATTCAAGTGCTATGAATATATTTTAATATAGTATATCATAATGCATTAATTATAAAGATCCTGTATCATTCTTCTTCATACTAATACATGAAATCTAATACATGAAATTACTGACAAATAGATTATTAATAGATTTTACAAATCAATGTTTTTCCTAAATCAAAAGCTGTTTTTAGTTAATAGATGGGTATGAATTTTTCTCAGAAAATTTTTTAATATCTAATTACCCAAATCATAATATCATGATATTTAATAATTATGAATTATATTATTAAATAATATCTTAGAAATGATTTTTTTAAATAGTGCATGTGTGTAAATGAGTATTAAATAAAACTCAAGTAAGATGTGATGAATTGCATTCAACCATTTTTATTATTATTATTTGTTGGAAAATCATTATTTTGTAAAACTGCACGTAACAAACTCGACATTTAAATAGTACTACTACTACTACTACTACTACTACTACTACTACTACTACTACTACTAATAATAATAATAATAATAATAATAATAATAATAATAATAATAATAATAAAACTTATTTAGTTTCAGAAAATATTCACAACTTTTTTCATGAAATAAAATGAAACCTATATTCCCTTACCTATTTTTTCGATATATGACTACGTTATTAAAAAGGCTTAATTTTCCGTCAATTACAAGACTGTTTAAAATTATTTAATATCTAACATTTAAATTTAATATCTGAAGAAATGGCACATATAATATAAACTGGATATTTTTCTAGTAAAAGAAGTTTTCTTTTCATACTGAATAATTTATAATGTGCATTTAAAACTAACCTTCTTCGGAATCTCTTAATAATGAAGTCTAATATCGATATGTTTTAATGCAAAAGCTTGAAAGTTAATTAAGAAAGAAAAAAAGATGGTACTTGAGACTTTTTCTGGGTATGGATTTAAAACGACAAAATTAAGATTTAAGATTTTTATTCTATGTATTATATCTAATATTAATATCAGACATTTACTTTTTTGCAGTAACACAAATAGATATTTTGGTGTTTTTATAATCTCATAAAATTCGAAGCCTGTTTCTTTTTCTTTTTTTTAATAAATGAGCACCAGAATACCATGAATGACTATATTTATATGTACAAACTCATTCTACATTTTCTTTCAGCTTATTTTAGAAAAAAATATCCGTTTACTAAAAAAATAGTTAAGAAAAAATCACAAATTTATTTAATTTAAAACGCATTAAATTAATACAAAAAAATGACGCATAAAAAATACTGAATTTAGATTGTAAAAATTGTAAAATTATGATTTGATGAGGTTTTTATTTTGCATATTTTATTCAATGTTATTATCATTATTTATGGAATTCTCATTCACTTATTTGCAATAGAAAGAGTAAATAATTTAATATTTTTTTAATGCACGAGAAATTCGAAACCTATTTTCTCTCTTTCTCTCCCTCTCTTTTCTGTTTGTTTACTTTAGTGAATCAATACCTCACCCTGTTTTACAAACGTATTCTACTTATTCCATCTACTATATCTATTAGTAGTATATATCTACTAGTACTATATCTACTACTATATCTACTAGTCTATGTACTATATCTGCCATATCTACTACAGTCTTTTCGCTGACATTTGACCAACGTTATTAATTTGGCTAATTAAAAATAAAAAAAGCATTCGCCAGATGAAAAAAAGTATTAGCGAAATAGATTCGCTGTGTAGCACAAAATAATAATAATAATAATAATATTTTAACCCACTTTTTTTCCATATGTTTAGAAATGAAAGTCTTTATAACTACGAAAACTATTGTTATTAATCTAATTTCAACCATCCGCTAGAAATATATCAAACACATGCACATGTATGAAAAAGGAAAAGAAAGAGCAAAAACTGAGCACTAGCAATTTGGTGAATCTAATCGCTTATATACTCGAAAAATGAATAATATAATCGCAATTTGGCGCAATGGCGAGCGACTGCAAGAATCCTGCTACTAGTCCATTTCAAGAATACTTTTACAAAAAATTTGGTTAAGAATAAATTACAAATTTCTTTTACATAAAACGGATTAAATGAATACCAGAAAAAATGACATACAGAATAGATTTAAAATTAAACATTTTACGAACCCTCCATCTTCCCAAACAACAGCTACACTGTTAATTAATGTTAGATAAAAAAGAAGACTAATTTACAGCAAATTTATATTTTAATAACAACGTTTAAGTAAGAAGAAATTTCTATATATTTTAAAGCAAAATCCTACAAATTAATTTGTGAAAAAGGAGGCGGTACCTATGACTTTCACTGAGTATTGATTTAAAAGAACATAATTAAGATTTGATGGGGTTGGTGCCCTCTCCTCAATCTTTAAAGTGGCAACAAAGTTTAATTGTATGCCTGGCATAAGAGAAATCATTTTTGAGTTATAGTTACATTGTGAGAGCTTCCTTAAATCAATAATTTTAAGAGGGGAAATTTTCCTTCTGTAGTGATATTGATTAGAGCGGAATACTTTTATAAAAGCCGTGATTTATTTTCATAGCAGCGACAATCTTTATAGCTTATGCAAATATCTACTCCCGGGATCAAAATATAAATCAAGATATCCATACCTGCTGTAAGTTATTATCGATAAAAGGATATTTATTACACAGTATTATAGCTCTTTTATTTCCTTTCAAAATACATATTTGAAGTATGGAGGTTAATATTAAACTGAATAAAACTCTAGTTTGTTGCAGAATCTTTACTGCTGTTCATGGCGTCAGATAAACAAATAATTCTTGGCGAATATTTGTTATTTTATTTCTCGAATGTTTGTTGGCTCGGAATATACTTTAAGAGAAATTACCCAAATGGCTTGTAGAAAATAATTGTAGAACGGAAGACATTTGAAATTTAATAAAGAGTTAAAATATATTTCGATTGGTAAATCAGAAAGTTTGTAAAGTACTGAATGGTTCTATAAGATTAAATTTTGCCATACACAAATAATTTGTTATAGTGAATAAAGCACTGAAAAACCGATGTTACAGCATTAAAACACTTTTGAAAACATAAAAATTATTATATAAATACAATAATTTATAAAAACACAATGAAAAGATTTTATTTTTCTGTGATTATAGTTATCATTTTTATCATGTTTTATACGAAGTTTCGTATTTCAATAAAAAAGCATATAATGTATTTTTTTTTTAATAAATTGTAGTACATATTTTTACTATGATAAGCTTTGTTCTTTTATATGAAGTTTGAATTGCGATTCTTATTTTTAAAGTTATTACTGATGCGAATTATTATTATTATTTAAACCTAAGATTTATAACTATGTTTTCATCTAGCAAAACGTACTGAAAATAAACTTTATATTTGGCTTTTAATTTTCATTACTGTTATAGTATCAATTTCCTAGTTTCATAAATATTTTTAATTTACAAATGCTGTTTAACCGTACATAATTCCATACCTAAAGAAGAAATTATGTTAAAATTTTTAATGGATGAAACAAAATAAAAGAAAATGCATTTTTTGTTATGTTACAGAACACTACACTGAATAAAAGTTCTTAAAAAGCACTATAGCAAGAAGGAAAAATGTGAGATAGAGAACGTTTCATACATTTTTATCACCAAATTGTTACACAAAAGAAAAAAAAAATGAAAATAGACATTCAATTGCAATTTGTGTCAGTTTTCTATTTACATTTCAAAAAAATGATTAACAAGTTGCCTCAAGATTGCAGTAATACCAAATTCTAAAAGGTTCTATCCGGACATCTATTTTGACATTATATTTTTATTTTTCTATAATTTTTTTCTTGAGGCCCTCCACTAGGCACAGAAAAACACCAGGATGATAATGTATAGTCTATGGGAGCGTTCTTTTCAAATATCTCGCTCAAATTTTAATATTTTTACATGATTGTGTTGCACAGGATAGCTGAGGACGATCCACAATTGGCCTAGTTTTTACTTTTTCGATTTTGCTTATATATTTTTATATTACGATAGTTTCAATTTCAGAACCCGTTTAAACCGGTTTCGAAAGTTAAAGTAATTTTTTTTAATCTGTAACCAAAACTGAAAAAGCAAAAACTAGGCCAGTTGTGGATCGTCTTCAGCTATCTTGTGCGAAGAAAAATCACGAAAAAATATTAAAATTTGAGCGTGATTATTGAAAAGAACCCTCCCGTAGACTTTACATTATCATCTAGTGCTGCGCTTTAAGATACGATACAGAAAATCAATCTGTCAAAACATTTAGAAATTCTGAATGTTGCAAATTTGCAACATTTTATGGTAAATCCGTTTGTAACTTTCGCAAAACAAATTGCCATGCAGGGAATAAATAAATAGCGAAAATAATATGAATTTTAAATTTTGCATTTAAAAAGAAAATCGACTTTTAAGCGCTTTAAATATTGGAATCCAAAATTGCTTCTGCACATCCACTATGTAGTTTTTCACGTATGATTACAAAACTAACTGCATGTCAATATACTTTGTATTTATTACAAATAAATTTAACATTAGTAGTTCGAAGCTTCAAACGATCATAATTTTCACACTACTGGATTGAAGGTCTTGTCGTTTAATATTCTAATGTAATATCTATCCCTTTAACGAGTTTCTTCATTCCCTTGAAAAAATCGGCTTCGTAATGTTAAATCTAATCTCAGGTTGTTTTTGAATTTATATTTGATTAATTTTAAGTGTTATTTTGCATAAGCTTAGTTGAAGTTGATCTCTAATAGGACTATTTTTTACTTTTTCGATTTTGATTGCAATTTTTTTAATAGGCGTTTCGGAACCGGAGGTACTTTCACTTTCGGAACCGGTTTCCGAAATGAAGATATTAAAAAAATGAAATGGCCCCATTAGAGATCGTGAACAAGTATGCTATACGAAAAAAAATCTTATAAATATTTAAAAATAAACAAGAATTTCTTAAACAACCTTCCCATAGCTTTACCATTAACGAACGGGTATTTTCAAGTAAGTGAAAAGGCTGCTTAAAACCAGATGAGATCCCTTTGTATTTGTAAACGAAGCTAGTCATATCTGCTGAAAGCAAATAATGTATTGCAACTGCTATCTATTGATTAAAAATATATTTATACATTATTCTTTCCGCAAACCAGAGCGATCATTCGATTCGGGCTTTTATTACATACTAGGGTGGAGCGAAAAAAAAAATTTTTTGAAAATCAAAAACGGGTAGGTGCCAAAAGTTGCCTTTATACTAATACATCAACTTCGTGAAATTTTACCGCTGAAAAAAAATGTCTTGAGTCTGCGCTTTTGCTCCAAAAATCGAAATTTTGGGTAAAATTTGTCCTTTTTTGACATTTTTTCAAAAAAATTAAAAAATTTCTGCAGAGCTGGTTAGTATTTAAAAGTGTTGCTTAGATCTTTATATTTATCTGCTTAACAGATTTAAACCATAAAACAATATGTTTATTCCCTAGAGCTGGAGCAAAACAGACACCTTTTAGTAAGAAAACAGCATTACCACTCTATTGGGTCATATAACGAATTGTTGTTTTTAATACAGCTCTTGTTTTCAAAACTACCTTGGACATGCGTCTTGGAGGTGGCTATATTTCCTATACCATCTGGCCCAACTATTCGATCATCTTAGTACAGTGTTTTATTTATACATTGATTTGTGATTTTTTTTAATAAAAATTTGGCATGTTTTCGATGCTTCCACCTTGTTAATCAGTTCTTTGCATCCACATGCTGCTGTAACTATCTTCATGTATATTTTTACAGTTTATAAAAAAAAAAAAAAAAAAAAAAAAATGACAAGCAGAGTAATGCACGGGAATATTATTAAAGGGATCTATTCGGCCATCTATTATATTTATCAAACTTAGATTCAGTTGATGAATAATGATTGGAAGTTCTGTTACCACAACATTTTTTTCAGTCAATTGTATTTTTTTTACTTAATGATTTGCTTCAAAGGTGATTTCAGATATTTCAACTATAAGTATGCCATCATTTATTCTACTTTTGCATTTTTTATATGTTGAGAAGCGAGCTGTTTAATGTGATGGTGATCGTCAGCGAGAATTGCAATGAAAATTTGTTCTCCATGTGTAAAGCAACCGCTGTTGTAAATAACTTTTTTGCATTAGTTTTAAGCCGTTTTCTAAGTGTTTTCATATCCAGTTAATTTCCTATTAACTTTTAGATCCCCTTTTTATGAGTGGACAACATTTGATGGTGAAATGTCCTGGGCATAAACTTATAATGCATTGTGCTTTATCAGGGAATGGACGGATATCGACTATAAGTGCTCATTTAAAATTAGGAGAATTTTATTTGTCACTGTGAACCATTTTGCATGGGGTAAGCTTAGAATTGTCTATATGATATTGAATCATTCGCTACTTCAACTCCAGTGAATTTCCTCTGCGTCATTTATTAGAGAAGTCGATATAAAACGTTCTAAGCTACATGGATTCACTGGATCAATAAGGAAAATCTTTGTCTACGTAATATTCACTTCCTATTGCATTTTTTTTTTTTTTTTTTTTTTTTTAAATAGAGAAATTATTTTCTCAAATTGCGAAAAAGATACTCAGAACAGACTAGAAATTTCTGTCGGAGATTGCAAAGCTAATTCATAAGGAAAGCTATTTCTCAAAGAATGGGGAATAGAAATTTAGAAAACATCTCACAAAAAAGACAGCTCATAAAGTTAATAAAATTTTCCGCTTTATATAAGCACAGATTGGCAATCAGCGTCTATATGTTCACTCACCAAACCTATAATCCAAGTTTATACCGCGGGATGTTTTATACCAAATATACTACACACCTAAATAATAGATCTAAAATCTTATTAGAAATTACTAGACTACGGAACAACACAGGAAACGACATAAAACAAATACTAAAACTTCTTTAGAAATATTGTTGCTTTAAATGCAAATTTTATTTGCAATCCTCTGTGACGATTGTCATAATATTAAACAGCTAACTTCTCAGCATATATTCAATGTAATAGGTTCAATAAATGATGGCATACAAGAAACTGAATTCATACAATCAATTTTTAGGCAAATCATGCATATAAAATGTAATTGATTGAAAAAATGCTGTGATAACAGAACTTCCAATCATAATGTACTAATTGCATGAAATTTTAATGAAGATAATAGACTGCTGACTAGGTTCAATTAAGAACATACCCAATACATTACTCATCTTCTCTTCTGTTATACAAGGTATAAAAATAGACGTGCAGCAGGTCACACTAGCAGCATCCAAAGTCAGTGAATACAAAGAAGAGATAAATTACTTTGATATATAGAAAACTTATACTCGTCTTCGGGAAAAAAATAACAATTCAATACATAAATAAAACACTGGGCCTAGATGATTGGGTGGTTGAGACGGGTGGGATAATAGAACCACCTCTATGAGTTATATACTCAGTAGTTTTGAAAGCAGCTAGGTAAGAAATGCATTCAAAAGAACATTTCGTTGTATGCTCCAATAGAGAGATTAACGTTGATTTTTCACAAAAAGTTGTCAGAATTGCTTTAATTATACAGACTACAGATATTGTTTTATAGTTTAAATATGTTAAGCAGATAAATATAAAGGTCTAAGCAACACTTTTAAATACTAACCAGCTCTGTAGGAATTTTTTAATTTTTTTGAAAACATGTCAAAAAATGACAAATTTTACACAAAATTTCGATTTTTGGAGCAAAAGCGCAGACTCAAGACATTTTTTTTCAGCGGTAAAATTTCACGCAGTTGATGTACTAGTATAAAGGCAACTTTTGGCACCTACCCGTTTTTGATTTTCAAAAAAAATTTTTTTTCGCTCCACCCTATTACATACGACTATTACTATAGATTATGAAGCAAACATTTAAATGAATATTTAACCCACATTAGCATGCAGGCTGATTCTTAAAGAGTCATCAGAAAAAGCAAATATGATGATAAAATTAAGTGTACCGTAGAGAAATCTTCGGTTTTCACAATAGTTACAGTATGAAAAATATTGGTTAAGTGTTTTAATTTTTATCTATTTCGAAAATAGTTGTTGTCCTTGGTAGTAAATTTTGAAATTTGAAGTATATCTGAAAGTTTTTATTGGTTGAATTCCACATTTTATTCGTTTTCTGATTGGTCCATGTTTAGAAATCCAAAAATGAAATACTTCTGTTGTCACGATGACAAAAAAAAAGTAATAAAAGATTAAAAATAAATAATAATAATTTGAAAACAAGTTGTGATAAAGATTTAAAAAAATCATTTAAAAGGGATTTTTCTTCTCTACGCTACGGTGTAAAAATTTAAAATATGCGATCTTTAGAAGTTTAAAATTTGGAGCTCGGAAAACTGTAACACTGTAAATTTCATTTAAAATGTTTTTAGGCTGTGTCCAGGAATATTAATGTTTAATCCATGTCGTACGTAATATGAGGCAATCAGTAGTCAGTCTGATTATTCCCATTAAATAAAAGTGCACATTTTAAATAGTTAAAATTGTATATATATAAATTACTTTTTTTTATCATTTGTCTAGGGATATTAATGTTCACTACATGGCGTAAGTAATATATCACTCATTATAATCATCATAAAAATTATGTTTATTATTATTACAAATTTAATTATAGAATAAGTTATAAGTCTTTAAAACTTTAGTCTTTGAAAGTATCCTTTTAAAAATATTCATAGTAATTTGTTAAATTACATTTTATTATGTCATTTCTACTAGTTATAATAAATTATAAACTTGACCAGTAACTCTTACCTTTAATTAGATAGAAAACGTCAAAGCAAATCATTATAACATACCTGAAAAAATAAATAGATATTTAATTTTAGAAGATGCAAAATTTTAATACTCAGAAATATCAAACACTATTATTATTAAATCTAAAAGATTCCTCTTTCAAACATAGTTTTGATAAATATATATTGCAAATTTTCACTTAGTTGGGAAAGTGCAATTTTTGTGTAATTTGTTTTTATTTTTATTTTTTATTTGTTTTTTCTTAAGAAAATCAATATATGAAAAATAGATATAACTTTCACTAGAATGGTATTTTAATTTTTTTCTGAAACAATTTATAATTATAAAAATTTATGGGTTACAATCTATTATTGAATGACTATAGGTAAATTCTCTATAATATAATATAAATAAATTCTTTATTTTGACTTTGAAATTCGAAACTGAACAAAAATATACTACTAAGCCTTCCTATTTGACCTCTTCTTTCCAGAAGTTAAAATAATACTACTCAGTTATTCATTTTAAACAAACAAAATGACACCATAGATTACAGAAAAAATAACCTTTTTACATATCATAGGGGACTAGTAATTTGGATTCATAAGTAGATATCTAACATTACAAATTTCTTTAAAATATCAATTTAATTATCGCTAACGTAAAATCACACAACCGCAAATTTAAGGCCTTTAAATAAGTGAATGATATGCAAACCTTTAAAACATTTTATTATAAAAGATTTAAATTTCTAAATAATTATAAAAAATTCTCAGTTTCTTGTCCACATTGTCTTAAAATCTCATTGCAAACTCAGATGAAAATAACATCTATTTTATGATAAAATCAGCATAGATGTTGACATTATTAGTTTGCTTTTAACTCTTTGATAGATAAGAAATTGCGTTTTCTGCAATGTTTAATTCGCACAAAAAATTTTGAACTTTTACTCTAAAATATGTAAGAGTAATGTTACGACTTTTTTCCACCAAAATAAGAGCATTAAAATTCAATAAAATGTTTCGTATGCGAATCTTCATTAACCGTAGGTGGTATACAATATACCAAACCGTGCTTCAACGGGTAAAAGAAAAACGATTTAGTATTATTAAGAAGTGAAGTAAAAATATAAAATAAATTTTGTTCCAATGAGGAAAGTAATAGAAGATTACATATGTGGATCCAGGTGCACAGAGGCATGGATGCAAGCGCTGTGCCAGAAATGATCGATTGGTATCCCTAAACTTTAATTAAGCATTTCTCGCCTTATTAATTTACAATATTTATAAGATTTAATAAAGCGGAGAATACTATTAAATTTTAGTGGTTTTTATCAGCTTTCTTTGGTGCAGAGCTTGCATCCCTGCATAGAGGTTATACAGGGTGTATCAAAACTACTGGGCAAAACTTTTAGGGGTGATAGTACACATCAAGGCAAATAATATTAAATGGGAAACTAAGGGTCCCAAACGTCTTCCGAAGGAGATAGGCGCCATCAAAGTTTAGGGTCCAAAATTTGAAATGATTATAAAAAACGGTAAAATTGATTGATTCGTTTGCGGTTTTCACGGAAACTATTCTTTATGTCAGTATTGTCTTGAAAATAAATTATAAAGATAAATTTCAAAAAATGCCGAAAGAGGGCGCTTTAGACTTTGGAGCAACGAACAACTATTTTTTACCGTTATTTTTTGCATCTCATTAATTTTTTTAGAAGTTTAGACATAAATTTAAATTTTGAGCTCAAAATTTGTTGTTAAGTAGCGCAAACTGAACTGTGTTCAATGGCAGTGGGTAGGTTCAAATTTCAAATGATTATAAAAATCAGAATAATTGGTCAATTGATTTGCGGTTTTCACTAAAACTATTCTTTATGTCAGTATTCTCTTGATAATAAATTACAAACACAAATTTCAAAAAATGTCGATAGAGGGCGCTTTAGACTTTGGAGTAACGTACAACTATTTTTTACCGTTATTTTTTGAATCTCATTAAATTTTTTTGAAACTTAGACGTAAACGTAAATTTTGTGCTGAAAATCTGAATCGATGAGTGTGGTTAAGTAGCGCTAACTGAACTGTGTTCAATGGGGGTGGGAATGTTCAAATTTCAAATGATTATACAAAACGGAAAAATTGGTCGATTCGTTTGCGGTTTTCTCTAAAACCATTCTTTATGTCAGTATTTCCTTGAAAATAAATTTTGAAGATAAATTTCAAAAATTCCCTTAGAGGGCACCTTAAACTTTAGAGTAAACAACAACAATTTTTAACTGTTATTTTTTGTATCTAATTAAATACTTGCGAAAGCTTAGACTTAAATTTTGAGTTCAATTTCTGAATCGTTGGGAGGGGTTAAGAAGCGCAAACTGAACTGTGTTCAGGAGATGAAATGTTACCCTTCCCACCTTATGAACACAGTTCAATTTTTTGCTATTGAGTTACTCACAACGATTCAGATTTTGAGCTCAAAATTTAAGTCTAAGCTTTTACAATATTCATTTAGATAAAAAAAAAATAACGGTTAAAAATTGTTGCTGGTTGCTCTAAAGTTTAAGGCGCCATCTAACGGAATTTTTTGAAATTAATCTTTAAAATTTATGTTCAAGGAAATACTGACGTAAACAATAGTTTTAGATAAAACCGCAAACGAATCGACCAATTTTTCCGTTTTTTAAAATTATTTGAAATTTGAACCTCCCCACCTCCATGGAACACAGTTCAATTTGCGCTACTTAACCACTCTCAACGATTCAGATTTTCAGCTCAAAATTTAAGTTTATGTCTAAGCTTCTAAAAAATTAATGAGTTGCAAAGAATAACGGTAAAAAATAATTGTACGTTACTCCAAAGTGTAAAGCGCCCTCTATCGACATTTTTTTAAATTTATCTGTATAATTTATTTTCAAGACAATACTGACATAAAGAATAATTTTAGTGAAAACCGCAAATCAATTGACTAATTTTTCTATTTTTTATAATCATTTGAAATTTGAACCTATCTACTCTCATTGAACACAGTTCAGTTTGCGCTACTTAACCACAGATTTTGAGCTCAAAATTTAAGTTTATGTCTAAACTTCTAAAAAAATTTAATGAGATGCAAAAAATAACGGTAAAAAATAGTTGTTCGTTGCTCCAAAGTCTAAAGCGCCCTCTATCGGCAGTTTTTAAAATTTATCTTTATAATTTATTTTGAAGATAATACTGACATAAAGAATAGTTTTCATGAAAACCGCAAACGAATCTACCAAATTTTCCGTTTTTATAATCATTTCAAATTTTAGACCCCAAACTTTGATGGCGCCTATCTCCTTCGGAAGACGTTTGGGACCCTTAGTTTCCCATTTAATATTATTTGTCTTGATGTGTACTATCACCCCTTAAAGTTTTGCCCAGTAGTTTAGATACACCCTGTATAAAGGTAAAATTATGTCAATGTTTCCTAAAGAAAATTCTGTATGTTTATATAATTTTATTGAAACAGATAATCGTAGACATGATTCACGGACAATTATTTTAAAGTTAATAACACAATGATGTGTTCCATCAATGCCAAGAAACTCTCACCAGCATTACTCCATTGTAATGTATGACATAACTGAAGAATGTTATATGAATATGCCCCCAAGGATTGCGAATTTCATACCATTTGCATTAAAGTCATTTTCTGAAAAGTTGTCATTTTATGTTCCAGGGGACTTGAAGACATATTTATTAAAATAGAAGAAAAAAGTGACGTAAATTAACAATATTAAGCAGTTAGGCATATAAATTGTGATTATTTGCTCTTTGAAATTCAAATATAGTATTTTAAATATTTTTATGCGAATGTTATTCCTTCACTGTGTCTCTAGTCACACATGCAGAAAAGAATATGATTTCTCTGCTATTATAATATGTATGTTTATAATTATATTCATAAATATACTAAACATACGTGAAATAAGTATTTAGTCATTTAACTATATACATTTCTGGATAGCTAGCACATGGCCATAAAGTACTAGATCAAAGTAAGTATTTTTATTACCCGTCGTTCTCTCACCTATTATAATTTTAATAAAAATCAGTGAAATGTTTCTTTACTTCGTTGTAACATAAGAAATGTGTTTCAAAAATGTTTAGTAATTGAAAATATACCTAAGACTAACAGAAATAATGTTCAGAATACAGAAATAAGGTACTTGCATTCAAAATTTTGAAAAAAAAAATTGATTATTAATAAAACTCTTATTTTTTCTATTTTTAAGGACTCACTTTTTACAAAATGACCCATCAGCAGATATAAATATTGGCATAAAGTTCATTACAGAGCAAAGAATAATTTTACTAATATTGAAAACTTTTAAATATTAGTAAAATTAGTAAAATATATCATGATTAAAAACATAATTTGTGAAAATTAAATCTTATGACATTTAGTAACTAGTTGTCGGAAACTGTACTGATCATATAAGATTTTCTGTTATATCTTTACTAATATATACAGAGGGTTACTAATTGTACTGAAAATTGGTTACGATATGTTTTGATAAGACATATCCCTATTAAATTTTCTTTCTGTATATCAACGAACACCAACATGGGAATAATATCGATGAAATACCGGGTGTTTAAAAAATAACGATCCATTTCAAGAGGAAAACGCCAATCTACTGATATTTTCCACAGGTTTTTAATAGAAATGTTCTCCTAAGAAGAAAAAATATATCCATCGTTTCCTGGAAACTGGGTTGTAAAAAAATATATGGTGAGGTAAATCACCTGTACCATACGAAATACAAGAAAATATCCACCAACAAGGGCTAATATCAGGCTACTCGTGAACAAATCCAGATGAACCGGTATGAGACACTGATGGTCGTCCAAGACGTTTTCTATCCACCACGCTATCTGTTCGTCTGAATTTGTTCACCAGTAGCCTGATACACTTGTTGGTGGCTGTTTTCCGTATTTTCGACGGTACAGCTGACGCACCACTTCATACGGTTTATCACCCAATTTCCAGGAAACGATGGCTATTCTTTTTCCTAAGACGAGAATTTCTTCAAACATCTGTAAAAGAAATCCACAGATTAGTGTTTTCATGGAAATAGATCGTTATTTTTGGAACACCCTGTATTTTAAAAAAATATATATATTCGTTATTGTTACACAGAAACTATAACACAATGATCAGTCATTTATTTTAATACTCAAAAAAAAAAAAAAATTCCATTTCAGAAGTAGAAAACCTATCCCAATTTTAATACAAATAAAATCTTTTTCCAGACATAATATTTCTTTGAAAATAATTTCTTTTATTATTATATCAAAACTGTAAACTATAAAAAAGAAAGGAAATTTTCTATATCTCCCTAAAGGGATATAAATTTTTCCATCTGAATAAATATGCCTCACATATAATTTTTTTTTTTTTTTTTTTTTTTTTTTTTTTTTTTTTTTTTTTTGCTACGGTAGAAAGTGAATAAATATAAAAGTAAGTGAAATAAAATATTAAATAATACTAGACATATATAAAATGTATTTTAATAAATGAAGTTTTTAAAATATTAATTTGGTTTAAAAACAAATTTGTTGGTAAATGTAACTTATTGAGTCGTTCAAAAAATTGTGTCCATTTGAAAAATTAATTCGTACCGAAAAATTCTACTTTTTAATTATTAGATATTGTTTCCAATATTTCATGTTTAGAAGTTAATGGGCAGAAAATTCCAGTAGGAATTGATTTTTCCAAACGGACCCGACTTTCTGAACGACCGAATAAAATTAACTATTCTCGTATTTAGTTATACATAACACTATAGGCTTATTCCTTGTCAGCAGACTCGTTGATTCCTCTCAATCCGCTTACAATTAGATTTATTCGTATTATCCATACATTTAAGTCTGATTGGGAGATTTGAAAAATATCAATCAGGAGAGTACATTTGGGGCACCAGTTGTACTTCTGTAAAGTTCGTTATTTCATTGGTACAAAAGGATGGCGTGTGAACACACAAAGTCTTTGTTATTAGTATTAATGTCAGAAGAAATCGTATGTGCAAACTAGTATAACTTCTGTGCTGAAAACATAATTGTAGTATTGAAGATCATAATTCTATGTTTTCATCAGCATTTAACGTTCAATTAGGTGTCAAATATACATTTATTATTTTTCTCATCTTTAACCGTTTGATGGCTATGCAGCGCTACCGCGCTACAAGATTTCAAATCCGAACAACCTAAGTGATGCAAACGCGCTGTACGAGTCTGTCAAGTTCAGTACGAGTTTGTATTTCAGTACGAGTCTGTATCTCAACTAGAGCGTCAAAGTATTTGCTCACGCGCAGAGATACAGTCTCGTACAGAAATGAATTAGCTTGCTTGGACATGAAATCTGGAAGCGCGGTAGCGCTGCATAGTCGTCAAAAGGTTAATACCTTAAGGGGCAAGGAATAATGCCTCTGTAATAATGAATTATCACTGGAAAAATCGAAAAATTTTACCTTAAAATAAGGAAAAGCATTTATTAACCTCCTTTTTTCCGCCAAAGTTGAAAATATAAAATTTTGTGATAATTTCCTGTTTCAAATCTCGTTTAAATTAGGTGGGATATATTTATCCGACCACCCCTCAAGGAGATAATATTATTTCAAACATTAAATTCATAAATTCAAGCCCGTTTTTTGAAGCTTTAATATGGAAGTATGCATACTTTTGATTTGATAATGGATAATGCCACTGAAAAATATACACTAAAGTATCAAAAAGAAAAAAAAAATGTTTCATTTTGAACCTTTTCGTTATAAGGTATAAAAAGTAAGGGTTAAATCTCTTTTTTTACACGAAAATTAAAACTATAACAAGGTACAAAATGGAGTTTCTCTGTCATCAAAAATACCTTTAATAAAACTAGAACATTAAAACAAGCATATATCTGTAGTAAGGTGGTTATGCGTTATCTAATGTCTATGGATGAGGTGCCCTATAGTGTGGAAATCTGTAAGTTATCAACATACCGCGTAAATAGGAACAATAACCAAAACAAATCATTTACAAAGATAAAGGTCATAGTCAAAATTATATGAAATGACGCCTTACATGTTCAAATAACGTATAGACGTACAGAAGTTTTGAAATGATAATTATTGATAACTGATCATTTGTTTAAGTATGACAGCTTTCCCTTTTTAGATATGTATTATATTATAAGGAGAGGCACATTTTTAGGAAATGTAACACATATAATCAAAGCTATGTTTAATCCAGTTGGTAGTTCATTTTTAGAAGCTTTAATATGAAAATATGGACACTTTTAATTTGATAATAGATAATGCCACTGGAAAAAATACACTAAGTTATCAGAAAGAAACAAAAATGGTTAATTTTGAACCTTTTTGTCATAAGGTATAAAAAGTAAGGGTTAAATCTCTCTTGTTTATCATGAAAATTAAAACTATAACAAGATACAAAACGGAGCCCCTTTGCCATCAAAAATATCTTTAATAAAACTAGAATATTAAAACAAGAATATATCTATAGTAAAGTGGTTATGCGTTATGTAATGTCAGTGGATAAGGTGCCCTAAAATGTAGAAATCTGTAAATTATCGACATATCTTGTAAATAGGAACAATAACCAAAACAAATCATTTACAAAGATAAAAGTCATAGTCAAAATTATATGAAATGACGCCTTATATGTTCAAATAACGTTATCGAAGTTTTGAAATGATAATATTTGATAACTGATAATTTGTTTAAGTATGACAGCTTTCCCTTTTTAGATATGTATTATATTATAAGGAGAGGCACATTTTTAGTAAATGTAACACATATAGTCAATGCTATGTTCGATCCAGTTGGTAGCCATAGGCAAACATTATGTGCCCGGAGCAATGAAATGTCCTCCCAGGATGATTGAGATTCTGTATTTTTAATTTTAATATTTCAAATCTCGCTGACATATTCTAGTATTTATGTCTGTATTTTAATCAATATTCTCGTGAAATGATAGCCTAACATTGAAGTGTTCATCTGTTACCCATATTGCTAAGAAGCATCTTGCTAACGTATTACAAATATTTTCAATATATTATCAATGTATCTGAAATAATGCTGTCATTTCGACAGCAAATGTTTTAACAATATTGGTATTTTAGAGGAAGCATTTGTGGCGATTGATAAGCGAAACAAGATTGACATAATATAATGTCCTGATGTAAACAATGAGACAATAATAAATTACACATTATAAGACAGTGATAAAATATTACTAGATTAATTTCCTACAGTGATCTCTTTTATATCTTTTGAATAAAGAAAAAAAATACATGCTTTTGATAAAATCGTAAAATGCTGTGAGGTTGTTTAAAAAGTTCCATATTGTCTGCAAAAATGAAAAGGAGAATGATGCTAAATTATTATCGCTACTTTCAGTATAAACAATAAAAACACAATGTTTCTGAATTAGAGTACAGTAAAGTACCGAGAGTAATCCCCCTCCAAATACATTCCCACGCTTTCATATGTCTTTCAAGCTGTTTAAATATTGATAAATTTATAAATTCTAAATACGTCCCACCATCCTCCATATTTTACTTATCTATGTCTGAAAAGTTCCAAATATAAGCATCCCTTAAAATTATTAGAATATCTAGTCTTCTAAGGGAGTTACTTTTGCTACTTTACGGTATTTTAGCAAATAATTGCAAAACCCATTATTAAAACAATATTGGTTTTGTATAGAAAGCACCAGAGATGAATTTAAAATTGTCTCAATATAATGTCTTAGTGTAAATTATAAAACCAGTATTATTTCCCTATAGGAATTTAATTTACTTTAAAAAGAGACGCTTTCAATAAAATGGAAAATGTTGTGCAGTTCTATAAAAATATTAGTGAGAACAAGGAAAGAAAATGTTTTAAGTGAGTTTGAAACATATATCTAAATTTAAAAGAAAGTTTATTTGAAATAATTTCTAGAAAAAAGGGGGTTAAGAACAGTTTAAATTTACACAAACTGTCTTAAATAAAAGATTATAAAACGAAGAATTTTATTTTTTTCAAAATAAATAGCTTACAAGGCCAAAATTCTATGTTTCTAAATTCACTTAAAAGAAAAAAAAATTCTTGAAATATTTTCTAAAAACGCCTGTATGAAGGTGAACTGTATAACGTGTCCGGAAATTGAAATGAATGAAAGGAAGTCAGCAAAGAGAACCAAAAGTTTTAATGTAACATGTATAAAAGACCAGACTTCTTTTTATACATGTAAAGATTTTTTTCTTTTTTACTATTGCACAAAGGTAAAGATCAAGATGTTATTTGAGAAAGATTATTTTTCAGGATTGAAAAAAAAAAAACTATATTAAAGACACAGAAAAAACAGTAAATTATTGAGGAGGTCGAGGGAAAAAAGTATGTATGTTTGTTTTTCATTAAAAAATGAAAAAAAAAATATTGCTATATTACAACGAATATATAGGAAGTAAAATCAAAGTAATTAGATAGCAAGGAAGAAAAATCATGCATACAGCATACATTATCGAGCACTTTTCAACACATCGGGAATACTGCATAAAATTTGCACCGTTTAAAAAATTTAAATGTTGTTCAGTTGCATAATAATATCAGTAAGAACAGGAAGCAAAATGCTTCAAGTTAGTTTGAAACACATATCTAAATTAAAAAAGAAAGCTCTTTTGCAATAATTTTTAAAGAAATGGTTACAAACAGTTTAAATTTCAACAAAGTGTCTTATATAAAGGATTATAAAACGGAATTTTTTTTTTCATAAATATAAATAGCTTACAAGGCGAAAATTTTATCTTTCTAAATTCACTTAAACAAAAATCGAAATCTTTTTGATAGCGCCTGCATGAAGGTGAACAGTATAACGTGCCCGGAAATTGAAATGAATGAAACAAAATCAGCAAAAGAACCAAAAGTTTTAATGTAACATGTATAAAAGACAAGACTTATTTTTATAGATGTACATTTTTCAAAACTTTTTTACAATGGTAAAGATCAAAATGTTGTCTGTGAAAAATTATTTTTCACGAACGAAAAAACAAACTGCATTAAATACACAAAAAAACAATAAATGATTGAGAAGGGCTTGAAAAAAAGCTACGCATGTTTGTTGACTTAGTTTTATAGATGTACATTTTTTTAAACTTTTTTACAATGGTAAAGATCAAAATGTTGTCTGTAAATTTTTTTTTCACAAACGAAAAAACAAACTGCATTAAAGACACAAAAAAACAATAAATGATTGAGAATGGCTTGGAAAAAAGCTACGCATGTTTGTTTTTCCTAAAAAAATATTTTTTTTTATATTACCACAAATCCTTAGGAACTGAAATCAAAGTATCTATTTAAAAAGAAAAAAATCATGCTTCAAGCACAGATTATGAAACCCTTTTCAACACATTGAGAATATTGTAACAAAACCGTACCGTTTAAAAAATTAAAATTTTGTACAGTTACATAATAATAACAGTAAGAAAAAGAAAGAAAAGTATTTCAAAAGAGTTTGAAACACATATCTGCTTTTAAAAAGAAAGTTATTTTTAAATAATTTCTAAAAAAAGGGGGAGTGGAATTAAGAACAGTTTAAATTTCATCAAACTGTCTTAAATAAAAGATTATAATGCGAGTAAATTTATTTTCTTAAAAATAAATAGCTTACAAAGCCAAAACTTTACCTTTCTAAATTCACTTTTTGTAAATTTTTAAAATCCCTCTGATAACGCCTGCGTGGAGGTGAACAGTATAACGTGTCCGGAAATTGGAATGAGTGAAACGAAGTCAGCAAAGAGAACCAAAATTTTTAAAGTAACATGTATAAAAGCCGAGACTTCTTTTTATACCTGTAAAGGTTCTCAAGATCAAGATGTTATCAGTGAAAAATTGTTTTTCACAAACGGAAAAAACTGCATTAAAGAGACAGAAAAAAAAACAATAAATGATTTACAAGGACGAGGAAAAAAATATAGATGTTTGTTTTATCAAGGAAAGGTTGGGGAAAGAGTGGTGTGTTATAACGAATGTGTAGAAAGTAAAATCAAAGTAAAAGTTTAAAAAGAAATAATGTATGTTTCATCCTAGTAAAGAGTACATTTTATTAAACCACAAGTTATTAAGTTTTATTGTTTCAGGTTTCGCAATAATTTCTATAGAAGAGAAGTATTGAATGAATAAAAAATTAATATTACTTTTTATATTAATATTAATCACCATTAACATGTGTTAAATTTATTATGTATGTCTATGAAACATGTTTGCTAAACATAAAACTGTTTACTTGAAGTCCCTAGAAGGATCTTATTTATTTCTTTTGAATAAAGAAGTAGACGCTTTCAACAAAAGGGTATAATGTTGTACAGTTGTATAATAATATCAGTAAGAACTTGAAAGAGAATTGTTTCAAACATATATCTAAAATTTAAAAGAAAGTTCTTTTGAAATAATTTTTAAAAGGAGATTAAGAACAGTTTATGTTTCGATAGACTGTTTTAAATAAAATATTATAAAGCGAAGAATTTTATTTTCTTAAATGTAAATAGCTTACAAGGCCAAAATTTTATCTTTATAAATTCAACTTAAAAAAAATATTCCGAAATCTTTTTAATAACGCCTGCATAGGGAGGAGAACAACATAACGTGTCCATAAATTGAAATGAATGAAAAGAAGTCAGCAGAGTGAACCAAAAGTTTTAGTGTAACCTATATAAAAGACCAGACTTTTTTTTTTTTTTTTTATAAATGTACAGTTTTTTTTCTTTCAAAAAATTAAAGATCAAGATGTTATCATACATATTTTTTTTTCACGAACGAAAAAAAACTGCATTCAAGATTCAGAAAAAACAATAAATGATTGAGGAGGGCGAGGAGAAAAAGCAATGGATGATTGGTTTTCCTAAGAAAAAGTTAAAAAAAGAGTGGTATGTTACAACGAACGTATAAGAAGTAATATAAAAGTAATAGTTTAAAAAGAAATAATGTATGTTTGTTCCAAGTATAGAGGTTTTTAAGTTTATTGCTTTAGATTTTTTAATAGTTTCTATAGATGAGAAATAGATTATGAATAACAAATTAATAGAATCAATTTGTTATTTTATATTAATGTTAATCACTCTTAACTACTGTTTATTTATGATGTATGTCTGTGAAACAAATTTGCTGAAGATAAAAGTGTTTACTTGAAGTCCCTAAAGGTATCTTATGTATTTATTTTGAATAAAAAAATTAACGCTTTTAACAAATTGGAAAAGTGTTGTGCAGTTGCATAATAATATCAGTAAGAACGAGAAAGAAAATATTTCAAAAATATATCTAAATTTCAAAAGAAAATTCTTTTGAAATAATTTAAAAACAGCGGTTAAGAACAGTTTAAATTTCAACAAACTGTCGTAAAAAAAGATTATTAAAGGAAGAACTTTATTTTCTTAAATATAAATAGCTTACAAGGCCAAAATTTTACCTTTCTAAATTCACTTTCAAAAAAAAAAAAAAAAAATCTCGAAACCTATTTTAAAAACGCCTCTATGAAGGTGAACTGTATAACGTGTACGGAAATTGGAATGAATGAAAGGAAGTCAGCAAAGAGAACCAAAAGTTTTAATGTAACACGTATAAAAGACCAGACTTCTTTCTATACATGTAAAGTTTTTTTTTCTTTTTTACTATTGCACAAAGGTAAAGATCAAGATGTTATTTGAGAAGGATTATTTTTCAGGATTGAAAAAAAAAACTATATTAAAGACACAGAAAAAACTGTAAATTATTGAGGAGGTCGAGGGAAAAAAGTATGTATGTTTGTTTTTCATTAAAAAATGAAAAAAAAATATTGTTATATTACAACGAATATATAGGAAGTAGAATCAAAGTAATTAGATAGCAAGGAAGAAAAATCATGCATACAGCATAGATTATCAAGCACTTTTCAACACATCGGGAATACTGCATAAAATTTGCACCGTTTAAAAAATTTAAATGTTGTTCAGTTGCATAATAATATCAGTAAGAACAGGAAGCAAAATGCTTCAAGTTAGTTTGAAACACGTATCTAAATTAAAAAAGAAAGCTCTTTTGCAATAATTTTTAAAGAAATGGTTACAAACAGTTTAAATTTCAACAAAGTGTCTTATATAAAGGATTATAAAACGGAATTTTTTTTTTCATAAATATAAATAGCTTACAAGGCGAAAATTTTATCTTTCTAAATTCACTTAAACAAAAATCGAAATCTTTTTGATAGCGCCTGCATGAAGGTGAACAGTATAACGTGCCCGGAAATTGAAATGAATGAAACAAAATCAGCAAAAGAACCAAAAGTTTTAATGTAACATGTATAAAAGACAAGACTTATTTTTATAGATGTACTTTTTTCAAAACTTTTTTACAATGGTAAAGATCAAAATGTTGTCTGTGAAAAATTATTTTTCACGAACGAAAAAACAAACTGCATTAAAGACACAAAAAACAATAAATGATTAAGAAGGGCTTGAAAAAAAGCTACGCATGTTTGTTGACTTAGTTTTATAGATGTACATTTTTTTAAACTTTTTTACAATGGTAAAGATCAAAATGTTGTCTGTGAAAAATTATTTTTCACGAACGAAAAAACAAACTGCATTAAAGACACAAAAAAACACTATATGATTGAGAAGGGCTTGGAATAAAGCTGCGCATGTTTGTTTTTCCTAAAAAAATATTTTTTTTTATATTACCACGAATGCTTAGGAACTAAAATCAAAGTATTTACTTAAAAAGAAAAAAATCATGCTTCAAGCACAGATTATGAAACCCTTTTCAACACATTGAGAATATTGTAACAAAACCGTACCGTTTAAAAAATTAAAATTTTGTACAGTTGCATAATAATAACAGTAAGAAAAAGAAAGAAAAGTATTTCAAAAGAGTTTGAAACACATATCTGCTTTTAAAAAGAAAGTTATTTTTAAATAATTTCTAAAAAAAAAAGGGGGAGTGGAATTAAGAACAGTTTAAATTTCATCAAACTGTCTTAAATAAAAGATTATAATGCGAGTAAATTTATTTTCTTAAAAATAAATAGCTTACAAAGCCAAAACTTTACCTTTCTAAATTCACTTTTTGTAAATTTTTAAAATCCCTCTGATAACGCCTGCGTGGAGGTGAACAGTATAACGTGTCCGGAAATTGAAATGAGTGAAACGAAGTCAGCAAAGAGAACCAAAATTTTTAAAGTAACATGTATAAAAGCCGAGACTTCTTTTTATACCTGTAAAGGTTCTCAAGATCAAGATGTTATCAGTGAAAAATTGTTTTTCACAAACGGAAAAAACTGCATTAAAGAGACAGAAAAAAAAACAATAAATGATTTAGAAGGACGAGGCAAAAAATATAGATGTTTGTTTTATCAAGGAAAGGTTGGGGAAAGAGTGGTGTGTTATAACGAATGTGTAGAAAGTAAAATCAAAGTAAAAGTTTAAAAAGAAATAATGTATGTTTCATCCTAGTAAAGAGTACATTTTATTAAACCATGTCTATGAAACATGTTTGCTAAACATAAAACTGTTTACTTGAAGTCCCTAGAAGGATCTTATTTATTTCTTTTGAATAAAGAAGTAGACGCTTTCAACAAAAGGGTATAATGTTGTACAGTTGTATAATAATATCAATAAGAACTCGAAAGAGAATTGTTTCAAACATATATCTAAAATTTAAAAGAAAGTTCTTTTGAAATAATTTTAAAAAAGGGGATTAAGAACAGTTTAAGTTTCGATAGACTGTTTTAAATAAAATATTATAAAGCGAAGAATTTTATTTTCTTAAATGTAAATAGCTTACAAGGCCAAAATTTTATCTTTATAAATTCAACTTAAAAAAAAATATTCCGAAATCTTTTTAATAACGCCTGCATAGGGAGGAGAACAACATAACGTGTCCATATATATAAATGAATGAAAAGAAGTCAGCAGAGTGAACCAAAAGTTTTAGTGTAACCTATATAAAAGACCAGACTTTTTTTTTTATAAATGTACAGTTTTTTTTCTTTCAAAAAATTAAAGATCAAGATGTTATCATACATATTTTTTTTTTTCACGAACGAAAAAAAAACTCAGATTCAAGATTCAGAAAAAACAATAAATGATTGAGGAGGGCGAGGAGAAAAAGCAATAGATGATTGGTTTTCCTAAGAAAAGGTTAAAAAAAGAGTGGTATGTTATAACGAACGTATAAGAAGTAATATAAAAGTAATAGTTTAAAAAGAAATAATGTATGTTTGTTCCAAGTATAGAGGTTTTTTATTGCTTTAGATTTTTTAGTAGTTTCTATAGATGAGAAATAGATTATGAATAACAAATTAATAGAATCAATTTGTTATTTTATATTAATGTTAATCCCTCTTAACGACTGTCTATTTATGATGTATGTCTGTGAAACAAATTTGCTGAAGATAAAAGTGTTTACTTGAAGTCCCTAAAGGTATCTTATGTATTTCTTTTGAATAAAAAAATTAACGCTTTTAACAAATTGGTAAAGTGTTGTGCAGTTGCATAATGATATCAGTAAGAACAAGAAAGAAAATATTTCAAACATATATCTAAATTTCAAAAGAAAGTTCTTTTAAAATAATTTAAAAACAGCGGATAAGAACAGTTTAAATTTCAACAAACTGTCGTAAAAAAAGATTATTAAACGAAGAACTTAATTTTCTTAAATATAAATAGCTTACAAGGCGAAAATTTTATCTTTCTAAATTCACTTAAACAAAAATCGAAATCTTTTTGATAGCGCCTGCATGAAGGTGAACAGTATAACGTGCCCGGAAATTGAAATGAATGAAACAAAATCAGCAAAAGAACCAAAAGTTTTAATGTAACATGTGTAAAAGACCAGACTTCTTTTTATAAATGTACAGGTTTTTTTACTCTTTCACAAAGTTAAAGATCAAGATGTTATCTGAGAAAGATTATTTTTCACGAACGAAAAAAACTGCATTAAAAAGACAGAAAAAACAATAAATGATTGAGAGAGCGTGAGGAAAAAAGGTTTAGATGTTTGTTTTTCTTGAAAAAAGGTTTTTATATTACAAAGAATGTATAGTAAGTAAAATCAAAGTAATAATTTAAAAAGAAATAATGTGTGTTTGCTCCTACCAAAGAATGTATTTTATTAAACCCCATATTAAGTTTTATTGTTTTAGATCTTTCAAAAATTTCTAGATGAAGATTAGGGTTTTTAATCTGACCAATCATTTTCATATATGTTACATTTCTTGATTTATATTTTATATTCAAAAAATATACATAAAACGCAAATTAAATTTTGTTCTGGACGCTTATAATTTGAGTTCTAGTGGAGAAATATTAATGAGACTTTCATTGTTAATGACATAAAATTATAGAAAATGGACTAGTAAATAACATATTATTCTATGTTACTTGATTATACAATTGTGTGTGGGGGGATTCTCTAATAGGATGAAAAAGACTATAAAAGATCAACCTGTTTAAAAGATTTTGCAAAATTGATTTAAATAGGATATGCATTGTTAGTAAAATGTTTTTCAAAGGAATGCTTTAATCTCTAATATATATTTCTATGTTACTTAATTATACAATTATGAAGGGAAATTTCTGTAATAAGATGATTCCGACTATGAAAGATAAAAACACTATAAAAAATTCTTAAACTCGCTAAACTAACGAGTTTTAAAAAAAATTATGTTGTTTTTAAGAAGTTTTTTTTCTGTTCCTATTGATTCACACTTGTTTCATCTTAATACTGTAAAAGATGAACTTGTTTACTAGGTTCTGCTGAATGGATTTAGATTGAATATGCACTGTTAGCAAGATGTTTTTCAAAGGAATATTTTTGTATCTGGCAGATCGTATTATGTGAGTTATAAAATGATGGGAAATGATACAATCATATAAACCTGAATAAAAAAAATTATACATTTTAAAAAGGATTCTGATGAAAGGCTTTTAATAGGGGGTACATTGTTAGTTATATGTTTTTTCATGTGTATTCTTTGTATATTGAATGCAGTTTATCATTATTTACTAAAGTCTATTATAAACGGTCAGTTAAAAGTATTTCTCCTCAACAGTCAAAATTTTTCCTGATGCAGTGTAAAATATAACATAGCAATATTTTCGTATCTTTTACAGTAATCCGGGGAGACAATCCTATTAAAAATTCATATTGTTTTAAAACACATGTTCAGTAAAATACTTAAAAGTAATCGATAAATATCTATAAATGATTAATCATATTTTAAACTGTAGCTCTTCAATAGGTCCCTTTATCCTTCATGAATATTGGTAAGTGGATCCCTTAATTATCCTTATACCCAATGAAAAACACCTTACATTATTGAATTAATCTTAACTTTACGCACATGAAGTCATTTAAATCACTATCAAAAATCAGTTATCGGATAAATAATTAAAATATAGTAGTAAATCAGGGTGATTTTAATCGATAAACCGAGTTTATACGGATGTTTCTCGCAAGGTATATGTTGTATGCAAGTGATATTGGATATCTTTAGTTAATTTATTAAATGTAGTTTAAAGACATGTATTAAATGAATATTTCTTAAACATTAAATATGCTTCGTATGAGTGTGCTTTACATATATAGCCACTTAACTGGATCATTTAAATATGCATTGCTCTGATTATATATATATATGTGCCACCGGAATCAAAATCATGGTTTTTTCTAAACTCACGACTATATAAAATCTCGATTAGAGATCTCTGTAGTACCAACTTTGCACAAATTTTAGGATACTGTTCACTAGGTAAGATTTGTGAAAATTCTTAAGCTAGAAATTTAAAATATACATTTTTTCTTCTGTGTGATGCGTATTACAATCAGAAACCTTATCTGACCCAACGTGTTAACCGGAAATTGATTCAATTTTGACATTTCCTGTATTTTTAATACAAAGGTTAGCCTATATGATTCACTGTGTTTCAAAATACTGATTATTTTCAAGTATGAAACATATAATGATGTATGGTGTAAGGTAAAAATATTCTCCTCAAGTTTCTCATACATACTACAAATTTGCTCACCCTTAATTATCTAGACACATCCCAAAGAGAATCCAGTTTCGTAAATAACTCAGAGGAAAGACAGGAGTAGGGAGTGAACCCCATTGTTTTTTCAGCCAGTACTTGAATACAACACGTTTTCATTTTCATCGCCAAAAGGATATATTTTTCCGGAGCAGATCTTGTCATTGGCAACTTCCAGATTTCATTCTCGGTCAACGCAAGATCCGGAAAAAGATTTCGAGAATTTTTTTTTTCCGGGAGAAAAACCGGCCTATCTCTGCCTATCATCATGTGACGGAAGGCATAGATGAATGCTCAAGAAAAAGTTACAAAATCTGTGTCTGCTTAGATGAGACGTCTGTGATCTATTCGTTCAATAGCAAGTTTCTCTCAATATACGTCGCAACGGCAGTGATGCGTTCTTGCACACAAGCCAGGAGGTTCCCTTTTAACCCTTTGCGGCGCAGTGGTTTCATAGATATACCACTTAATTTTAATTCCCAAACGCCACATTGACACCGGAATTTTGTTTAAAAAATTACGGTTTATTGAATGCGTGAAATATAGCGTCTTCTTATTTACAAATAAAATTGTTTTCAAATTCCGGTGTCAGGCATTAATTTCAACACTTAAGCAATCAATTTAATCTGCACCGCAAAGGGTTAACCACCTGAATGTATGTATCTTATCTTATATCAACCGGCTTTATAGGTCATATAACTTTCAATATACAGTGTTTTGAAACCCGTTGAATGATTTAGGCTAAACCTATTTTATATTTAATATGCATTAGATGTATGAAAAATAATTTTTTGACTTTAAGTTTCCTACTTTTAAAAACAAAAAAACAATAATGATAACTATATTTTTTGAAAAAAATATATAACAATAATTTATATGCATAATAATGAATATTTAAAAGAAAAAAATCTGAATTAAAAAAATATTTAATTATGTTATAAAATAATTCTTTTCCGAAGTAGAAAAAAGAGCGTTTTAAATTTACTCTTTCGAAATTCATAAAAGTATCTCCATTCCCTGCTTTGTAAAATGTAACATAAAATCTCGCTTAAAAATGGAAATAATTAAAAGTTAAACGCCTCGTTTAAAAATACACGCATTTAAAAAAATCCCTTTTTCATAATTATATTTTTTTCTTTATTGCTATAGAGTAAACATCCAAAGTGGTTTCAATAAAGATTACATATCTTAAACTAAAACAAAACCAAATTAAGAGCTCCGAACAAAACAGCAAATGATTGATGAAGGTGGGAAAAAAGAGATAATTGTTTGTTTTCCCAAATGAAATATAGACGCTTTAAATAGAAAACCCAAAAGCAAACTTAAAAAAAAATAAGAAATAATAAATGTAAGCGTGGAAAATTCTTTGTTTTATCAAACGAAAAGTTACGAATTTTAATTTTTTTTTTTACCCTTTCGATTTTTTTTTCAAATAAATGCTGGTCATTACTTTGATCATGACTTCGTGGAAGTGAATAACAAATCAAGTCTGAAAGTTTAACTAAATGAAAAGCAAACACGTACCATAGCAAGATGCATTAAAGAAAATAAGTATTATATAACTGAACACTTCTTTTTTTTTAACCGAATAGTAAACACTCGGTGTTTATCTAAAACAGATTACGTTATCTTAGTTCATAAGAAAACTGAATAAAGCAATCCATAAGAAAACGGCAAATGATTGATGAAGCTGAGTAAAAAAGAAACAATTGCTTGTTTTCCCAAATGAGATAAAGTTAGTGTATAGGGAAAAAAACTGCAAAGTAAAATAAAATAACTAGAAAAGATAATTTTAAGCTTGACAAAAATGTTTATTTTGTTTAGACAAAAGGTATCGTTTATAATTTTATTTTAGTATTTAAAAATATCAAATGTTTTTTTTTTTTTTTTTTTTTTTAAATCTTTTTTTACATGGAAATTTTTTAATTTATGATTATTATTATTAATAACCAGTTGGAAAGTGGTTCTTGTTTTCAGTCAAGAATTAAACCTTATGTTAACCGCATTGTTTGTTTTTTTTTTTACTTTTTTATACGTTTGTTTTCCTTTAGTCATTTTCACTTATTGCAACTCTCTAGATGAAGCCAGGTTCAAAGATCCCGACCCACGTCCAGAATAGCCAAGTGTCTAGCGGAAGCCATTTTGGATGAGGAGACAGGATCAAAAATATATATCATCTAAATCTAAATCTAACATGCCAAATTGATCAGAACTTCATTTTCCAAATGGTGCTTATAATTTGTTAACACTAGAACCGCGGAGATGGGTCATTTTGACCCGTACTCAATGAAAAGGTATCGATTCGAACCAGATAAGTCTTCTAAAATGATTTACATATAAGCCGCACAAAAATTATTTAAAATAAATAAGTTAAATAGACTTAAATAAAACTTCTGATGAGAATTATTTTTATAAAACTTGGGTAAAATTTCCCGCGGTTCTAGTGTTAAATTACAATTATTTTTATTATAATTATTATCATTTGTAGTAGTAGTTGTAGCATGCCACCAAAGGGATGTAGAGCATTATGTGTCTAAAAAATGAAATCCACGTATTGGGTATAATTAGCTAGAACCCTAGAATTATACCTTGCGTGACCAAATCTTCAACTGTTTTTAGTAGGCTGATTGAGGAGTTACCTCATACCTTCTCAAGTTCTTGCATGGTCTAAAAGTCTTTCTTTCCTAAAATTGATAATGTTAACTTCATGAACAAGAAATATTCACACGAGCTTGTACTTGGAGAATACCATGGCTTGCAGGTGATGTTATATCAATTTCGGCAAAAACCCTTGCACAACGAAAAATTTTTACGATTGTAAATGATCATTTGAAAGTTCAAAGTTTCATTTCAATCAATCGTTTCATTCAATCAATTTCAAAGTTTCATTTGAAACTCAGTATTTAAGTAACATTTTTGTTTAACAAAATTTTCACTGTGAGACATCGCAGAGCACTCAAAAGTTGTAACTAAAATAAATATATAAATAAATAAAATACTGTCAAGATACTAAGCTGCAGAAAGCACTCGAAATTTCTTTTACCGTAATGTGCTGAGATGCCCACCCACCTACAGCTAAAATAATAGTGCTAATATGGTTTACGAAACGCGTACTTTACAGGATAAATATATTAAACGCACAATTTATATACTTTAAAAAGGTTTATTTATAACTTTTAAAAAATACGTAACATTTTAATAGCATGTTAAATTTATATGAGCTCATAATACGATATTAAATTAATAGCTTATTTACAATCAAAAAATGAAAAGACGATAGCCTTTTTCACTGATTTGTATTTTTCTAACAACGTAATATCATAAGCGTTTATGCCGATAATTTTGCCCCTTAAAAACATTTAGGTGTTCTTTCATTTAATTTTTCTAGTAAAGATGCTTTCTTTTGAAACAAAATGCCCTAATTTTGCAGTGAATCTAAACCATCTCTATTCCTTTGAAAACTAAAAGATTACTAAAAAATTTTTTCTAGAGAATTTTTTCTTTCAGTCTGTCCGCCTTTATTTAGGTATCGGCATCCTTTGTTTCTCATTCTTTGCTTAAGATTTCTGAGATTTCTTTTACTTCAACGTTGGCATTAGAATTAGAAATATAATAAAGTATGCGTTTTTTTTTTCTATACTCAATAGATTTTTTAAGAAGATAGTATTTTTTAGCTAAAGCTTTGTTTTTAGTACAGTTTAGAAAGAAAACATGCAATAAACTAAATACTTCAGATTTTTTTAAAAATTTCTGTAGCTTGTAAATATTTATTATAAAGCTTCAATAAGATATTAGAAAATACGGAACAATGTTTTAAATATCGAGAAGCTTTTTTTTTTTTGGAAGGGTAGGGGATCACTTTGAAGCTTAAATTTCAAATAATTACTTTCAAATTTACTTATTGCTAGTTTTTTCTGGTACTAATCTCGTAAAATAACACATGTACCTTTTTAAAGCATTATAAAGTCTTATAAACACATTATACGATATTAAATCACAAATCTATTGACCATAAAAACTGAAAAGACAATAGCTTTTTTTCACTGTTTTGTATTTTTCTCATAATGTAAAATCATATGCTTATATTTATTCTTTCATTTAATTTTGCTAGTATAGATGCTTTCTTTTGAAGCAGAATGCTCTAGTCTTGCAGTGAATCTAAAACATCTCTATTCCTTTGCAAACTAAAAGATTACTACAAGTAAGCTTTTCTTTCCGTGTGTTCGCCTTTCTTTAGGTATCGGCATCTTTTGTTTCTTATTCTTTGCTTAAGAGTACTGAGATTTTTTTTTCTTCAACGTTGGCTTTTGAATGGGAAATCTAATAAATTATGCGTTTATTTTTTTCTCTACTCAATAGAATTTATAAGAAGACCGTATTTTTTGGATTAAGCTTTGATTTAAATAAAGTTTAGAAAGAAAACATCCTATATACTGAACGTTGCAGAATATTTTTAATTACTTTGCATGTAAATATTTATTCTATAGCTTCAATATGATATTGGTATATAATGTTTAAATACCAAAGAGATTTTTTGAGAGAGCAGTTTGTTTATACATTGCAATTTCTTTTCTGGAAAAGTTCCCTGGTACTACCTTTTTAATACATTTATAAAAATATTAATCTATTTTAATTTATTAAAAATGAAAGCAGAAATTTTCATTTTTACATAATGAATGCATTAAAATCAACAGTAAAGATACGTGCACTAATATTGATCACATTTAAAAATGTATCTTTGATATTTTATTATTACTGCGATATTCAGAAGATAGAAATTTAATGATTTTATTGAGGAATACTTTTTATTGATTTATCATGAAATGTAAAATAGTGGTATAATTTAAATAAGTCTGCTATTTACAAATAAGGAATATTCGATATCATTACGAGTGACAATATACAATATCTCTTTTGACTTACTAACAAATCCGAAAAGAAAAAACTCCGCTTTATGTTTAGAATCCTGAGAAGGTTATGTGATTTTAAGACAGATAGAAATACTCATATTAAAACCATGATAAATTTATATAAGCCCATATTACGATATTGAATCACAAACATATTTACAATTAAAAATGAAAATACAATAACTTTTTCTCCTGATTTGTATTTTTCTAGCAATGTAAAATCATAAGGGATTATACTGATACTTTTTAGTGTAACATTTAGGTGTTCTTTTAATTAATTTTGCTATTATGGATGCTTTCTTTTGAAGCAGAATGCCCTAATCTTGCAGTGAATCTAAACCATCTTTATTCCTTTGAAAACTAAAAGATTACTAGAAGTATTTTTTTCTAGAGAATTTCTTCTTTCAGTGTGCTCGCCTTTATTTAGGTATCGGCATCTTTTGTTTCTCATTCTCTGCTTAAGAGTTCTGAATTTTTTTTTACTTCAACGTTGGCATTAGAATGAGAAATATAATAAATTATGCGTTTATTTTTTCTATCCTCAACAGAATTTTTTTTTAATGTATTTTTTGGCTAAAACTTTGTTTTAAGTACAGTTTAAAAAGAAAAGATGCAATAACCTAAATATTACAGATTTTTTAAAAATTTCTGTAGTTTGTAAATATTTATTATAAAGCTTCAATAAGATATTGCAATGGTGTACAATGTTTTACGTTTCAAGAAGCTTTTTTGTGATGGAGGTGCATTTTAAATCCTCAATTGCAAATAAAAAATTTAAAATTTATTTATTGAAAGTTTTTCTGGTAATAATCTCGTTAAATAACAAATATACCTTTTAAAAAATATTTAAATTTATATAAGCCCATAATGCGATATTAAATCACAAGCATGTTTACAAGTAAAAATAAAAAGACCGTATTTTTTTTTTTTACACTGATTTCTATTTTTCTCACAATGTAATATCAGAAGAGATTATGCTGATGCCTTTGCCCATTAAAAACATTTAGGTTTTCTGTCATTTAATTTTGCTAGTATAGATGCTTTCTTTTGAGGCATAATGCCCTAATCTTGCAGTGAGTCTACCTTTTTATTCTTTTGAAAACTTAAAGATTACTACGTGTAATCTTTTCTGGAGAACTTCTTCTTTCAGTGTTTTCACCTTTCTTTAGGTTATCGGCATGATTTGTTTCTTATTCTTCGTTTAAGAGTTCTGAGATTTCTTTTACAACAAAGTTGGCTTTAAAATGAAAAATATAATAACCAAACGTTTATTTTTTCTATGCTCAGTAAAATTTATAAGAAAATGGTATTTCTTGGTTTAAGCTTTGATTTAAGTACCGTTTAGAAAGAAAACATACAATATACTGAATATTACAGAATTTTATAAAATTTCTATAACATGTAAATATTTATTATAAAGCTTCAATAACATATTGGAAAAGTGTACAAAATTTAAATATCGAGGAGCTTTTTTTTTCGAAAGGGAGAGAGAAGATTAGTTAACGTAGCAAATAATTTTTTTAAAAATTATTTCAAGAAAAAATCTCTGATGTTTATCACGTAAAATAAGAAATATATTTTTTAAATACATTTATAAAATTATTATTGACCTTTAATTTATAAAAATGAAAGCAGAATTTTTTTCGTAATGAATGTATTAAAAACAACAATAAATATAAGCGCACTACTATTGTTCTTATTTTAAAATGCATCCTTGTCATTTTATTATTACTGTGATATACAGAGGGTAGAAATTTAATGCTTTTATTGAGGAATACTTTTTACTGATTTAACAGTTCATATAAAATAGCGATATACTCTAAATAAGTCTGCTGTTTACAACTAAAGAATATCTTACATAACTAGGAGTGACAATATACAATACCTCTTTCGGCTTACTAGCGATTCCGAAAAGCTTTCTTTATCTCTAGAATCTTAAGAAAAATATATAATTTTAAGACTGTTACAAATACCTATGGAAACCAAGTTTACTTATCTTTCATCGTTATTTGTTTTCAAGTATTTTTTAGTATCCTCTTCACTTTTCTTAACAATAAATACTGTTTTATCGAATTCCATCAATCATTTTTTTAAATATCATAACGTGAGTCCATTAAATTGGGGCAATATGCTGCCTCAATTTTATGGATCAGTTTAACTGGTTAAATGTTGAAGTTTAAACTGACATATACTGTGTAATATTATACTGTAATAATGTGAAAATATCATAAATTACTTTATTATGGTGTAAAACTTCAGTAACCGTATTAGTTAAAGTACTCCAAAAAATGAAGGCAGCTACGCTGCCACCAATATCTTTTACACAGATTCAACACTGTTGCACAAGAATTTGGCGAGATTTTGGCGATCAGTAACGCGTAGCTACAGACAAGTTATGTAATATTAATACATGTGTTTATTACATTATTTTTATGGTAAAACTCACATATAACTTTTTAAAGTTCTTTTTAACTCCTAATGTAAGTCCTTTTATTAAATATTTCTATTTTCTTTGAGTTTAAACTGAAAGTAGTTTTTATAATAATGTTTTACATTCAATGAAAAAAAAATGTATGTTGTATTGGCAAAAAGAAATATATTTAACACTCAATATACTTCGTGCTATAGTGAAAACGTATACATCTAGAAATGTATGCAAGTAAATGTTTCCTGATTTCGCACTAGTCCCACATACGTGCTCTTTCTTTTAGCAAGTTTTATTGCACAAGAAAAGATAAATAAATATTTTTATAGTGTTGTTTACCTTGTCTGTAATTTTTGGTAAGTTGTAACATGACCTTAATTAGATAAAATGTAATATAATTTGAAAATATAGCATATCATTTTTTTAAAACATTGCGTGATATATAGCATTTTCTGATTATATATTTAAAGAAAGTGCAGTAGTACAGAGGTCAACGCCTTGCGCTATCTTGCTACAGGTCCATAGTTACATACCAGGCTGTGAACATAGCAATATTTAACACTTTCCGGTCCGATTTTTTTTTTAATTTTTAGAAAAAAAAATTATTTTAGTAACACTAACTATCCAAATAGATTTTTTAGTGTTCAACGAATATTTAATTATCTGGAAGATAGTTAATGTTATTGTTTTGTGTATTATTCAATTAATATTCATATGCCAATAGGATAAGGAATAATTTTTGGAAATGTTTAGAAAATATTGTATTACAATAAGATTTAACTTATATTACAACTTTCTAATACTTTTTAAGCTTTATTATATATGACGCTTTCCGTTAAGTAACTTTTATTTTAAGATTAAAGAGTGAAATATGTGTTTAAAATAAAAGAATCGCAAATGGCGCAAGAGAATTAGGAAAATATTTATTATTATTATTATTATTAAGAAATGCCTAAACATAAATAAAGTTATATAGTAAATGCTTAGACATATACTAACATTACCACATGTAAATGGTATTAAAATATTGAGATAGATAAATAATATTAAGGTAGATAGAAATACTTAAGGAAACAGAGTTTACTTATTTGCCTCTTGTATTTGTTTTCAAGTATTTTTTGTTATCATCTACACTATAGTTTTCTCAACAATAAACATTGTTTTCCCAATTGTTATTATCATTTTAAAAAATGCACGCATAAAAATGGCGGAAGCTACCTTGTCACCATGCTAGTGATTGCTTCACAAAGATTTGGCGAGAAAAAAAAGTTTGGCGAGATTTTGGTTCAGTAGCTGTCAGCTACAGGCAAGTCATATAATATTAATAGATGTGTTAAAGAAATTTTAAAGTAAAATTCGTAAATCATTTTTAAAAATATTTTTAAATTCCTAACGTATCTCTGTTTATTAAAAATATTCTTTTTTTTTTCTTTGAGTTTATTCTTAATGTTAATTTTTATACTAATTATTTGTCTTAAATTAAAAAAAGAAACATTACGTGGTTTTGGCAAAATAAAGAATATTAAGTGCCAATATATTTTGTGCTAAGGTGAAAATTTATACATAAGAAAACGAATGCAAAGGAATGTTTCCTGATATCATAAAAAATATTTTTTATATAGGGTTGTTTACTTGGTATTTTCGGTGTAATGTAACAGGTTCGTAATTCTTTTCCATTATATGCCTTGTAATGAACACCAGTGTACAAGAATGTAAACACTAAACATCCAGCGTTAAATTAACCACCTGAATTAGACATATGCCGGTAACACTTTAGATCCCATGACTGAGCAAACAGGAGTGGATACTGTATTTCGTTATCCTTAATGTATTGTGCACCGCAGGGCTAGTTTGCTTTTCATTCTTAAAAGGAATTGCGATAAAAACCGCATTGAATCTTTTAAAGGAAAATGCTTAAAATTTGCTGTGAAACACAACAGGAAGCTGATGAAATTCAATCTTTTATTTTCATTTTAAAACTCACTTTAAATAATTATACTGTTGTCAGTTCTCGAATAACAACAGAACATGTTGGGATTAAGGTTCATTTCAAAAATGCATTGTCAGTATGTTTAAATTAACAGCATATAAATTGAAAATGAAAGTTATTTATAGTTTTACCACTTCGTTCTATTTGAGAATTAAAACTCAGGCCAATCTAAATTATTATTTGTGCAAGAGAAAATGCAGGATTATGTTTCTAAAGTGCAACATTTATTATTAGACTGGATTCTCGAGATCTAATTTAATGAAGGGAAATATTCTAATTCTTTTATATCTCTTATCAATATAATAGCATGCAAAATGGCAACTGTGCTTCATAATGTTTATTTTTGTCATGAATGAATTTGATTTAATGATGTTTAAACATCGAAATACCTCTCACGTCGTATGAATAAACTTATATTTTTTTTTTCTAAAATAATAAGGTAATTAGTTTTAGTTTAAAAATGTCTATTTATATCTTCATTAAATATCAGCAAATTATTCATTAGAAATATTTGTTCTTGTTATTTTCGGATCAAAATAAACAAAATAATTTATTATTCACAGATCTTATTCGTTATTATAACTATGCAAGACCCAAATTATTATCAAGAAATAAACGAAAAATTTATGTAGGAAATAAAAATTGAAAAAAACCTTGTATTATTACTTTTTTATTTTATATTACATAGGAATTGTAATATGAAAATTCTGGGTAAATGTCGATTTAAAACAAATACACGATTTTAACAAAACCAAATTAAAACTTTTATTGATACTAAATGAAAAAAAAAATATCTTTCTCATTAATATCATAAAAGGTATGGCTTGTGTTTCGAGCCAGGAATAAGTTTTTTAGTTAGCGTAACATCAAATTGATCTTTGTAAGAAATTGTAAATGCTGAAAAAATATTAAATTTCATTAAACAGAATTATTATGCATAATTATCTGCATCAAACTGAATTTTAAAACTTTTAAATGAAATTGATTTCGGAAGATGTTGTAATGTATGATTGTATGTCAAAGCAGAAAACACTGAATTTGAAATTAGTATTCATTTGCAAATTTGGAATTTGTCTGAATATGCAATCCATCATATTCTACCTACAGAATAACAGGTCGTAATAGTAACATCCAGAATGAATGAATGCTACAGTTATGAAATGTCGCGTTACAATCAAAACATTTACTTTATTATTTTGCTTGTGCTGTACGTGATGTACATCCAAAATTTCTGTTCACGCGCAAATCCTTCTACCAAGTTCCTCTGATCGTCTTTCGACAAGGTTGAAACTTGGGATATGACTTATTATATCTTAAATGAATACGCACATGTGCATCTAATTTATAATGCGTTAGAGAAAAGTGACCAGAGAGCTGCGATGAACGCTACAGTATGTCGAACGCTCATACAATTGGAACAAACTTCAGGATCAAAATGCTCGCACGTGTTCATCAACAACTGTGCAAAACTGGTTTGTTTACCACTATCCGACATTATAGAAGAGTTTAAAAATCGGCACGAAGTTTTTCTATGGAGGAAGATATCTTACAGCGTTCTGCGTATAATTGTGTAGAAATGCTACGTACCATAAATTAGATACTTATTCATTTAACATATAAAAACTTATGTTACTTCTGCAAAGTGAAATTTCCGAATAAGACCGACTGGACTTCAAAGAGAGCTTTTGTGCATCAGTCGAATTATTCATACACTGCATTCTGTACAACGGCATATGTTTGTTTGCGCTCAAGCGTTTAAATATTAAATTGTCTGCTTTTGGTATTTTTTTTTACATCCCTAACAAATTTAAACGATAATTCCCGGTACTCTCTGTATTTAACTTCACCAAGTTAATTTTTCGAAGTATGGATGTTTTTGTTTTTGCTTTAAACCCGTCATGACACGTACCATTTTCTATTAAGTTACTACATGTGTGGGATAAATCTCATCCCATTTTGTCTCCCATGATATTTTTGACTAAATGCGCTTTAAAAACAAATCTACTTCTCTATATTGAAAAATACACCAGCACTACAATTGGTGTATTTTTCAATATAGAGATGATGATTTCCATAACATTTTAAGATTAGATCTTAAAAGATGAAATATTTCACAAAAATGACATTAATTACATTTATTTTATTTTATGATTTTTTTTACACTTTATATTATTTTTCGTAATAAATAAACATTTCGAAATGCGACCTTTCTACATACCTGGGATTTTTTAATCCCAAAAGGTATATTTTTACCCTCCTAGCGAATAAAAAATATACTTCACCCACCCCTTCACGACCAGAACATTGAAAAGTACACGGCAGATCAGAAGCGTCCTCATTTTTTTTCCCTTCTTTAAAAGTAAATAAAGATTGGGGTAGATTTTATACCAGTGCATATGCTAACGGGTTAAAATTAGTAATCAGTTTGAAAATGCGGTATTCTGAATGGTATTCTTACCGTAGCAAACTACTGAAGACTTCCTGAAAGACTTGAATAATAAGAAATATTTCTAATAAAAACATTTTTTCTACAATTTAAGGAAAAAAATATGTGTAGGTATACATAGGACCCGAAGTACACGCAAAACTCAAAATACATATAGAATCCCAAAAGAATGCTTTGCTAGATTAGGATTATTGAAATTTTATAAATTTATGCTGGCAATATAAATAAATTTAAGAAATAAAGCTTTTAAGTTTTACTAACCTTAGAAACTGAATAAAATTGTGTTTTCGTATAATACTGCATTACTAATGTTTAAAACAACATTCTTTTAGTTGGAAAACGTACTTTTCTAGTACTTGTAAATCATTTAAATGCATTGCCAACGACAAAAGTGATAAATTTCCGTTAATAGTATTACATTTCTTCTTGAACAATTCTGATTTAATGGCGATAATCAGAGTTGTGCCGCGTTCATTATATAATTCTAGACGTTTTGCTTGTCTCAAACAATACTAATTAGTTTTAGCTGTATGCATTTATATTTAAATGCAGGAAATGAATCCATAAGAATATTTGTTCTTATTTATTTCATCTAAGTATTCCATAGAATAAATTAATATTCGTCGAACAAATTCCTGATGTTAAGAAGACATGTATCAGCCGTGACTATATTATTAGCATAAAATATGATTTATATTTGAAAACGAAACTCACTATTTCATATATATCTTTTCCTATGTTTTATTAAATGTGGAATTTTCCAAAGCGGTTCTATTCTCAAAATTATTTAAATATTTCTCAAATACGGGAGATTAGAGCAATTTGGTACGTTTGCTGGTTCCCAAAAAAATGTATTGTTTCATCTATAAGCCTGCATATTATGATGTTGTTTTAAAATTGCTATTTTTGGTTAGTTGTAGCTTCTACAATTCAGAAACTTTTGTTTTCTGTCTTCTTTTTATTACAGCCAAACCTCGTTAACATGAACACGCTTAACTTGAATTACTTTTAACATGAATTGTTTTCGCAATCCCCTATAAAAACGAATACAAAGGTTTGATACTGATAACATGAACTACTGTTTACATTTTGATTCCCCTTGACTTTCATGTTAACGAGGTTCAACTGTATTATTATTAATCGTGATTAATTCCAGCTTTGAATAATATATATACATATTAATTAAAATTTTCTATACATATTTTTTATTGGAAAACATTTTCGTTGATGATTTAAAATAAACCAAAAATATCTAGAGTAACCCTGGTTTACTTGTACAAATGACACGGTTATCAAAAAATACCCCTTTCAGAACCGTTATATATATATATATATATATATATATATATACATATATATATATTACAATTTTAAAAAAATAACTTTTTTGTTGACTCTCCCACTGACAAGCCCACTGTTAATACATTCACTAACCTCCAGGTTTCCATGCAATATGAGCAATATTTAAAATACGTATTACAAGGCGCACCCCTACTTTACAAGTAAAAATGGCGATTTCTAAAATCTCGTGTATAACGCGCACCATAAATTTGATACGCTAATGAAGAATGACAAAATAAATTTCAGTTAAAAAAAAAAAAAAAAAAAAAAAAAAAAAAGGTCGAAACAAATATTACCACCAGACCAGAAAACAAGACAAAAATGCATTTTGAGACTTCGGGTTGTAAGAGAAGGACGGGGAGTAGAAAAGAGTGACGGTAAAGAGAATTGCCAATTAGCGTTTAGATAATATCACTAGCTCTGTTGTATAAAAAACTGCAAGGATTGAAATAAATTTGCAGTAATACTTCAATACTTCAAAGTAACAAGTAATTAAGTTGAGTTTTAATATCGTCTTTGAATAATTTCTTGTTTCATATGTATATAGTTCGACTGTATCCAACAGTAAAAAGTTATTCCGTGTATAAGACGCACCTAGGTGTTTTGCCCTAATTTTCTGAAAAAAAGTGCGCCTTCTACACGAGTAAATACGGTAATATAAATCTAATGATTGGATTTTTAATACATTGTACAATGATTAATACACTTTAACTTCATTTTTATATATGTAATCAAGTATTTTTATACAATGTTGAAAGAATCGTGTTTTATTAATTTAAAATGAATAATGAAGAGAAATAAAGAATACTGCCCAGTTAAACTGATGGCATTGAGCTCACAGGCTACAAATACTAATTGTACATTAAAGCCTTATATTTTCAAGGGTTAATTCCGTTCGAAAAAAAAATTAAGAAGGGGAAACAGCTCTCCCCTTTCCTCTTTTTTTATACTTAATGATTGAACCTCCTATACTATCAAAGACATGCTTTATCATATAAAAAATCTATATCCAAAATTCAGAGCAAATTAGATAATTCTTAAAAAAAACCCATTTAGCATTTATATAATTTAAAAGGAGTTATCCCCTTCTTTTATACTTAACCATTAAACTTCCAAAACGATTCAGAGATTTGAACGAAATCTGAAAATTCTGCTTGAAAAACCTATTTATATAAATTAAGAGGGGGGGGGAGGCATTAGAACCCCTGTTGCCCCTATTTATACTTATTCAATGAACACCTAATAGCAGTCACGGAATCGCCTCATCAGAATGATCCTAATCTAAATTTTGAACGAAAACTTAATTCTGCATGAAAATCCCATTTATATCAACTAACGGGGGGGGGGGCATTAGAACCCCTGTTCCCCCTATTTATACTTATTCAATGAACACCTAATAACAGCCACGGAATCGCCTCATCAGAATGATCCTAATCTAAATTTTGAACGAAAACTTAATTCTGCATGAAAATCCCATTTATATCAACTAACGGGGGGGGGGGGATTAGAACCCCTGTTCCCCCTATTTATACTTATTCAATGAACACCTAATAACAGTCACGGAATCGCCTCATCAGAATGATCCTAATCTAAATTTTGAAAACTTAATTCTGCATGAAAATCCCATTTATATCAACTAACGGGGGGGCATGAGCCCCCCGTTCCCCCTCTTATACATATCGAATGAACTCCAAAAACTAATCAGGGAAGCGCCTTATCAGGATATACCTATATACAAAATTTCAAGTGGATCCGATATTTTTATCATGAGTTATCGCGTTACGCACATACGCACATACATACAGAACGGACGGGCACATAAGCTCTCAGGCTATGATAGCCTGTGAGCTAAAAAACATTAACATATTTGCCCTTTCCTAAGACTGTCAGAGGGTAATAATGTTAATAGTCGCTATCAAAATTGATTTACTGCAGTAAATCTGGGAGAATAAGCTCTACCCAGAGTATAAATGGTTTTAACTTGGTCACCAATAAAATCGAATCATAACCTTCATTTTATTAAGACGGAGACAATTATTTAATTCTGCAGTGAAATATATTAAAGATTACTTTTAAAAATTTAGTGGTTACAATTGCAAAAACCATACGTACTCCGGGTCTAAAAGGCCCTGCGCGCGTCCTCTTGGATTAACTAATTTGTTACTGTTTGAAATCTAACAAATGTAGTTATTTTGCGTAATATGCGATTCAAATGACAATAGGATAAGGAAGAAACTTTAGTGACGTTTGGAAAATATTCTATTACAAATACATTTAGCACATATTACAACTTTCTATTTTTTTTTTTTTTTTTTTTTTTTTGCATGAATCCCCTAGAAATGTAGCCAATATTTTAAATTTAAAAATAGAAATTTATGTTTCAAATAAAAGAAACAGAAACGGTTAAAAAAATAAATACAAGAATTTTTATTATTATTATTATTACTAAATGCCGAAATAGAAAAGGACTTATAATAAGGAATTATTAGTTATACATTGCCACTCCTACATGTAAATAGTAACAAAAGTAATTGTTAAGGCAAATTATCCCGTGATTTCTGTTGGGGATGCATTTTTCATTCTAATTAATCGTCCATGATTATTCCCACCAGTTATTCTTTATTGCAAATATCGCCTTGTTTAATCAAAGCATTATCCCGAATAAATTGGACAACTATTATTTTTAAAAAACCCTCTGTTAAAATATTAAATATCCTGTAAATGCGCAATTTTTGATAAAACAATCAGTGAAAGGATTAATAGCACGCCAGAACCCAACTGCTTCAATAAATATTATTTCGGACACAATGGAGTCGTCTTGATTGGGAGTCAAATTCTCTCGTTCTTAACTTCGAGTCCTTCGTAACCATTACGCTACTAAATCTAGATTGCGTAGCTGCTAGTTTATCATTTATTCCCAGTAACATTTTCTTGTTTATTTCCTATGTAGAATGGTTTTTTAAAGTTTTTTTTTTTAATTATTTGGAAATTAGTTGTTGTTCTTGGTAGAGAATTGGGAAATCTGAAGTATATCTGAATCTGTTTATCAGTTGAATTCCACAACTTATTTTATTTTATTTGTTGTCTCATTTTATTCGTTTTCTGATTGGTCTATATTTAATGTCTAGAAATGGAATACTTCTGTTGCCACAATGACAAAAAAAAAAGATAAAAAATTACAAAAGAATTAATAATTTAAAAATAAGTTGAGATATATCTTTCAAACAAGTTGTATTTAAAAGTAATTTTTTTTAAAATTTGCGATGTTTAGAAGTTAAAAAATTTACAGTGCCGAAAATTGTTAAACTGAAATTACATTTAATATTTTTTATGTTTTGTCCAGGAATATTAACGTAACTCGGCACATTAATATGACTCTGTTATTACGTAAGCTACGTTTTGATCATAATAAAAATGATATTATTATTATTATTATTATTATTATTATTATTTATATTATTATTATTTTAATGTAGAATAATAAGTCTAAAATTATAGTCTTTGAAAATATTATTTTTCAAATAGTTTTTGTAATTTGTTAAATTAGTTTTTTATTGATGAAAAATCGGATTAAGAGGATGGGGGGGATTTGCTTTCGAAGTCAGAAAAAGGTGTTTTTTATAATTTTTTTATAGAATAGGAAAAAGGATTTCCGATCCGGAATTTTTGAATTTTACTTCTCGAGTAAAAAAAAAAAAAGATTATTTGAAGAACTCGCCGATTTCTGAAGCTATTCTACAAAATGTGAAGACATTTTCACATACAGCTTTACCTTAATAATATCTGCGAATATTTTAAGACTTTTTAAAAAAAATTATCTGCAGAAATTTTAAAAAATGTTGGTCAATTACCTGCATATTTTCTACAGATTAGTTTAAAGATTTTCTCCATTTTTTTTAATAAGATTCTTATCATTTGCTGAAGATTTCAGATTTTTTTTTAAAAATAATGAAATATATATATATGATATAGCTCGAGTTGCGTTGGTGGACGGTTATAAGGCCCAACCTAATGTTATAGTCAAATATAGTTAAACCAAAATTTTATTTATTTTTTTCTTTTTACCAAACTCAAATGAAAAAAATATATATCTCATTAATATTGGAAAAGGCACACAGATTATCGTGTATTTCATTTGTAAATTTACAATCTGATTTATTAATATCAAATAAAAATTGCCATTACTTTAAAACATTTCAAACGACGGAAAAGGCAAGCTTAAATAATAATCCGTTATTATCTAATAAACTATACATAACGAGATGTAATCAGAACTTCTCCATTCTTTTTACATTAATGCACACATTTTGACTTATCTCAAACAATACTAATGAGTTTCAGCTGTATACATTTATACTTATATTTAACTCTAACAAATGAATCCTTCGGAGTATTTGTTCTTATTTATTTTGCCCCTCTCCCCCCCCCCTGTTTTCCATGGAATAAATTGGCATTCGCAGAACTAATTCCTTACTGTAATAACACAAGTTGCAGCGCCGTAGCAAACTACTAGCATAAAATAAGATTTATATTTGAAGTCGAAATTGATTGTGCTTCATATTATTTTTCCTCTGCTTTATTAAATTTGGAATTCTCTAAAGCACTCCGTATAATAAGAATTACTTGAAAACTTCTCTCTAATAAGGACCTTATTACATTCTTTTGTAGAACAATGCTTTTCAGCTGAAGATCCTTAGAGGTTTTGAAAAAGACAGAATTTCGAAATTATTTTTAAGATAATGACATTTAATCTGCAGTTCAATTTAATAACATCACCAGTTTATTGTTCAACCATATAAGGGAACGTTTGGTACGGGCATAACAGTGAAGTTTTTTTCCATTTTAATAAAAACTGCAAAACCGAAAACTGGAACTTATTATTAATATAAATCCGCATAAATATAAAATGAAAATGGTTGAGATGCAGGGTAAATTGCATGTGAGATATAAAGAAATATTATGCTGAGTATGATATATTTTTTTTCTTCTTCTTTGAGAGAAATATTTTCAATCTAAACAAAGGATTTGTATAAAGTCAACTAAAATTGGTCTTATTTATTTTATTAATATTTTATTTACTACTTCATTTATTTCCCATTTTTAACCAGAACCGAAAACTGGAACTTATTATTAATATAAATCCACATGAATATAAAATAAAAATGGTTGAGATGAAGGGTAAATTACATTGAGATATACAGAAATATTATGCTGAGTATGAAATATATTTTTTTTCTTCTTTGCGAGAAATATTTTCAATCTAAACAAAGGATTTATATAAAGTCAACTAAAAGTAGTCTTATATTTTATTAATATTTTCGTTTACTATTTCATTTCTTTTCATTTTTAATATTTTATTTTAGTTTGTAATAGTATTAGTTATTATTTCTTGTTGTTAATCCAGCAAAATTTAAATTACTTTTTTTTGTGTCAAATGTAATAATATAATACTTTTAAAAAACGATTACAATTCAACGATTTATTTTCTGAGCATTATACTTATGAAATGCATTTTTAATTAAAACAGCAGCTTAAATTAATATCATCTGCTTCTTTTTGAAACTTACAAATAAACTACTTTATAACGTCAGACTAGAATCTATCATTATACGATTAGGTAAAAATTTTGCTTAAAAGATGGGAGAATAATCTGAATTTAATAAAGCATCCGCATAAAATTCGTGAGTCGGTAATTTCGGTTTTAATCTGCACATGAAATCTCTTATAAGAGCTAGAAGTGCATCCAAAATTATGATTTAATCATTTCTTAGACTTTAGTTTTTCGAACAATTTAAAATAACAACATTAGTTTTAATTTTAGTTTTCAGTTGTTTATTGGTCTTATTATTATTTCTTTATTTATAAGTTTCTTAGCTTGTTGTTTTATTTAACTAATTTATGTACTATGGTCATCTGCGGAAGTAAATTGAAAAACAAATGATAATATAGAAATGTATTCTTATACAGGGTGTCCCAGAACTTCGTGTGCAATCTTTGAGGGATGGTAGAGAACATCTTTTGGAACCACAATTACATAGGAAAGCATGGGCGGAAACGGCTTGTTAACCCTTTCACAGACAGTGGTTTGTATATGAAACTACAAAATTTTTAATACAAAATGAACATTGACACCAGAATTTTAATATGATTTTTCCATTTATTGTGTATGTGAAATGTCTGGCATTTCTTCTTTGCAAATACATTTTTTCCGCAATTTCCGATGCCATCCATATTTTTTCCACATTTTAGCAATTTCTAATAGCTACTAAGATACTTGATATTAACCCCTTGAGGGGCGGCGGTATATATTATATACCACCTACGATTGATGAAGATTCACACCAGAAAAAATTTATTAAATTTCACTTTTCTAACTTTGGTGGAAAACAGTCGTGAAATTGCTTTTTCTCTTTTTGATGTAACTTTTTTACAGATTTCTGGTGGGAGTTCAGAATTACTCGAACGCAATTGCTTGCCCCTCAAGGGGTTAAAGAAACATAATTTTAAATTTCATTTAAAATTAAATCTTTTCTTGTCCTTTTTTTGTGTAATAAAGCGTTCTCCACTACTTTCCGCATTTTGTCATAACTGTGTCTTTGTGTTTATTTGAGATTTTCACGGACAAAGCACTTACATTGCTAAAATGTGGAAAAAATATGAATGACATCAGAAATTGCGGAAAAATGTATATGCAAAGAAGAAATGTCAGACATTTCACATACATAATAAATGAAAAAACTATATTAAAATTCTGGTGTCAATGATAATTTTTTATTAAAAATTTTGTAGTTTCATATACAAGCCACTGTCTGTGAAAGGGTTAACAAAACGTTTCCGCCCATGCTTTCCTATGTAATTGTGGTTCCAAATGATGTTCTCTACCACCCCTCAAAGTTTGTACAGGAAGTTCTGTGATACCCTGTATATAGTTCTTAAAATTAGTTATAAATTAAAAGAGAAAAACTTCTTTAAAAAAAGTCACCTACATCATATGTTGTTTCAGGGATATCATATGAGTTTATATTTAATTTATAAGTAATATATTTGCATAAAAAGATTCAGGTACAATCTAAATTTTATGAAGGTGCGGCATGTAAAACCTCACTTTTTTTACTTCAAAAGTAAACATCAAGGGAAAAATTTATTTTCAACTAAATTTATCTACATCAGTTTGCTTGAAATATGCTCTATAACATTTTAATAAAGTTAGATTAGAAGTCATTATTGATAGATTATGCTACATTTTTGCATAAAAGATGCGAGGATAATCTTAATTTAATGAAGCTACCGAATAAAATTCGAAAGAAAGTAACTTCAGCTCAAATCTAATTCGAACGATCTTCTACTATTTAAAAATATATATATCCAGATTTTTGTATAGATTTTCGTTTTTCAAACAGAGTAGAAAGATAGAAAAATAGTTTTTAATTTTCATTTTTTTAGTCAATTCTTTGATTTGTAAGTTAATTTAATGAAGGTACAGCATATAAATCCTCAAAAGTTTTTTTTTTTTTTTTTTTTTTTTTTTTTTTTTTTTTTTTTACAATTTATATATGAGGAATTTCAATTTGTTATTTTACTGATTAGTTTTCAATTTACAACAGATTACTGATTAAAAAAGGTGGAAAATTCTAATTCTTGATTAATATTACTGTTTTTAATATTAGTCTTTTGTTTTAAAAATACTTTTTCGTTTGTTACTTTATATATTATTATATTGTTTATAAATTAGATTATTAAAATGAAACCGTTTGATTTCAAATAAGAATTTAATAGTTTACAATACAAAAAGATGATGTTATTAAAAAATATATATGAGACAAAAGATAAAGACAATTTCAATTAATTCCATGCATTATATTTTATTTTGAAAAATACTATTTGAAAAAAAAGGGTAAAAATTTATTTCAGCTAAAATTATCTGCATTCCTTTAAAAGATTTATAAACAATGTAATAAAGTTAGATTAGAAGTCATTGTTGATAGATTGTGCAAATTTTTTTATACAAAAATGCGAGAATAATCTTAATTTAATGCAGCTACGGAATAAAATTCGAAAAAAGTAATTTTAGCTTAAATCTCTTATAATCTGAACGATCTCCTATAAATTTAAAAAAAAATGCGTCAAAATTCTTGTATAGATCTTCTTGTCTAGTTTTTTAAATAAAGTAGAAAACAAGGAAAATAGATTGATTTTTTTAGTCATAAAAGATACGAGGATAATCTAAATTTAATGAAAATTTCGAAGAAAATTCAAAAGATAGTAACTTCAGAATAAATCACTTATAATCTGAACAAGTTCCTATAAATTAAAAAAAATGCGTCAAGATTTTTGTGTAGATCTTTTTGTCTAGTTTTTTAAACAGAGTAGAAAACAAGAAAAATAGATTTTTTTTGTTTAAATCTGTATATGAAACACGTTAGGCGATTTTCATTATTTTTTTAGTAAATAAATTTTAGAATAATTTATTGAACAAAAATTATTTTTAATATTCGTTTATAAGTATTACTTTTACATAGCTTTATTTTTTTAAAGATTTTTAGACTGTTATTTTATTTATTAAATTATCCATTAATAAATCACTCCTAATAAAATAATGATACCTCTAATGAATACATTTTTCCTAAAGAATAATGGGATTAATTTCAAAGAAATATTATACAAGTAATTTCTAAAAATAGTATTTCTAACAAAAAGAAAAAAAATGATCTAATATTATGTGCATCAGTGTTTTTAAAAGCAGTCATATAAACAATTAAATTAAATTTTTCAGTCACAATTGCAAATTTAGGTAATATTTTTGCAAAAAACATTCAGTAATAGTTTTAATTTAATGAAGATATTGAATTAGAATTTTTATAGTTAAAGTCGACTTAATCCGCATATGGAATGTATCAGGAGTATTGAGTTATTTTTTCGTGTCTAGTTTCTCAGATTAGCCTATATAACAAAACATTTCTAGACAGTTATCTCACATCGTTTCGCCTATTAGTTTAATCTTGAAATTTAAAATTTAAAAGATTTTTATTGAAAAATTTTTCTTTACTAAATGTATTTACAATGCATATAAATAATTTTATGTCTTAAAATGCATTTTGCAAAATGCTGTTTGTAAATAATAATAATCTTTGTTTAAATTGAATTCATTTGCGTTTGCTTAAGGATATTTAGAAAAACTGGTTGATAAGGTTACTTTAAAGTCATTATTCCAAGATTAGGCAAGATTTTGCATAAAAGATAAAAGAATAATCTAAATTTAATGAAGCTGTTGCATAAAAGTCCTAAGAAGGTGATGTCTGTTTCAGTCTATATATGAAAATTCCAATAAGCTGTGGAGTGAAGATTTTTTGAAATAATCTCTTTGGAATGTCTGCTTTTGAGGCATTTTTCTCTAATGAAAAAAAAAATAAAGCGATCATTATGAATAATCTAATTTAAAATTACAAAGACATATAGGGATGTAATAAATAGCCAATAAAAATGAATACATAATGTTTGTTTATTATCAACACTATGAAAAATATATTTTTATTTTCTAAATCATATGGTGATCTGTAAAAAAAGGTTACAGCAGTAATAGTTTTTTTTTTTTATTAAAAATAAACAGAAAATACAAAAAGAAAGTAAGAGGCATATTTGCCGATTGTTTTCCCCCATAACCACTAAATTTATTTAGGCATTTAATTGAACTCAGGAGGAAATTCCTTAACTTATTTTGGTAGGAATTATTTTAAAGCCAATTGAGCGAGTTCTAGGCTCATAAGGTACTTTTCAGCTTTTTGTTTGAAGAGAAATAAGAGGCCTTGCATTGTCATGCAGGAATTAACTTCTCTAGTCAAAATGCCAAGTTGTTTGCTTTGGCTGACTTCCCGTAACAGTGCCAAAGTGAAATAAGCGAGACAACTTTCCCAAACATCTCGCCACACGGACGTGCCTGCAAACGTACAATAACTACACAACGTGTACAATCGCTGCAAGGCCGCTACCTGTCTCCAATCTGGGGAAAGTATTATACCGATGTAATTATGAGATATAAATTAATGTATGTAAATTAAAACTAATGTTTTGATAGTTAAATGAAACTTCTTGGTTTATGGTATTTCACTTACATTATTATTTTTCATATCTTAAAGGAAATGGGGACTTGATTGTAACATTTTCATATACGAACATATGAAAAAAATTGCGTCAGATAAACAAATGGTGTTTTTTTTTGTGGTCCTTTTGCCTGTATAACCTGCGAAGGTTAACGTAAAAACTGTTTTTTTTTTTTTTTTTTTTTTTTTTTTTGGTAATATATATATATGTGTATTTTAAATGCATATGCTTAAAACAAAAGTTTTGAAGGATTCAAACAAGTTTCAAAGAAAAAAAAAGTTAAACTTACAAATTCCTTTTTTTTTTCTTCTTCCAAATAGTTTTAAATCTAAATAATCCTAAATCTCTTTAATCCTTTGCCTAGAATTAAGCAGATGCGAATAAGAATTTTATTTAAGCATAAAGTATCACGCAAATTAAACAATTAATTTGAAATACTGATTATTATGAGAGCATTACACAATAAATTGTTTTTTTAAAAATTCTTTAAAAAATCAAGGTTTAACTCTAAATGCATGTATGAAATTAATATGAAAGGGTGAATATTATAATTTTATATCCTGGCATCTGAAATTCTTAAAATTAATCCACTTTGTCTGAAATTAATCTTTTATTCTAGCGTCTAGTTTCCTTGTTTGTCTGCATTTCCTAAATTCAAAGATGTTGTTTTAATTACAGAAATAATGAAATTTCTGAGAAATTGAAAATGGCATTTGGATTAAATGAGAAAATAAAAATATTTTTAACATTTGTGTAAACAATTCCTTAACATTATATGTTATTAAAGTCAAAATATAAAGGAAACGCGTGTTAAAATTGTGATCTTTTTTATTAAAATAATCAAACTATACAAATGTGATAAAAAGGAAAAGAAAAACATACAGATTATTTATTCAGGATATATACCTATCTCATATCTATCGAAAGCTAACTGCTAAACAATTAGATTTAGAAATAGGGTTTAAATTACAAAATATTTCCAAAATTTGTTTTCATCATATGAAAATCAGTTTATAAATAGATTTAATTTGTATTAATTTTTTTTTCAGTGTTTGGCATAGTAACCTGGTCATATAAATTTTAATAAGGCAAAATAATTCCACTAAAAAGCAAGATAATAAAATTTTGTAAAATATAAATCACAGAATTATAATAGTATTGTCTAAAATTATCAAAATTATTATTATTAAAAAAGCATTGAACATTAAACAAAAATTCAAAAATTTCATATGTTACTAGATTTTTATTTTCAAAACATTAACTGTTAACCTATTTAACATTTAATGTGTTTTTCAAATTTCATATCCAAAAGTTAATCAGATGTGAAATTGTTGCATTAGAAATTAGAGTTTCCTTTTTATGCAATTTGTCATCTTCAAAGGTACCTGACTCCTTAATAAGAAAAAGCAGCAAAATGAGCAATGTAAAAGAGAGACAACTAAATCTAATTTTTATGCTAAAAGGTAATGATGTTTAATTAAATTTGATTTATTCCCAAGATAATTGCTTATAAAAAATATCATAAAAACATGCGAAAATATTCCAGTCAAACAATAACATGAGGGTTTTTTTTTTTTTTTTTTTTTTTTTTTTTTTTTTTTTTTTTTTTTTTTTTACTCTAACCTTATTGGAATAACGTGACGTGATTTTTTGTACATATTCATTCTATTCTTAATGTCATATTTACGTAAAAATTAATTTTTAAATTTTGAGATTTTTGATTTTACATCTCAAGAACTTCTTTCAAAGAACTATTCATTATATTTTTCCAGGATAGGTCATTTTAAATACACATTATATCTCTACTCAATAAACTATTTTGTGCTCAATGTCAATGGATAACATTAATTATGAGAAATCCTGTGCGCAAGACATATAAGGTAAATTTATTTATTGAAAAAAGCATTAAAATTTGAATAAAATTTAAAAGTTTTATATGTATCTAGATATGCATCTAGATATTTAATTAAATTCGATTTTTTCTTAAGATAATTAATCATAAAAATTATTATAACGACATACGAAAAAGTCCGAGCCAAACAATATGAGTCTCTTTAAACATTAAACTTTCATGAAAAGCGTACATAATTTTTTGTACATATTCTTTCGATTCTTAATGTCATGTGAATGTCAATCCAAAGAAATTAATGTTTCAAAAACAAAATACTAGAAGACTTCAGTCTTCCTTTTCCTCAGGGAGACAAACGACGAGCAGCTAGGTCACTAGATGGCGTTAAGCGGAAATGACAAGTTCCTTACGTCACGCGTCACGGAACTAATGACGTTATTCATCTTCAGGCGTTTCAGCGCCCGGTAATGGTGCCTTTTATTTTGTTTACTCGCATTTCTTTATAGTGGTGAATTTAAAAGTTTATTTACTTTTTTTTCTTCTTTTTTTATTTATAAAAAAGGAAACAGCAGATTTTTAGTGTATGGCTTGAAATGAAAAATATTTCTAATATTTCACTGGCGGAGAAATGGAAGTTACTATATTTTCTCTGGGGAAAAGTTTAAGTAAAATCTTTTAAAAAAGTAATTTTCCTTCCTCAAATTTATAAACTTAAAATTGAAGTAAACGGTTATGTAAAATTCACTCAGTATAAATTGATGTTACTTTAAGATAGGACATTTTTTCAATGACATAGGGAAATAAAAATGAAATTATTCTTGAAAAAAAATTTTAAAGTTTCGAAACATAATTTTAGAAATAAGAAATATATCATTATAAAAGCTGCCATGCGCGTGTTTACATACCTTTTTAATTTATATAAGGTATAATAATACTAAAATCAAATAGATTGTGTATAATAAAGGTTTCTTAATTGGAAATCCCTTTATAATAATATTGAATCAACACCTCTATTTTTATTTTTTATTGTATTATAAGTAATGTATAATTTAAGAAATAGAGCATTAACTTTATTAAATAAACACAGAAAATAATATGAAAATAGTTTTTAAAGTACTTTCTTCAAATCCATTCAAATTGTCGTCACCATGGTGAGATTAAAATTTTTTTGAACAACAACATTCATCTGTATTTGTGTGCTCGACATGAAGCCTGCTTGTAAATCATCGTCAATATACAGGGACGAGATAGCACAAGGAAATTTTTACAACACAAGAGATATACAACCAGGAGCTCTACACAAAGAATGCGTGCAATGGAGCCAGTGGAACTCGAACCCTCAACCTCCTACCCTCCAAGGCGATTAGCGGCGTGGCGCTTTGATCACTCAGCTACGAAGTCCCGAGATGATCAAAATTTTGTTTATAACGTGATATCTAAAAATAATATTGACAGGTGTTAGCCAAGTGATCTGGATACCATAAAATAATTTTCAAATTTACATGGGTCAAAAATTAGCTTTCGAAATGTTTTTATATTATATAATAGGATTTCTTTTAGCATTTTATTTTAGGCTTATAATATCAATTTTTTATTAAGATTTAATTCAGAGGAGTAGGGGAAGAGGGGGATACATGAGTCACTTTTTAATCTTTTTTTAATGTTTTATAATTTCTTAGAACAAAATAAAATATCGGAAATTTAATTTTGAAATATTTTTCTATATCTAATAAATTCTTACTTTTTGTTGTACATCGTGGCTCAAGTATCCCCATGAGGGGGATATTTGAGTAAGTAAGGTAAAATACCTACAAAAGTATTTTTTTCGCTTTATTTTTGAACAAATATTTTACAGAATGATAAATTATGATACATAAAGTCCTTCAAAAACAATTCAGAAAACAAAGCTAGTAATATGATCATTTTTGGTCGTTATAACTGGTGGTCGAAGGATCATTTCAACTTGAGTTATATTGATGGAAGCAACATCCACAGCTTTAAATTTGAATCTGCAATTCTTCGAGCAAATTTAATTTTAAATTCATCTTCTGAAATTTTAAGCACTTGTCCTACAAATCTTTTTGCAATTTTTTTTCCGCATATTTTATTAGCAACCAATCATCAATAGCAGTTTTTCTGTTCATATTATCACCATTATTGACAGAATTTTCGTCTAATTATATTGTCGAACTCATGCTTTTAATTGAATACCTGTCGGAATCTGAGCCAGATGTATCATTCCACTCTTTCGAACACTTTTCTGATTTCACAAGAAAAGATTTTGCCTTCTCCTTTGGCACCATGCAGGTAAGTTTGAACTGTGGTTTTTGTTGTGTTTTTTTTTTGTTTGTTTTTTGAGCGCTCTTTTTACCAATTCTTCTTCAATTTTCTTTCAAAAAAAGGTACAGTAACAGAGGTTACAATTCCAATATAAAATATTAATCCTAATATATTATATTAGACCTAATTAATTAAAGTATTACATATTATAAACTGTAAAACAGTTTTAAAAAGTTATTTTTATGTAATAAAAGTTAAATTGTAAACTATGTTTACATTTATTTAAACAGGCTATTTTGTTAGTCAAAATGAAAAATAAAATGGATATTTTCATGAAAAAAATATACATTTTTAAAAAAATTTTCTAAGTCATTATTTTTTTTAAGAAAAAAAAATTATCCCGTTTATCCAGAAAATAATTTATTTATGAAATAAGGATGTAATTTTATTTTTTATTTGTTTCACCCATATCAAATTCCCTAGTGGGGATGGTTGAGCCATGCCTTAAGTATCCCCAATTTTACTGGCTCAAGTGTCCCCATTACCACTATTTTTGTTAAACAGAGTTTTATTAAGTAAAGCATGCAGCTATTTGAATTATTTTAGATTCAAAATACAATTGAAATTATACTTATTAAATTTATCTATATTGTTGCAACTTTAAACAAAACTTTGATTACAAAAAAATAAAAAAAGCGTGCACCTAAATATTTACTTTCGATCGGAAAAAAACAACTATTAATCACCATGCTTTCAAAATGGTACCAAGGTATGCGGTTTCTTTTTTTACATGTTCAGAACTATAAATATGTTACCATATTTCCAGTTTTAGAAAGAAAAATTAACCAACTGTAGAGTTAATAGGGGTGGCTCAAGTATCCCCACTCTCCCCTATACATAAAATAATAGTATATTAGATAGCTTAAATGGTGTTTTAGATTTCCAGAATTCCAATACAATTTATCACTTTAATTTACACAATTATTTTAACACAATCAAATTGATTGTAAATGTATCATACGAATCTACGTATGTATATCTAAGTACACATCATTATATAGAGTTCCTTTACCTGCGGTTTATTCTGTCGAGCTGTCTAAATGACAGAGCAAATGCTATGACCAATAAGATTATCTAAGCGAGAAATTCCCGTTGGTTGTTGCCCAGTTAGCTTAACAGGTAAATCATTGGCTTTGTAAAGTAAGGATCTGTGTTCAATTTCAGGCCTGGACAATTTTTCGGTCAGTTGGAAAAATATTAAATTTAGTTAGACTGTTTACATGTGTTTCTTTAAATTTCTCTCCATATATAAACTTTTTTTTAAGAATTTGAATGAAAAGGTATTAAATAAAAATTTCCTGACTGCGCATTTTAACTCATTATATATATTTATTTATTTGAATCTGTATATATTTATCTTCTTTAAATTAATAATTTAAAAAATCTTTATAAGAACTGGAAATATGCATGTAATTAGGTCTAAATTTATTCAGAATTTTAGTTTAGAAATATTAACAAAAAAAATATTTTCCAATTTTTAAAAATTTAAATATAGATAAAGTCATAGTTATATTCAAATGCTATCAAATGCTATTCAAATGCATTTTTTCTATCCATTTCAAATTAAAGATATTTATATCCTTTATATCAATTGGAATCTGTTTAGATACTTGCAAAATAACAATATTGGGGAAAATATTATGGGACTCTGTATTTTATCTAAATATATGCAAGTACTTAGTCTAAAATATGTTTCATGAGTTATCGTATTGGGAAAAAAATCCTCATTTACATTAAATTGTATATTCGATATTATATTTAACCCTTTGAAGTGCATACTTGCATTGAGACTGTATTTTTCTATTTTTAATTGTATTCGTCACATTACAAACATTCACCTTTTTTCTTTTTTAACAAAGCAGCTTTTCCGATGTATTTAGCATGAAATTCAGTAAATATTCTTAAAAAAGTATAACAACAAGTACGAGCATTTTTTCTATTAACAAAGTAAAAAGATATAATTCGGTTTATATTGTAAATACATTTACATTCCATACAGTTTTTTAACATCAAAACACTGTTTACTACATCTATTAACGAATATGTTTGAATTTCTAACATCACACATCTTTATACACAGTAGTATAAGGAGCGCGCTTGTTTTGACATTGTAATATTTTTAATAGTAATCGTCGTATTATAAACATTTCCAACTTTTTTTAACCATTTAGAAAATGGTTGTTATTCTCAGTCGACAATGGCACTATCTGAGGCATATTTGAATCATTGTGATGTCCTCATTTTATTCATTATCTGATATGTATAGGAATATTATTAGCTAATGACTGGCGTACACAATATATCACTTTGTTATTACGTAAGCCACGTTTTGACTTTTATTAACTCAATGGGAAACATTCAAACATTTTGCTTTAGGCAAAGGATGTTCAAATTTTAATTTATTTTATTTTTGTAGATTTTTTTCTAGACTGAAACTAACCGAATAATTGGACTAATTTAATTCATTGAGGGATAAGTTACGAGGAATTAAAAATATTATTTTCTTTTATACATAAGAATTAGTACACTGTTAAAAAACAGCATGGAAAATTAGTTCTGTTTTTAACATATTAGTTCTGATTTTCTGACAAATAAGAAGAATTACAGAAATGCGTATGTAGCATTTTGATTGTTCAGAAAATAGATAGTCTTTAAAAACAGAGGTTATCCCTGATATATATATATATATCTTAGAAATTTTGATTATTTTCGTTGACAAAATTTTAAGCTCTCAGTTAACCTTAAAAGTTAGTTAAGGAGAATCATTTTCCAAATAATTATTTGTTAAATTACTCTTCTTAAAGAAAAAAAAAAAAGAAAGAAACTTTTGCGATATATTTAGCATGAAAACTCAATAAATATCTTTAAAATGTATAATAACAAGTACTAATACTTTTCCTATTTCAACAGTAAAACACTATAAATCGGAATGTATTGTAATTACATTTATATTCGATGCGTTTTTTTTTAATTCTAGATACGGTGTATCTACATTTTTTGCAATTATGAGCGGAACATCATACAATGAATAGAAAAAACTAAAAAAAAAAACAATCAGAGTACATCAAATGAAAATAATCGACTCGTTGTAATGTCACAAATAATTATTATGGCTGAATAATTAAGCACTAAGGTAAAAAATATATACATGTATGTATCTATATCTCTAATGTCCATTCTTTATAATGGACCGTCAAACAAGTTGATTGCATAGCAGGATGCTGCCGGTAGATAAACAGCATTCTCATACATGCTTCACTCAATTTTTTCTTCCTTTTCATTTTGATTATATGAAGATTATCTCACTGTTTATCTCGAATAAGTTAGGGACATATATTCAAAGACATTTCAAAAATGAGAGACTCGATAATAGTTTAAAGAGACCGACACTCGACGCGCCTTGATGTCTCTGCTACCTTTTTTTCGTTAGTCCCTCCTTGACTCCACATAAATGCATGAATGCATCAAGGGTGATTGTCGTGAGGTACAGATTATTCCGGTTGCTTGCGTCAACAGACTTATATACCTTTCTTTTTATTTTGTTAACACTGACCGATCCGCTAGTTGTTCATATGAAAGAATGATATCGTTATGAAGGTGCACGCCTATAGAAAAAAAAACTGTAAGCATTTTTTTTATTTATTTATTTACCTGCTTTGTTTATATGTAAGATAAAAAAGATTAAAAATTATTCAATGTATAGTATCCCTTTTTTTTATAAAACAGGGAGATCGGGATATATTTAAGGAAAAAAAAAAGAAAAGAAAAAAGAAAAAAAGAAAAGAAAAGAAAATAGTTAAGAAATAAAAATTTTAATCTTTTGTTATATATATTTATAGTTAATCATAATAGTTGTAAACAAAATCTCATAAAAAAACTTTTGATTTTTTTTTTACATTTTAAATTAATGATTTCTTTAAAAAGTGAAGTAATTTAATATCCTTATACCACAAAGTGTTATTTGTAGAATTTAAATTTTTTTACACTTTAATTTAAATTTTGATTCTGCATTTTTAAAAATATTAATTTAAAATATTAAAAATATTTAAAGTACAAATTTGAAAAAAATGATGTAACTTTTATATAAAAAATCATATTTTGAAAAGTAAATATTTTTCCATATTTGCTGAATCAAAATTAAAGTAAAATAATCAAAAATACATGTTCTAAGCTTGAAGCATTTATCTTTAACGGTTTTTGAATTAAAATAACTTAATTCCGAGAAATTGTAAAAAAATGCATTAAAAAAAATACAAGAAGCTACTTCTATGAGAACCATTGCTTATGAACTAAATTTTGGAAAGAAACCAAAACGAAAAAAGTAATATTTCTTCTTTTAATTAAGACAGAAACATAATTTAAACGTCATTTTAAGAACAAAAAACGGAGAAATTTTTAATGCAATAAAAGTTTTTTCGGAAAATTTGAATTTCATGTCACGGACCCCCAATATAAAATTGTTAATATGTTAAAAATGTTTTAAAATATTTTTTTTTTTAAATTTAGAAAATAAAAATATTTGCAAGTAGATCCGATGGAATGAAAGTGCTTCGTCAATGACTTCTAACTTTTTATTTCACACAAATTTACACTTTATATCCTTATAGTTGTATTGTGATTTAAAGTCTTGCATTCACGAGAGCAATACTGCTCTTTTGACAATCCAACCTGACCCACGATTCTGGTTCGGATAATCCGTTTCCGATAATCCAACCTGACATAGAATATATTTAGTTTCGGATCAGGTTCGGGTGACATTAAATACTTCAGGATTCAAGTCGATGTCTGATTAGGTTTTGCTCTTCAGAATCAAGTTCTTCTTTGGCGTAAAATTCACAACCTTATTTTGCATAAGTTTTTTTTTCTGAAATTCACATGATTTTGATGATTCTTTTTATTTATATATAAAGTAAATAATATTTTCAGGATCTAATTGACCCAATTTTATGTAGAAAAAGGCTTGTTTGCTTTTAAAATGAATAAAAACTTTATATTTGAATATTAAGGAGTGTGTAGGTGTTTATTTTTATACAAAAACTTAAAATTGATAATGAAGACATAATTTTATGCTATTTTTTCATAACGGTATTAAAACGAGTTAATTTTTTCTGTCATTTTAGTTTGGTTTCGGATGTGAAATTTTGAATGCGGACTGCATTCGTGTTTCAAAGTAACGGGTTTCCGGATGAAGTATATATATATATATATATATATATATATATATATATATAATAATAATAATCCAGGAATATCCAGCATACTTAATAAACTATTCTCAAAATTTTCAAAGGTTTTTTTTTTTTTTTTTTTTTTTTTTTTTTTTTTTTTTTTTTAAATATTGGAAATTTTTATAATTTCACATATTGCTCTGGAAAATTTAATTAAAAATTTTCGTAATGGAAAACCAGAATTTTCTATACAATTGCTTTAAGTTAACCAGCTACTTTCTTTTTATCTTTTAAAGTTTCATGAACTTTTCCGATAATTTATATTCAAGACATGAAGCTATATTATTGTATCCACACTGTATGATCTGTCATTTTATATTATCATATTTCTTCGGCTTTTATTATAGAACATCTTTTTTTGTTTAAAAATTTGGTGCAGATTTTGCTATAAATAAAAACATAATGGTATGCAAACATAAAAATACAGAAGATATTTTCTTAAGAAATAAAAATATCAATCATATGTTTTTCTATAATCAATATATATATAAATTATCACAAAATCTTTTAGAGAATTTAGACAAGTAAAAGAACTAACAGCCATTTTTAGATAAATTAAAAGCATTCTGTTAAGTTCATATACATGCAAATAAAAATTTAATATTAATTTAAAATTTATTTTATAAGAATAAATTGAAGGTGTTAAATAATTAATTTTTTTTTATTTAAAATTTAGGTTTCAGAGGACTGTAATTTTCTTTTTACAAAATGTTATTAAGGAAAAATGAACATAAATTGTATTTTCAGTTATCAGCTAAATTTATAATGCTGAGAATTTATGTATAATTAGTTTTTTATGTTTATGGTGGAATTTTACGGGTATGTATGTTATTCAAATAAAAAAGTAATGTGTTATAATAAATATACTAAAAAATATTTAATAAAAAAGAGTTTTTAAATTTACAAAAATATATATATATTAAATTTTGTGTGTTAGTAATATATATGTGGTAATATTTTTAAATATTTTATTTATAGAGCGTTTTTTTTTACGAAGAAAGAACGCTAGGGTTCAGAAGGATTTATATACAGTCACCGCCAAAAAAATCTTGACACTTTCGATTTTTGATGTTTTGTTAAATATCTAGAAATATACGCAAGGAATTATTGTGAAACTCCTGGTATGTAAACAAAATAGTACACGTCATATATTTTGACAAAGATTTTTCCCCGAAATCTAACAGGGGACCGTCAATAAATTGAAAAAGAACGAAGATCTTTTGGATCACCCTGTCAAAACTAATGAAGTAAAAAAGTTTCAACTGAAGATAAAGATTAAGTGGCTGATTGTGATAAGTTGTGTCAGTTTTTATGAATATAGCTTGAAAACTTGTAGAGAAATTAAAGTTTTTATAAAAACGGTCCAAAATTTTTCCAAGTTTTTTGCTTATAATTTTCAGAGCTCTTCATAAAACACAATAATCTTTTCAGAAAATATGACAAAAAACATTGCACATAACACCCTGTAATCAGAATTAAAAAATAATAAAAAATGTATGAAAAATGAACGGGTTTACTAAATAATCTTTTAATGCGCATGCGTCAACGCTATTAAAATTTCATTTGCATATTATGTTAGTTAAATGTATAGAGCAACTTTTGTGAAAGTCTCAAAAACATAGCTTGAAAACTCTGAAAATTATCGTTAATAGAATATTGTCAAAATCCATTATTCCCAAAATGAAGCAAAAAGATGAGGGGCTGTATCCATATTCCATTGATTAGTACCTACACAGTATTGCACGTACTACTATATTTGGATACAACTCCTTATCTTTTTGCTTTATTTTGGAAATAACGGATTTTGACCATATTCTATTGACGATAATTTTTAGAGTTTTTAAGCTATGCTTTTGAGACTTTCACAAAAGTTGCTCTATATATTTAACTAACATAATATGTTAATGAAATTTTAATAGCGTTGACGCATGCGCAGTAAAAAATTATTTAGTAAACCCATTCATTTTTCATACATTTTTTATTATTTTTTAATTCTGATTACGGGGTGTTATGTGCAATGTTATTTGTCATATTTTCTGAAAAGATTATTGTGTTTTATGAAGAGCTCTGAAAATTATAAGCAAAAAACTTGGAAAAATTTTGGACCGTTTTTATAAAAACTTTAATTTCTCTACGAGTTTTCAAGCTATATTCATAAAAATCGACACAACTTATTATATTACAATAAGCCACTTAATCATTATCTGCAGTTTAAACTGTTTTGCTTCATTAGTTTTGACAGGGTGATCCAAAAGATCTTCGTTCTTTTTCAATTTATTGACGGTCCCCTGTTAGATTTCGGGGAAAAATCTTTGTCAAAATATATGACGTGTACTATTTTCTTTACACACCAGTAGTTTCAGAATGATTCCTTGTGTATATTTCTAGATATTTAACAAAATATCAAAAATCGAAAGTGTCAAGATTTTTTTGGCGGTGACTGTATTTATTATATAGATAAACTGCAAATTATCTTCACTAATACACTTTCGATTTTTTACTATATTATTCAGAGCGTTTTTTGTTATTGAACTATAAATGTCAACTAATTGACAAATAATAATAATAATAATAATAATAATAATTAATCTTGAAAATATTTTATGCACAAAAGATAAAACGAAAAAATCAAGATATTTCAGATTTTAACATAATTTTGAAAATAATTTATATTTTTATTCATATTGAAAAAAAAAATATATATATATCTGAAAGAAAGTTTTCATGCAGGCAATAAGATACATTTAAAAATATAAAAGCCTTTTGAAATATTTAAATTGTCATTTTAAAGAATTGTGATATTGTGTAAAAGAAATAAACCCCTCAGTGTTGAACATTAAAATTCAAAGCACATAAATCCAGTATAAAGAAAACCTAGTGCATATGAAATAGCTCACATTTTGAGTGATTTATCACAAGCACGTCTAAAACAGAAGATAACGCTTGATCTGTTTCTACCCGTCATAGATCAACAACTTTCAAACAGTGGCATGGAATCAATATAAAACTGCAGTTCTTCTGTTTTCTTGTTTTCTTTTTCTTTTTTCGTTTTTTAAAATCTAGTAAAGGCTACCTCCACAAGGGGTAATCCCAGAGGATTACGGTAGATTAATCATTTGAAAATTATTTTCATTTAATACACTTTCGATTTTTTTTATATTGTTAAGAACGTTTTGCGTTATTGAAGTTTAAATGTCAACTAATTGACAAATAATACTAATACTAATACTAATACTAATACTAATACTACTACTACTACTACTAATAATAATAATAATAAATTTTTAAACAATATTATTAAAAATGGAATTTAGGAATCAAAATATTAGAAATTTAAACATAATTTTGAGAACAATTTATATTTTTATACTTATTAAAAAATTTATTTGAAAGAATGTTCTTATACAGGCAATAAGATATGTTTAAAAATATAAAAGATTTTTGAAATATTTCAATTGTCATTTTAAAGAATTGTGATATTGTGTAAAAGAAATAAACCCCTTAGTGTTGAACATTAAAATTCAAAGCACATAAATCCAGTATAAAGAAAACCTAGTGCATATGAAATAGCTCACATTTTGAGTGATTTATCACAAGCACGTCTAAAACAGAAGATAACGCTTGGTCTGTTTCTACCCGTCATAGATCAACAACTTTCAAACAGTGGCATGGAATCAATACCGAGCTGCAGTTCGTCTTCTATTTTTTATTTGAAGACTAGAAAAGGGTAGCTCCACCAGGGGTAATCCCAGAGGGTTTAGGTAGATTAGTCATTTGACGAAGCTTAAAAAGCCAACTTCATTAAAATAAAATAAAAACTGGGATTTAAATGCTTTCAAAGTACGGTAATTGGGGGTAGATGATGTCATCACGTATCATAAAAGCATTCAGAGGCATGACTTTGAAAAAATGCAAATCGGGGAATAAAGGATTTAAAATTATACGGGAAAATTTATTCTTGTCTTTTGAAGTAGAAACTTTTGAAAAGGTTTTTATGAAAAGATGAATGGAATTTTCAAGCAATAGAAGTAAGTCAAATTTTTTTTTAGTAATCAATGCTTCATTAAGTTTCATAAAAATCAATATTAGATTTTTTCAACATTGAATATTGTACGTTTTGCTCAAGTTGAAAATGTTAAAGAATGTTTTTTTTCCTTATACTGAATGAAAATATTTTTAATCATTCAGTAAATTTAAATTAAGTATGACAATCAATATTCTAAAGCAATGATAGTGATGGACTACTTATTAAGTATGGAACAAATAACTTTGAAATTTTAACAACTGAAATTGACTATTAGTCTATATTCTAATTCAATATTAAACATTTTAAATATCTTTAATTTATATTGCTTTATTAGGCATCTTAGAGTCAATAAATTTAATTTATTTATTAGAAATTGTTACACTTACTTAACGCATACCTAAAACGGAAACTGTTGCAACCTCTTGAGGTTGACATAATTTTTAACCTATAAAAATAAATAAAGTATGACGTATAATATTGAAAAGCAGTGACACAGATGAGCCATAAGGAGTCAGGTCCCTTTGAACTAGCAAGATACTTGAAAAAGCTGCATTTGTATGAACTGCAGTCACTTTATTTCCGACTGGCTTTTAATTATGAAATTGAAAACAAAAATTAAGAACGATGTTGTTTTCGATTACAGTTGTTAAAAAAAGTACACATAAATAAAAAGGATTTTAATTTATTTTTAAAGATAACATAATTTTTATCAAAGAATATTTCTTGCATGCATTGCGCGCATGATTTTTCACATTTGAAAAGCTAAAACAAACCAAGGATTTTTTTTTTCAGTAGAGATAAAATGTGTTTTCAAAATGACCTACATTGAAAAAAAAAAAAAAAAAAAAAAAACACATAAATTAAGCGATTTTATTTTCTTTAAAAATTGGAAATATCCAGATTTTTTTCTTTACAAAAATAATTGTGAATTCCAAATTCTTGCTTGAAAAACATAATAATAGATTATTTCGTGTCGCTGTATGTTTAATACATTTTGAGTAATTTCTTTAAACTTCCAGGAAACTATTTTTTCAGAAATTGTGCTCGCAATGAATAGAATCGCTATTTTGAGAAAATTGACATAAAAAATTAAATCATCCATTGTTCATTTAGAAAAATCACAAAGTGTTTCAGGCATAATTTATCTTCTAATGCAAATTTTTGTATGTAGATAACTTTTAAAATTTCCTAACGAATTATATTTAATTCTAAGCTATCTTTTAACAAATCAATATTTAGATGCTTTAAAAGGTATCTGGACCCCTTAAAATGTAAGCAATACATATGAATGTTTATAGATTAAAATCAAATAATAAACGATAACCTAATTCAATACAAAAAACTTTAAGTATTTTTAGTTATTATTGCATTATGTATTAGAGAATAATAAAAAAAAATATTCACTATAAAATATTTTACAAAAAATGAAATTGTTAAAATATATATGTATATTTTTCGTAATATGATAAAAGTATTTTCAATTTGTGAAACTATTTTAATATAATGTAAATATTCCAAATTACACGTAATGATATACCACTTATTTAACATGAAATCAATAATTTTGAATTTAAAGATTTGTGTTGATCTACATTCTAATTCAAATAATTTAAATATCTTTAGTTATTTATTGCTTCATTCTGTATCATAGAATATTTCAAATTATTTTATTTATTGAAAATTGTTTTCATGCTTTACTAAAACTGACATTTTTACAACATTCTTTCCAGAGTGCTAACAAAAGCATTTTCAGTTTGTGAATTTAATTTTAATCTAAGGAACATTATGCTAAGTCAGAGACAATGGTGCTCAACTTATCTTAAATATAGCCAATAATTTACATTTTTTACAGATTGAAATCGTAATTTTTAGATCCACTTATCTCATTAAATCTGTCACATGCGCTTCGGTGATGGGGCAATGGCATTGGTTGAAATAAGGAAATGGCAATGACTTAAAATAGCTGCCGATATTAAAATGATCACTTTCATCAATTTTTTTCGTTGTTTTCTTAGAAAATGCAATCGCTTTTAATTCGAATCTCTTTTTTTTATATCTAATTACCAAAAATGTAGTTGTAGTGGCCAATTTATTAAACAGTACGTAATCAGCCAAAAAGCGGAAGTAAGCATTATCTGAAACACACACACATATATATATATACATATGTCCTAACCTTTAAATGCGATTATTTGTAAATCAGTGTAAAAAAAAAAAAAAATGGTAATTTTACATTAAAAAGTATGTATGTTTTGACACATGTTATAATATTTTAGTTTATTTTGAAGATATTATAAAACTCCTAGTTCCCTTCACAAGTAAGTGTAATAGTAGTATGTACAAAAAGGAAGTTGGAGTATATTTAGTTGAATTCAGTGTACATTGTCTCGCGTCACAGAATTGTTTGACTGTTATGAAAATAATAATAGAATTGCATGCGTCTATCATTCTGCATTAAAATGAAATAAAATATGTCTATTTACTTTATATTGTATATTTTCTATAAAACGTCTCCTAGCGTAGACGTATACCTTGAAAAAAGTACAACTAAATTTTAATTACAGTACATACAAAAAAGAGCAGTGGAGTGGGTAAATTTAAAACAGATGATCTACAATTAGCTTAATTAAAAAAATATGAGAGGTAGGAAATCGTTTTATCTGAAATTCACTTCATTCGGCTCCAAATTACAACGTCTTCGTTACAGTAACCTATTTTTAGAAGACACGATAACTATAAAATATCCCATGGAGTATTTATTTAAAATAGAACGATCCATTTAGCAAAAAAAAAAAAAAAAAGTGATAAAACCAACAAACGATGAATTTATCCAGACATTTGCACATAAACGGTATTTGAAGTTAGCACATGATTCAGTTTGACGAGAGAGAGCTGATAAATCAGACTACTAGTTGCGTTCCCAACCCATTGATTCCATTTACTTCCGCACTATTGACTTCTACCGCAGTTACCTAATTAACCATGTAACCGACAGCAAGTATAACGAAACAGTATTATAAGGCTGCCACAGGCAACTTTTTTTATATTCTGTTCGCACCAATATTTTTCTAATAAAAACTTTATAGAATATTTTTCTGACAAATTTTGTCAGTGAATTTTAACTGTTTCTGTTTATAGAAACTGGTGCCAGTATGAATTAAAAAATAGTCACCTGTGGCAGCCCTCGTATTACTACCATGAGATATCTCGAGGCTGCCAATATATCATTGCAAATGTAATAGTGACAACCAAATTTAAGGATATATATATTTACTTTTTTTGCGAAATTAAAAAAAAATGACAATATAGGTCTCAATCACAAACGAATGTTCGAATGCAAAACAGGAAGATTGTGTGCAAAATCTCCAACTAACTCATACCCATGATTACATTTACACAGGTATGCTAAGTAGTCTGGTCCGACGGTACAATCTCGTCGCTGTGAGAAGTATCTTTTTTTTTCTTTTTTCTATTATCCTTCTTTTCTTTTCTCCCCTCCCCCTATTTAACCGCGGGAATATTCTGATTAAATAATACCAAAACTTCCGTATTAAAATCTGTTGAAGTTACAGATGTTTGTGTATATATTATACAATTTGTATACTTTCTCCTTGATTCAAACGTGTTGAAAAAATGTAATTTTTAACATAAGAATGTTTAATTACAATAATAACTCTTTAAAAAAAATAGCATTACCGTAATCTTAGTATAAAACTAAATATTTGAATTTAAAAAGTTTTATGAAAACCTAGATATGGATACTTCCCGTAAATTTCGAACAGACTATTTATTTATTTATTCATTCCTTCTCTGTCCAAAAGCTTAAAAAGTAATAGATTTACAGTGCAAAATTTCGAATTTTTTCCCACATACTAATCTTAAGATTAAAGAAATGAATACTTTTGTACATCAGCAAAATTGCTGATATCTTTATTGAATTATGAACCTTTTTAAAATATGGTACTATATATGTATATATATATAAATATAACTATATATATATATACAGTCGGATCTCGTTAATTCGAATTCGTCGGAACCACAAGAAATGTTTGAATTAGCCAGAATTTGAATTATCGAAAGTATGAGAGGAAAACACGTTTAAAGGGGTTAGTAATATCAAGGAATTAATGTATTTTGTATTGTAATTGTATTTTGTAATTGTATTTTTTACATTTATTTCGGCTGATACCATTAGAATATGACTTAATATTCAATTAAAATATATAAATTAAGGGATACTAATTAAGGGATAGGAAGAAGTTCAAGTACAGTTCAAGTAGAGGTGCTATTGATGGACAGACGAGGTATTAAGAAAGTGGCATCAAATGAATGGGATTATATGTATGCTAATTCACAGAAGAATTCTGACAAAAGTTAAAGAAAGAAAGTTGATTTTAGGATATGAACTTTATGTGAAAATAAGAAAAAATGAAAAATCGGAAAGTCAAGAGAAAATGAGCATGAGAAGAAATGAGAAAAGAAAAATTTTTAACATTATTCTGCCCTTGAAAATTCAGGGACTTCATGTTTAGTTCGAATTAAGCAAAGAACATAAATTGTATATCCGATTATCCGATATATCCAATTTTGTCGGAGAGTCGACTCGGATTTTCGGAGAGTCGACTGTATATAAGAGAAAATGAGAAAGAGGGAGAGAGAGAGAGAAAAAATTAAAATTTTAATATATTTTATCGACAAATATATATCTTGGGATCTATTTTCTTCTTTGAAAAAAAATTCCTGAAAATATCTAATCTATACTAAGCATAATGGATGTTTTACTTTTCTCATAAACATGCATTAAAAGAATGTTATTCTTAATGTAATTATAGATAATAGCTAATTAAACTCCAGTAAGAATTCTTTAACAAGGAACATTAAAGAGTTTACCTCAATCTCATTATAAAGTTCTGTCTTAATTTTAAAATTTTTACGAAAACGCAGATCCAGACGCTTGGCATAAATTTAGAGCCCATTAAATTTTTTCAACTCTGCCGAGAAACTTAAAAAGTAATATATTCTCTGCGAAAACTTTTAAATGGCCTCTACTCCCGCACGATCCATCTTAAATTTAAATAAATGATAAATTTTATAGACTGATAAACATTTTAATACTACGCTTCAACATAAAGTGAGATATGCATAACTTTATTCTCACAATCTAGGGAACAGAATGTTCTTTTAAAATATATCTTTCATTAGTATTCCTGAATTAAGGTTAAAAAATTATCATTTTCTCGTTTGCAAAGCAACTGTTTCACGGTGCATATTAATGAACTGAATTTGCAAAATCATCCGCCAAATTGGCAACGCTACCAAGAGCCACCCCCGTAACGCCAATTTAACTTTCACCCTGATTAGGTACAGGCCTTTAGTTCCACACATCAAAGGAGCGGTAAAAGCCGTACCCCTTTTCTAATCTTTCTCCTTCTTTATCTCACCAGAGAGAGTAACGGCTGTCAATTCAATTAAACTGTTCCATAAATTTGAAACTATCTCAGAAAAGTATTTCGGAAGCTCTGAGTTACAGGTTTATCGTCGTGCAAAATGTGAAATATTCTAACAAAATATTTGGAATAATTTTCTTTTAATAGAGGCTTTACGTAAGATTGGTTAAGTAATCTTAAATGCATATTTCTGAACTTTGATGTTTACAACACAAATATTTCAAGAATCTTAGAATGGTTAAATGCGTAAATGTAATGAAAAGAAATAAGTTTTTCACTTAAATTGAGATTTTTGGTTTAATATATACATATTTAATTTGTCATTGTTATAAATAAATGTTTTGTAAGTGCAAAGTACATTATTTGGTAATATGGAAGGTAAAATTTTCAAAAAATTATTATTTACTAGAACCTTTTTAAAACATAAATTATTAAAGCTGTTTTTTTTTCATGTATTACGCCTATTTCTAATTTCGTTGTCAGAGTTATGATAAAAAAATTAAAAGAAATCCAATAAACCGTTTTCTGAAAAATTCGTGTCTTTGTTACAAAGAAAATATTGGTGAAATATTCTTGATTTTTCATACTATACAATATTTTTCTTGAGGATTGAGTATTTTTCTTTTTTTAGTAATGAAATATATGTTTTTAAATTTTTATGGATTAAAAAAAACTTTTAATAAAATATTTTTCTTTTTTTCTTTTAATTCAAAATGAATATTTCTTCTCTTTCTTCTCATATATTTTATTTTTTGACACCATAAACACATTTTAATTAAAATAATAATTCTTCATGAAAAGACATGTAGATTAATATAGCACCGAGATCAGAAAGGGTTAAGGAATTTGTATTTCCAGGCCAGACGATGTAAATGCGGGGTGACGTAAGTCAAAGAGACATAAGTCAGGGTTACTATTGTATATGAAAAAGACTTTTTCATTTTAACTTAAAATATTTATTTGTGAATTTATTGACTATGTTTTTTTAGAAATCATTTAAACAGCTTAAAGTAAGATTCCTTAAAAGCTAATATTACAGACTTAAAAGACACTATTTTCATTAAAATTGAATATCTTCGGATATAAAAAAGAGAAAAACGACACTGATATTTAATCAATGATATATAACATTCTTAAGAGACATGTATTAAGTTAAAGAATGTTAGAACTCTTTTATATATTCTCAGCAAAATTTCAAAGCTTTTGTTACATTAAATGAATGAATAAATCTTTCTAAATATTTAATTGCAAAGGCAACTTCTAATGTGTTTCTAATGTAATATGAATTGATTTCTCCTATATTTAACGACAAAACAATTTTTTAATTTAATTTATAATTTCTACCTTAGGATTTATTTGAAAAAAAAATGTGTATTATATTTTTTAATCATTGAACTGAATTCGATCGATAGTCGAATTAAGCTTTTGTTATTTACTTGTTTTAAAATCGTAAATTTAATTAGTGAAAGCGCTTTTTAAATGAAATTCAAATCAAGGAAAACACAAATTTGATATAAATTGACATTTGGAAATGTCGTTGTTTTTATGTCTAAATATTCAAGGATGCATGTTATAGTCAAAAGATATTAATGTTAATGAAAATTTTAAATTAAAAATTCTAAAAAAAAACATTTTCAATATAAATTGCAAATATTTATTCTTTGACACTTTACATAAATTACTATGTTTTTAAGTAAAATTACAGCGTAGGACTAGAAGAAGTTAAGATAAAATTAATTAAAAAATACATTTAAAAACTATTTTAAAACATGAAGGTCATAACATAATCATATCCAAAATGCGTGTTAATTAAGGAAGTGGTCTTTTCAGGCAAGACGACGTAAATGCGAGGTCAGTAAGTCAAGGGAAACGTAAGTCAGGGTTACTATTGTATACGAAAAAATATATTTTCCTATACAGCATTTATTGATAGTATTTTATTAACAATTATTTTAAAAGACTAAATTAAGCTTTTTTAAAAAGCTAATATTATAGACATAAAAAAAATGTTCTGATTTAAAATGAATATTCTTCGGATATAAAAAAAAAAGAGAAACGACACTGGTATTTAAATAATGATACATAATATTCTAAAGTGACCTATATTAATTTAAAAAATATTAGAACTCTTTTATATTTTCTCAGCAACATTTTCAAAACCTTTGTTCCATTAAATAAATGTATAAATCTTTGTAAATATTTAATTGCAAAGGCGATTTCTAATGTGTCTCTAATGTTATGTGAATTGATTTCTGCTCTGTTCTAAAGTTCTGTTCAGTTACAAAGCTATTTTTTAATTAAATTTATACATTCTACCGTAACATTTATTTGGAAATTTCGTGTATTATATTTTTTTAATCATTAAACAGAATTCGATCGAAAGCAGAGTTAATCTTTTAGTATTTACCTTGGCTGAAATTGTAAATTTAATTAGTAAAAACGCTTTTTAAATGAAATTCAAATTAAGAAAAACACAAATTTGAAATAAATTGACATTTGGAAATGTCGTTGTTTTCTTGTCTGAATGTTTAATGGTGCATGTTATATTTGAAAGACATTAATGTTAATGAAAAAAATGAATTAAAAATTCTAAAAAGCAATTTCAATATAAATTGTAATTTTTTTTATTTGATATTTAACATAAAATTCAATATTTAAAAGAAAAATTACAGCGTAGTATTAAAATTTGTTAAAATGAAATTAATTAAAATGATATATTAAAAAAGTATGATAAAATATGAAGGACAAAACGCAATTTGTGTGCACTAAAATTTTAATTCTGTTTCAGAAATGTTGAAATCTAATTTATCACTTTTTACAATCCAAAATATTTTCAAACTAATCAAATTTAATGAGCTATACTTATAATAAATAATTAGTTTCTACTGAATTGAAATTATTCAGCATTTATGTGTATTTTAATAAAAAGTGCTACTGAGAATATTTTTAGGCATAAAGTTGCAATTTTTAGATCAATTAGTATTTTTTCAATTATAAGCAATCTTGCTTTCTAAAAATAATAATCATAATTTTGCTGTTTTTTTAATTAACTTAACTGAATTCAACCGACAATTAAGTTAATCTTATTAATAGTTGAATCTGTAAATTTAATTAGTAGAAATGCTGTTTCAATGAAACTCAAATTAAGGAACATAAAAATGGGAAATAAATTGATTTTTGAAAATGGATCATTTTAATGTATGTATAATTGATGTATAATATACAGCTCTTCCTAATGTATGCAATATTATTTCAAATATACTTTGAGAAAGTTTTAATAAAACAGATGATTGATGCGGAATGGTGCAATTCAAGGGGACACAAGTTAGGACTACTACTGTATATGAAAAATACGTTTTCATTTTAATTAAAAATATTTAATTGTCAATTTATTGACATCGTTCTATTTGCAACTATTTAAAAATCTAAAGTAAGCTTTTTTAAAAGCGAATATTACAGACTTAAGACACATTGCTCTGATTTAAAATGAATATTCTTTGGATATAAAAAAGTAGAGCAATGACATTGGTATTTAATCAAAGATATATAACATTCCTAAGAGACATGTATTAAGTTTAAGAATGTTAAAACTCTTTTATATTTTCTCAGGAAATTTTCAAAGCTCTTGTTCCATTGAAACAATGAATAAATCTTTCTAAATATTTAATTGCAAAGGCAATTTCTAATGTGTCTCTAATGTAATAAGAATTGATTTCTGCTTTGTTTAACGACGAAGCAATTTTTAAATTTAATCTCTATTTTCAACCTGAAGATTTATTCGGAAATTTCATGTATTGTATTTTTTTAATCATTAAACTAAATTCGATCGAAAGACGAGTTAATCTTTTAATATTTAACTTGGTTGAAATTGTAAATTTAATTAATTACAACGCTTTTTCGATAAAATTCAAATTAAGAAAAACACAAATGTGAAATAAATTGACATTTGAAATGTATTTGTTTTAATGTCTGAATATTTAATGGTTCATGTAATATTTTAAAGACATTAATATTACTGAGAAATATAAATTAAAAACTCTAAAAAGCATTTTCAATATAAATTGGAATTTTTTTCTTATTTGACACTTTACATAAATTATGATATTTTAAAGCAAAGTTGCAGCTTAGTATTAGAACTAGTTAAGATAAAATTAATTAAAATAATACATTAAAAATGTATGATAAAATATGAATGTCAAAATACTATTATTATTACCGAATGCCTAAGCATATATGAAATCATATATTAAATGAACAGACATATACTGACTTATAGTCATTACATTACTACATGAAAGTAGTAGCAACAGAATTTCTTAAAAAATAATAATAATGCTCCATTGAGAGACATACATGTACGATTAATTTACACCAGACCCGAAAGGGTTAAAGAAAGAGTCTTGTTTTTGAAGGCCAGAAGATGTAAATACAGCTCTGGCGTACCCTTACCCGTACTGGCGTACCCTAATTAGTCTATACTGAGTTGAAATTATTCACTGTTTATATATATTTTAATAAAAAGTGCTATTGAGAATATGTTGAAGCATTTTTTATGGTTTACTATATTTAGATCAATTAGAAATTTATAATTTCTTTCTTTATTTAAAGAAATAATAAATAAATAATTATAATCGTACTGTAGATTTAAAAAAAATCTCAAAAATGATGATTATTATTATTTTTTAATTAACTGAAATTAATTCGATCGACCATTAAGTTAATATTATGGTGCATACCACGATGGAATCTGTAAATTTAATAATGTGTGTATAATGTATGTATGATGTGCATATCCTTTGTATGTAATAGTGTTTCGAATGTTGTTTGAGAAAGTTTTAATTTAACATATGATTATTGACAAAAATCATTATAAAAGATATATCGAAAGGTGAATACCTAAAACTAAAACATTTTTTTAATTAAATGAAATTCGATTAATTAGAAAATCTTTCTATATCATTCACGAATTTATTAAGTTTTATTATAAATTAAAATAAACCTATATGCTTCTAATGGGCAGACAACCAATTGGGGACATTAAAATTATGTATATTTAATAATTGGGATGAAAAAAATCTAATTTATGTTTTTTATATCCAAAGTATTTTTAAACTAATCAAATCTAAAGAGCTATATTTATCATATATAATTTATTTACACTGAGTTGATATTATTCATTTATGTATATTGTAATAAAAATGCTATTGAGAATTTTTTATGCATTTTTAAGGTTGCTATTTTTAGATCAAACATATTTTTCCAATTACAAACAATCTTGCTTTCTAAAAAAATAATCATCATTTTGTAGATTTTTTTAAAATTAACCAAACTGAATTCGACCGACAACCAAGTTAATCTCATGATATATACAATGGTTGAATCAGCAAATTTAATTAGTGAAAATACTGTTTCAATGAAATTCAAATTAAGGAGCACACAAATGGTAAATAAATTGACACTTGAAAACGGTCTCCTTTTAATGTATGTATAATACATACATACATATGTATGTATGTATTATACATACATTAAAAGGAGATTAATTATAATACATATGTAATATACATACATACATACATATATATATATATATATACATATATATATATATATATATATATATATATTACAATATAAATTTGCTAAAAAAACCTAAAAATCTACAAACTAATACTCAAATGGTAATTACTTTTTCTAATCCAATATTTAATAAAATCAATATTAATTCCATATTAAATGATAAAAACTGTCAATTTCCTATTAATAATATTCATATTTTTAAAACCTTTAAGTATCCCATCTCTATCGGCAGAACGATTTTTTACTATAATTCTTTCGCTAAATCTTCTTTTGATGCTAGTACTTTACCCTGTAAATGCAATGACCCCTCTCTACAAAAATATATAAATAAAGATCATGGACATATTATTACTGGTAATCTTAATCTTGTAGATGATTTACAACTTAGAAGAATTATGGGTTATGGGACCAAGTACAGAATTCCATCCAAATTAAACATTAAATCTATCATAAAACAATTTACATATGATATAGATATATTTATTTATAAACTTGCAATTTATTATAATAAACCCATTGAATATTTTAATCAATGGAAAATATTAGTTATCGATAAATTAACCAGGTCCTTAAAATATAATATTTCACACCTAGAATATGTAAATACACAGCATCTGTTTAAGCAAATCAATAAATTACAACAAAACTTTGTAATAACTTACGTTGATAAATCTCCTAATAATTATGCCATTATTTGTAAATCTTATTATCATCAACTGCTTAAATCTAATATATCTAATAATAACACATTCCAAAAAATTAATGATAACTTACTTGCCAATAATCGTAAAATTAAAGGATTCTATAAATTATTAGACATTAACCCTACTAACTTTAAATATCCTTATCTAGTCCTTATACCCAAATTTCATAAGCATCCTGTTGAATTCAGAACTGTTACAATTGGTTGCAATACTTATAATAATGCTGCTAACAAACTTCTATTAGTAATTCTTAATCAAATATATAATATTACAAAAAAAGTGATAATACACATTGCATAAAAAATAGTTATGAACTGGTCCATATTATGAAAAATCTTAAATGTATAAAAAATATCACTACCTATGATTTTAAAGATTTATTTAATAATATCGATTTATCGGATTTACATAATATCATAAATGAGCTTTTTAAAAAATATCAACACGAGTTGGACATATCACATAATATCGATTCTGATTATTTTCATACCTTAACTAATTTCATTATCTATAATAATTTTATCATGCATGATAACAATATATATATTCAAAATGTTGGTAAAAACCAAGTCCAACGTAGAAACAATGTGACAATCAAGCAGTTCTCCGTGCTGTCCTAGGCGAGAGGGGTTGCGTTTGTCCTAATTTTGCAAAGGAGTGGCCGTGGCCGACATCTTGATTTGCAGAGATTCGATGATTAGATAAAAAAAATGATAACTAATCCTTCTAATCTAGAACTTTCAAAAAACCTACTTTTTAATAATACAATCAATTTCTTAGATATTAAAATTATATTAAAAGAGAACAAATTTATAACTGATATTTATGACAAAAGGAAAGAATTTAATTTTAAAGTTAATACCTTTACTAATTTTAAATCATGTCTTCATAATTCTGTATATAGTAATATAATACTTAACCATTTATATAGAATAAAATGTCTATGTTCTTCCCATTTAATTAATACTAATATTAAAAAGCTTGTATATGATGCTATAAATAATGGTTATCCTAAAAAATTCATATATTCTTTAATTTATAATTAGATATTACATGATCTTATAATTAATTCTTTGCGTAAAAAATGTATAAAAAATTATAAAACATAAAAAAAATAATAAAAAATTAAAAATGTTAAAAAGTAATAAAAAATATATATATAGGTTGGTTGGGTGGGTAGATGTTAGAGTACGGAGGAGGGTGGTGTTGTCTGGATAAAAACGCAAAGGTTAATTATTTATTTAAAAAAAATGAGAGTGGGTTATTTATTTTAACATAATTTTTAAACTGTTTAATTTACACCAATATATGGATATTTGTCTAGTTATATCTATAGTTAAATAGCTATATTTTAATTATCAAATTATTTTTAATGTTATTGATATAATTTTTGGTATTATTATTAATAATATTATTACTATTATTATTTTTTTTATTTTTCTTTCATTTTATTTTTTAATTTTTATTATCCTATATTAAGATAATGAGTTTTCACCATGTAAAGTCACAATAAATGTTACTGATTAAAGTAACAATAATGTATCTTAAGTTATATGTTAATATGAATGTTATCTCTTAATTCTAATTTTAATCATTTTATTAATTTAATTTTATGTTAATATCGATTATTAATTATTTTTCCGGTTCAATTATATTTCCATTCAGCTTTATCTTTTTTGTTTGTTATGGATAACTATTATTTTTACTTACTTTCAACTCCTTTTTGTAAAATATCTTTGTTCCTTGTTTAATAATTTGGTTTTTGCGTGATGGTAGTCCCAAATTCGTATTGTTTTGCTTTTTCATGGCAAATACGAAGATGAAACCACACACTCCATTTGTAGTTCCAAAGTATTTGGGACCTGAAGATTCTGCTTTGGTTCTACAAATTTCATTTGTATTCATATTATTCTTTTTTCCTTCCATGTTCAATGTGCTATAAGTTATTAAATTCAATGGTTAATTTCAAATGGTTAATATTGTTTACTATAATTCAATTTAATTCTTCGTTTTGGTTTATTGTTTTGTTGATAAAATCCATTGGTGAGTCTTGTCTACTTTTAATGGTATTATATATATATATATATATATATATATATATATATATATATATAATATTAATGTAAGTAATAATGTTTCGAATACTGTTTGAGAAAGTTTAATATAACAGATGATCATTTACAAAAAATAATGTAAAAGATAAATCGAAGTGATAATAACTATATTTGTAATTAAATAAAATTGAAAATAATTAGAAAATCTCTCTGTGTCATTTTCATATTTTTTTTTTTTTAATCTACCACTAAGAAAGCTTAAAATTATTAAATATATCAATTTTAAAATCAGCGAAGTTCTTTCGATTTTCCAATCATCTTATTTGTTGCAGTAATTCAAGGAGTATCGGGCACCCCATGGGTTTGGATACAAACGGAAATTTTTACTGTTATATCAACACAAACTTATTCTTTACAATATTTTTCTTTTAATTCTGGTGTATATTCAACATTTTCAAAAACATAATTACTTGCCTCTGATAGTGTAAAATGAAATCTTATTGAAATTTTTCTGATTTGTTTTAATAATTTTAGTTTCGCTGAATATTTATAAAACACAATTATTTGAATATTTCTAGTTAATATATTTTAAATTCTGAAACAGTTTCCTTTGTATTTTATGCTATATCGTGTACTTTAAAACATCGATTTAAGGAGATCCGTGGCACAAAAATCACCAAATTTTCTAAAAACTTTTTATTGCATTGAAAATTTCTCTGTTTTTTATGTTTAAAATGATGTTTTAATCATGTTTCTATCTTAAAGAGAAAATATTACTTTTTTTCGTTTTGGTTTGTTTTCAAAATGTAGCTTTCAAGCAATGGTTGTCGTAGAAATATATATATATATATTTGCGAAAATGAATTATTTTTTATAAAGGGTTTTTCACAATTTAATAGATTTAGATTGTTGTAACTCAAGAAGCATTAAAGATAATTGCTTCAAATTTCGAACATGCCTTTTATATTATTTAATTTCAATTTTGATTAAACAAAAAAAAACCCTGTTTTTTTTTGTTTGTTTTTTGTTTTACAAAAGTTACAATTTTTTTAAACTATTTTTATATTACAAAAAAAAAAATATTAAAAAAAAATGCTGAATGAAAATTAAAATATAGCTATTTCTGTATATTTAAATGTAAAAAAAAAAAAAAAAAAAAAAAAAAAAAAAAAAAAAAAAAAAAAATGAAATTCTACAAATAATAGTTTGAGTTATAACGATTTTAAATTTCCTCAATTTTTATTAAATTAATTTTTTTTATCTAAGTAATTTTATTATGTGATTTTGTTTAAAAATAATATGATTTTTTACATCACAAAAATATTATAAATTTTAATTCACCGAATAAAAATTATTCTAATATGTGTCCCAGACCCCTTTAAAACACATCAAATGCAAAGTGTGAAAATAATGTTTAACTTTTAAAAACTGTAGACAGAACATTTCACTTTTCACCGGCCTTTGACCTCATTTACCTTCATATTTTTCAATAGCTACCACTCCGGGAGATTCAAGATACTGAATTAAACAATAATTTGCAAACGGGGAGGTTCCTTTGATTTTCCAACCATCCTATTTTCAGCAGTAATTCAAGGACAATGCGGGCACCTGATGGGTCTCGTTGAAAGGGAAATGTGAATAGCAATAGAAATAAACGGATAGTTGGGGGTCCCCTATCTCTTCATAAAAATCAAGAGTTAGCAATGGGGGTTCGTGAAAGTTCAAGTACTAATAAGAGATTACAAGTAGTTGAATGACTTTAGAGATTTCACTTAAGCTGATTGAAATGCCTCATATATTGAAGCTTCAGAAATGTCACAAACACAAATTCTAGCTATGATACCTTATTTAAACGTCACTTAATGTTTCATAGAAATTATTCCAATTTAGGGGAGCTATTAACTGTTTTTGCAGTTTTTTAGAGCGGATAAAGAAATAGGAAAAGTGTTAAAAACCATTCTTTCTCATTGAACGTCGACTGTAGATGCGTTTAAGTTTTTGAAATTGAAAGATATTTGGATTTATTTTATTTTATTACATGAAGAGTTTCCTTTTTTTTCACAATTTTTGTATTTTCAATCCTTTCAAATGCCATAAATACACAACTTTAAGTATGTTAACTGATTCAGACTTTTTTTTGCGTTTCTTACAATTTGTACGAATAGGCAGTGATAGAGCGCTTTTCATCTTTATTAATACGAATACTGAAGAAAATAAATCAAATAGTAATACAATATTCCCTGTAAAATGCATGACAAGAATTTTTTTAACATATTATTCTATCGTGAGTAAATTAATTGGCGTAGATTTATTTAAAGTTTAATAGTTGAAGTATTTCTGAAATTACGATATTTTGTTTATTTTTTTTTTCGATTAAGGATTGCTTTTTTAATTTCTTATAAAGTGAGGTTTTATAAATGCCATAAATACGCATCATTAGCACGCTAATTGATTCAGTAGATAATTCAGTATAATACAGAAATGGGCTCAATGTACCAAGTAGTGAATTGCTTTTTTCATTTTTCATATGGAGATGATAAAATGAATAACAGTACTATTGTCCATAATTAATTCTGAAAAGTTTTTTTTATTTTTATTTTACACATGCAAGCAATGACTTAAAAAAAATTATCATTTTATAATAAAAAGAAATGTACTTTAACTTTTCTCAAAGCAAAAGTGAAAAAAAAATAAAAAAGAATTAAATAAAAATCTATAAATATATATTTTTTAATATTTTGGAAGTAATGTATCATCAATCATTTGGGAGACAACCGAAATAAAGTTTCGCTCTAATTGAAAAATTTATATATATATATATATATATATATATATATATATTGTTTCAAAGATATACAAATGTTTCTTACTTTTTTCTAGAAATTGCTTATGATGATTTTTAGTACAAAAATTTTGAAATAATATACAGGGTGAATGTAAACTCTTGGGCAAAACTTTAAGGAGTTCAAAAGCTTAGACTTAAATTTGAATTTCGAGCTAAAAATTTAAGTTTATGTCTAAGTTTTTGAAAGAATTTAATGAAATACAAAAAATAACGGTAAAAAGTAGTTGTTCTTATCCAAAGTCTAAAGTACCCTCTATCGGCATTTTTTGAACGTTATCTGTAGAATTTTTTTTCAAGAAAATACTGACATAATGAAAGTTTTAGCGAAAACCACAAACAAATCTACCGTTTTTTCCCCCAAAATTATTTGAAATTTTGGACCCTAAACTTTAATGTCGTCTATCTCTTTCACAAGTCATTTAGAACCCTTAGTTTTCCATTTAATATTGATTGACATGTTGTCTACAATCATCTCTCAAAGTTTTGACCAAAAGCTTAGATTCACCATGTATATATTATGCAAGATAGACATAAATTTGCTGCGGTAACATATAATGAGCTAAAAAAAGATATGTTTATTTCAGAACCAATGTATTTTATCCAACTAATTTTAAATAGTGTTTAGTTTTCTGAACATTTAGGGGTATAGTTTTTTTAACTTCGTTTTATTAAATGTTGAATTAAAATTTACTTCCAAATAAATCTTTATAGATATAAATAACCCCTTATATGCAGGTATATAGCCGTTAAACGATTGTTTAATTTCCCTAAATGTTTTAAATTGATATTATTTCTCACTGGAGTGTTTACTTTATCATATATATTGAGAAAAATCTGAAGGAATTTTTCTCACTGCCTTCTTCAACTATCACTTTATTAGTCATAAAATTTTTTAAGAATTAACTCACGAGTGTAAAAAAAGTTGAACAAAATTACTGATGGTAGGAAATTTACTGTTTCAGTAAAAATAACACTTCATATTTTTTTATTACATGTCTAACAAAAGTAAATTTGCTTGTAAGCAGCAACCGTATATTGCATGCTTCACTGGATGAATGTTAAAACCAAATTTTAGAACATTTGTGCCACCAATTTAAAAAATGACTCGAATTTGAAATAATAACAATATTTTGGTAATTTAGTGTATAAAACTTTATAAGTTTCTGAGTTATAAACAAAAAATGTAATATTATTTTTTATGAATCCTATAATTTAATGAACACATTTTGAAAAAGCTTATCGTAAAAGGCATAGGGCTGATTTATAAAAGGTCTTTTACTAATTATTTTTTTTAATTACGTAACGGGATACAAAATATCATGGATTTTAAATTATAAAACATCAAATGATAAATAAAATAATATATATATATATATATATATATATATTGGTACAACATGTAGCAGTTTCTTTTCCAAAGATCATTCAGTATCAAAATTTACATTAAAATACGTTGCAATATATAATATTTTGAGTAGTATTTCAGTTTTGGAATATTTCAGGATCTCGGTTACTAAGTGGTTTAGAAACTGTGCTATGACTAAAACGGAAATTGAAGATTTAAAAATTAAATAAGCTTTTATTAATTCTTAAATAAATAAATACTTATGAATTTTTAAACATAATATTACTATACGAGCTTTATATTCAATTAGAAAGTCAAATATTTCAGTTTTGATATATCTTAGAAACTGAGTAACTAAGTGGTTTAGAAACTGTGAAGTGACAGAAACTGAAACTGAAATTTTCAAAACCAAATAAGCTTTTATTAAATCTTTAAAAAAAAAGTAAAATATCTTGAGAATTTTTAAATATATATTATTACACGAGTTTTAAATTTGAATATTTAATACTTTGAATCTAATCTGAATATTTAATGAATTATCTCTTCTTAACTAAGCGTAACGCCTAATTTGGTATTTTTCACTCCCATATATATTGGTAAGGCTGTCATGCAGCACAAGATGGAATAGTCTTCGCTAGCACTTAATCTTTAGACGTAACATGAAACACAATTAAACCCAGCATCGGTGAACACATATTTTAATTTTCAGCTGAAAAATTACGCTTGAAATTATTGAATATATATTATGGGTATTACCTTTTGCTAACTAAGCGTAGAACCAACAGTGTGAAATATGTCCAAATTGGGGACCGAACCCGGAACACTTGGAATAGCTCTCCAAGTGCTCTACCATTTAAATTAAAAAGACGATGCTCAGCTAAGCATTTTTCGCTCTCATATGTTGGTGAGGCTACTATACTACCCGCAAAGCATAGTGACGTCACTGCAACGTCGTTGTGAAGTCACATTGTGTCTTTGTGACCATCGATTGTCGATGTGACTTCACGTGACGTCGATGTGAAGTCACAGTGACTAAAATGTGAAGTCGTTAGGACCGTTTTAGAGTTCTTTTGTGACGTTTCACAAAGTGGTCACAATGTGACAAATTTGTGAAAAATGTGTCATTTGTGACTAATTTGACATTAACATTATGACGAAACTGTGGCAAAAGCGACGATATTTAAATTGCCAGAAACATGTTTTTTAAAGTAAATAACATGTTTTGAAAGATATTTATAAATTTCTAAAGATTTTTAAGAAAGTCACATCTCAGTCACAATGTGACGCCACTGAGTGGTGGCATTTTAGTCACAGATGTGATGTGACCAAAGTGACTCACAGTGACGTCACTGTGACCATGCATGCTATTAGGGTAGTTTTATATTTATTTAAAATGTCAAATATTTCAGTTTAGAAATATTTTAGAAACTCAGTTGCTAACTGGTTTAGAAATTGCGCTATAAATAAAACGGAAACTGATGATTTCAAAATTAAAAAGGCTTTTATTAATTCTTAAGTAAATAAATTAAAAAAAACTCTTTAAAAAATTTAAACATATTATTACTATACGAATTTTATATTCATTTTCAAATATAATTTTTCGTAAAATATTAGAAAAGTTACTGAAAAGTTTTCACTTAGCTACTTGTAATTTTATTAAGATATTTGGGAAAAGTTATAACATAAATAAGTCTTTTGTCAGGCTTAAGGGCTGCTGAAAATAAGATTTACTGCCTACTCTTCTTTTATTTATGCCTCAATTTCGCATCAGTGCAAGATGGTAACATAGAGTTAAGTACAGCTAGATTTAAATTTTGTACCGGATTAAAATTTATGATCTCATAAATTAGCTTTGAAGTAGGAAAAGTAGGTCTTTAAGTTTCTTCTTTTGCCCGAACTCGGGATCATTTGATCAATATTCAAAGCAATATATTTAATTAAAAAGACTTCAAGTCTGTAAAATATTCCCTTATTTAAATTTTAATCATAACATGCAGTATGTATTTTATTACTTCCGAAGTATATGTTATGTAAATTTCTTTTTTTTTTTCATTATGAGATATCAAAGAACTCATTTTCTTTTCAAGTAATCTATTTCTAATAATTTATGAATAAGTTATTCATAGTTTAATATTAAGTGATTTTTGATACCACATATTTGGAAACCGTTCAAAAATGATGTATGAGATTTCAAGTCTATTTTTATGGTGTTTTTGCATTAATGCGAGATATAAGAATATTTAAACATTTAACTAGAGGTATGATGAGGTACGGTGTACAAAGAATAGAAGAAATAGTCTTTTGAATTCTTATTCTCGATGGATTTTTTTTCTTTGCGTCAAATTTTACTTTATTTTTAAATGTAAATCACTTTTGTGTTAGCAGAAAATCTTTTAAAGTAATTTAAATTTTTAAAGAAATAAGACTTTTAAATGAATTCTTTTAAATGAATAGTGTCTTTTCATACGCTAAAGTAACTTTTATGCAAATTTAAATGGCTGTTAACGAAAATCAATAAGTTGTGTATCAACGCTTTTATCTTGTTATAATTATATAAATAGCAGTTCACAATTTACAGCATACAAACATACACATATATAATTGCAATACTATGTATAATATACATGTATATAAGACATGTACATAATAATACATATGCTTATATAATTATAGTCAGAGTAAAATATATAATACATTACAGCTGTTTATTTTATCACAAAAATGTTAAAAAATGTTAGTTAAAATTCATATTTTTAAAAAACAATTGCACTGAGGATTTGAAAAAGATTTAAGCTTAAAGAACATATTTTTGTTTATGGGTACCTCTAAAATGGTGCACTATGGGGACGAAATCGCGACAAAACACTCTGATTTCTTCGAAATTTTCAAACATTTCACTTTTTAAAAATAATTTTTGTCTAATAAGTCTCAAGTTTTTGCATGTAATGTAAATCTGGTCTTTTAAGATGCTCTAAAAAGATTGTGTTAAAATACGAATTAAAAAAATAGCATGGAAAAAATTTTGTCTCTGTGAGATGCGAAGTAAACTGTATTCGCCAGGATATTTAAAAAATTTAAAATGCACATTAAAACAAAACAATTGCACCATCGATTAGGAGAAGGGTTACACTTTAACAGCAATTTTTTTTTCATTTTAAAATTACAAAAATAGTTTTACAAAAGTTCTGCTAAAAATTGTTTGAAAATCTTTTAATCGCATGAATCCTGTGTTGATTAATAACTCAAATATTTTTAATAATTTTAAAATTCTGAGTGTCAGATGCATCATGAGACACTTTGGGCTAGCTTCACAAAATTTTTGAGCCTCGTACATGCCATAAATTTTGCTAGCCATGTAGAACAGACATCCACACACGCGCACAGAGTGAAGCATTCTTTTATTAGCATATATAAAAATATATCTTTATGAGTCATAACTTATAATATATTATTAGTATCAAACACAATAAAAAATCCTATTTAAATTAATTGTCCAATAATGTGAGCAAAATCGAACTACCACATTACCAATTCTGAATTTCTTCAACATTGACTAAAAGACAATGCACAGTGTGCATCTAAATTAAACGACTAATGTGTTTTTTTTCTTTATCTCTGATAGCAAATGTAATTCTAACTGAAATCAATGTGACATAATATATTGTTGCCTTTACCTTTTCCTGTTTCTTTCGCTTCTGACCTCTGTACCTTTGAGCATATACTATGTAAAGCTATATCATATAAATGCATTACATGCAATATATTTTGTAATTTATATCTTGAAAATATTTCCTACAACCCATAACACAAATTTGATGTATTATTTTTGGGAAAAATAGTAAATATTGTTTCCGAGTATGACGAGTTTTACAGATAATGTGAAGAAACTGGGCATTCTGATTTACAAACTCTAAATATATTTTGTTCTTCGATTGCCCTAACGAAGACTGAATGCTGTGCATCTAAAATAAAAACGATCAGGTGTCCTTCCTTCTTTTTAAAGTTTGAGATCTAACTCCAGATGAAATCAGGATGATAGAATCTATATTATAACCTTAATGTTCACTATCTTCCTCTTCCTTTGTACATTTCAATACATATTTATAGCGTTAACATATAATATATGCATATATGTTTCTTAATTTATTTATATATCTCTCTATAACAGAATTATTTTCCACAACTCACAAGTTATAATGTAGTACTTATGCTATACATTGTAAAAAAATTATTTCCGAGTTACTCGAGTTTGACTGATAATGTAAGGAAACTCAGCCTTCTATATTGTTTATTCTGAACACATTTACCTGTCTGATTTTCTTAACGAAGACAGACTACTGTATATCAAAGATACAAACGACCAAGCTCGTTTCCTGTTTTTTTTCGAGATTGAAATCTAATTTCAGTTGAAGTCAAGATGACAGAATTATTATCATTTTAATATTCTCTCTCCTTTTCTACCTCTCTACTTTTCAATATATATTTATAGCGTCACAATGTATATAAATATTGTATAATTTGTTTCCCATGAAAAATATATAAATTCCCATAAGTCTATAAAGTATTACTTATGTCATGCAGAGTAAAAATTATTTCAGTGTCATTCGAATTTAACTGATAAAATGAAGACCTTCAGATTTTTTATGTTACTAATTCTGAATATATTTTTATTTCTGATTTTCTTATCGAAAACTGATTATTGTATAGCTAAAATAAAGACTACCAAGAGCCCTTGATTTTTTTTTTCTTATTTCTAAATCTATTTCATGCCAAGATGACCGAATTATTACTTTAACGTTCTCTCTGAATTATTTTACAAATCTTTCATTATGTATTTATAGCGCTACCATGCTACCATACACATTCAAATATGTTTTATAATTTATTTCTTATAAAAAAATACTTTCTATAACTCATATTACAAATTATAATGCAAAATATGTATAATACATATTAAAAGTTATTTCCGAGTTATACGATTTTGACTGTTAATGTGTGGAAACTCAACCATCTAAAATTTATGTTACCAATTTTAAATACATTTTCCTTTATTATTGTTTTAATAAAGACCGAGTACTGCATATCTAGAAAAACTTCTGAGTCTAACTGCATGAGAGGTGAAGATGACATAATCTATTATTACCTTCTCTCATATCCACCTCTTCATTTCTCAATTTATATATGTGTGTAATAATATATAGTAAATTTGTCACTTATTTGTTGTAAGAAAACTACTTGCTATGAGTCATAACAAAATATATTTTATATTTTTTCTGGTGCATATACTAAATTTATTTCTTAATTGAAGAAAGGGCCATCCACAGATAATGTCACGCTTGTAAAGGGAGGGGGTAGGGATGTACGTGAAATTGTGACAATTTGTGACAAAGGGAAGGGAGAGGGCAAGAAGTAATGTGACATCACACATTTTGGTTAAAATAAAAGCATTAAAAATCAGCAAATTAAACTTTAAAGTTATTTTGAAATTAAGGTATTTTATCGTCATAAAGTAAAGATAAAATTTAAAAACAAATATATCAAATTCCAAAATACTACTCTTTTGAATTGTTCTTTAATATTAATATTTTATTACTATAACATATTAATTACGTTTTTTGTTGTAAACTTTAATCTTATTACATACAAAATAAATACACAAATCATTTTTAATTTTATGCTCATTAATAACATAAAGTTTTAAAATAAAGTTTTAAATATATGATCTTTAACATACTGCTTTGCGTATGAACTGCAAGTATATTGATATGTAATATAGCGTGACATGTGACAAGGGCGGGGGCGGGGTATGATGAAGTGTGACACTCTGTGACAAAAGGGAGGAGGGCTGTAAAAATATTGAAAAAAATGTGCGACTTCATTTATGAACAGCCCCGAAGTTTTACCAGTAATGTGGTCAAATTCGGCTCTCTCTCTTTCTAATTCAGAATATCACTTACTTTACTATTATCCTAAGAAAGACCGAGTTCTGTGTATCTAGAAAAATTTCCCGAACGAATCTAACTCCATGTGAAGTGAAAATGATATAATGTATTATCACCTTCTTTCATTTTTTTATCTGTTTATTTAGCAATGTACCGGGTGTCCTAAAAATGACTGATGGATTTTTAAGTTCAATAACTTGCAAACGGTGACAGCTATTTAAAAAAATTTTGCAGGAGGGTTATGTATAATGTCAAGAGATTTTTTACCGCAATTTTTTTTATTTTAGTTCGAATTTCCAACAATAGGTGGCGCTGAAGGTTATTGAAGGCCAGGTCGACGCTTCACTCAGCACTGATCACCTGGCCTTCAATCGCCGTCAGCGCCACCTATTGTTTGAGATGCGAACTAAAATAAAAAAATATGGGAAAAAATTCCTGACATTATACATAACCCTCCTGCAAAAAATTTTTAAATAGCTGTCACCGTTTGCAAGTTATTGAATTTTAAAATCCATCAGTCATTTTTGGGACACCCGGTATATGTGTAACAATATTACTGATATTTTGTAATTTATTAACTTTTTGGAAAATAGTTGTTGTCCTCGATTGAGCATTTGGAAATCAGAAGTATATCTGAACCTTTTTATTGGTTGATTTCCGCATTTTATTTTATTTTATTTGTTTTCTGATTGGTTCCATGTTTAAATAATGACTAATGTCCAAAAATAGAATATTTCTATTGCCATAATGACAAAAAAAGTAATAAAAACTTTAAAAAATATAGTTTGAAAACAAATCGTGATAAAGGTTTCAAATAAATTTCATTTAAAAGTGTATTTTTCCTCTACGCTACAATGTAAAAGTTTAAAATGCGCGATGTTTAAAAGTATAAAAACTTGCAGTTCCGAAAATTGTAAAACTGAAATGCCATTTAAAATTTGTTTATAATGGTTCCATGTCGTAAGTAATATGAGACTTTTAAAACTCAGTCTGATTAACTCCATGAAATAAAAATGCACATTTTAAACAGTTAAAGTTGTATATCTATAAACTACTGTTTTTTTTTTTTTTTTTTTTTTTTGGTTTTATCTTTGTTTTAGGAATATTTATGTGTAATGCATGGCGTACCTATATAAGACTCGTTATGATCATCATAAAAATGATCTTTATTATTGTTGTTAATTTAAATATGGAATTTATTTATAAGTCTTTAAAATCTCAGTCTATGAAAATATCATTTTCTAAACAGTCGTTGAAGTTTGTTAAACAACATTTTTTTGCATTTGTACGAGTGATAATAAATTACAAACCTGGCCAGTAATTCTTACCTTTAATCGGATAGAAAATGTCAAAGCAAATCATTATAACATACCTGAAAAGAACAAAAAATATATTTTTAAGTTTTAGAAGATGCAAAATTTAATAATCATAAAAATCAAACAATATTACTATTAAATATAAAAAATTCCTCTTTCCAAAACAGTTTTGATAAATATTTATTGCAAAGTTTTCACTTAGATGGGAAAATACAGTTTGTGCGACTTATTTATTTTATTCAGATAAAAAAGTGCTTTTTCAATACATAACAAAATTTATAATATATTTTTTCTGGTATGAATAGTAAAAATTATTTCTGAATTGAAGAAATTTGACCTAAAAATGTGATCAAACCCGGCCCTCTATGTTACTAATTCTGAATATCTTTTCCTTTCCGATTGCCTTAACAAAGACTGAGTACTGTATATCTAAAGAAAACGACCAAAGTGCTCTTTCTTCATTTTTGTTTCCAAATCTGATTCCATTTGGGGTTAAGATGACATAATCTGCTCCGAAAGCTTACCCTGGATATTCGTCTTTGTAAGACCGAAGGGACACAGTACTTAATCTCTTGTCTGACGAAGCTCATTCAGCGAACTTTTTCTCTTTCTATGTTGGATCGTCTTTCGCTTTTTTTTTATTCTTTATTTTTTCTATTAGTTTTCTATCGTCTGTTAAGATAAACACTCAAGGGAAAAAAGACTTTTATTTCGCAAGGTATTCCAGGAAGAATATTATGATAGCAGAATAAAAAGTAAGAATAGTAGGTAGTTAGGAAGTTACGGAAATACTACATTTCCGTACTTTTGTTTTATTTAACAGTAGAAATGCCGGAAATTTCACTTAAATTTTTTATTTAAAAAAATGAATGCCAGAATTTTTAATTAAAGCTTTTTAATTTATTTATTGAAAGCATTCAATGTTTAATGAATATTTAATTCTTTATTCGAAAAAAAATCTGGTTTCAATCGAATTATACATTTGTTCGTAATGAGTTTTGAGTTTCTAAGGTTTAACGTAAGTTAAGATTTCACTCAAGTCTCTCAAAAGGATCGAGATAATAATTTGAAGTCTATGGTGGCGTTATTTTCCATTATCTCTCTCTCTCTTTTTTTTTTCCATTGGATAACTGAGGACGATCTACAACAGGTCTAGTTTTAACATTTTCGATTTTGGTTATATTTATTTTGTATTGTGGTAGTATTACTTTCAAAACAGGTTTCAACCGGTTCCAAAAATTTTAAAATATTATTAAAGAAAAATCTAAAAACAAACCAATTATAGACCGTCATCAGCGATCCTCTGCGAAAAAATTATGTCAAAATACTAATATTTGAGCGAGTTCTTTGAAAATAACACTCCCATAAAATTAATGTTAGCATCCGGGGCTTTTTAACTGATTAGAGTGGTCTGTTAAGGGGGCTCAGGGGTTGAAAACTTTTCAAAAAATATATTTTTTATGATCTAGTTTGATTATTCAATTAATTTTGAACTCAATCCAAAAAACCACATAAAAATATTTGCATTTTTAACGGAGTTATAAGCATTTATGTATCAACACTTTCATAGCTGCACCCTTATAATTTCAACTTTAAGTCGCGTTTTCTCTCTCGCGTTTTCTTTTTGACGACTAACACCAAGATTAAAAAAAACTATTTGATGGAATGACTTATTTATTTATTTTTTTTTTTTTTGCATGCATATAACATCATTATCTATAGAATGAATTAATATAGTTTAGATAGTCTAATATTTTGAGTATTTTTAATGAAAAAGAAGTTATATTTTTTAGGAGTTTTTTTAATTTTAAAATTTGAGAGTTTTTTAATAATGTTGTTTTTGAGTGATAGTTATATAATCAATTCATTCTATAGAGTAAAGTTTCCAGATCATTTTAAAGCAAAAATTAGGTTCTTATGTCAATTCAACGTTAAGATATCTTGGTGTTGGTGATGTAACACATACTTTTTTTTCGAATATTGTGCTACATAAATTTTGCTATATTTCTTATTATATTACATTGAAGTACTTCATTTTATAATTTTATGAGACTACAAACATACCTTTAAAATATCAGAAAGTCTAAATTAATTACATTGAATACTTCTGTTTTTATATGTTTTTATATGGAGTCGAAGCGAGAGCTCTGTTTTCATATTTTTCCGTATCGATCAACCCCTGAGCCCCCTTAAGTTGCTTCGTTTACGTAAAGATAGATATTTCCAATTACTTCACTTCACTCACTTCACACGCTTATGATAGAATTTTTAAAAAAAGGCATTTATCAAAAATATTTATATTGAAACAAATATATTTTAGAATTATTAATCAAATGAAAAAAAAAATCCCTAAAATTTTAGTGTATAGATATTTTGAATTTTCTCAGAATAATGATAAACAAATATGTGTTGTGTAATCAGGGAAAATCCTTTACTGAACTACATGTACTGGTTTTCAAAGGAAAAAAGAAGTAAATAGAAGAATATATATAAAAGTATACAGTAATTTAAGAATGTTAATAAAGTATATGAAAGAAAAATTCTCAAAATTACCGTATTTACTCGTGTATATTGCGCACGCGTGTATAACGCGCACCCGGTACTTTACAAGACAAAATGGCGATTTTTTAAAATCTCGTATATAACGCGTACCGTAAATTTTGATACGCAAATGAATAAATATTTAAATGAATTTTAGTAAAGAAAGTCAAACAAACATTATATCAGGCAGAAAACAAGGCGAAAATACATTTTTAGACTGAATGACGGCAGTGAGAATTGCTAAGTAGCGTTTAAATAATGATACTAGTTCTGTCGTATAAAAAAAAACGCAAAGAGTGAAAAAAATGATACAGTATTACTTTAATTAAGTAAGATTTTTCGAGTGATTATGTCTTCTTTGACTATATTTCATGATTCATATGTATGTGTGATTACATCCAGCAGTAAAAAATTATTCCGTGTATAACGCACATCTGGGAATTTTGCCCTAATTTTTAATAAAAAAAAGTGCGCGAGACACACGAGTAAATACGGCATGAATCGGTGGTAGACTAATACTCAAATATCATATTTTCAAAATGAAGTTTTAGCTAATTGTTTAAAAAAATACTTAAGTAAACAAATCATATTTTATAGCAAATCAAAATTGGGTACATAATTTGGCACAATGTTGCAATTATCATAATTTGCAAATGCACGACTGAAATTTTTGCAGCGTTTTATCAAAAAATAGTAAAAATTAAAAAAAGGCATTTTCTGAAACTCTAAAATTTGGAGGATTGATATTTTTTGTTGCAAGCAGATTTAAAAATAAATATAATTATGATGATCTTAAAGTAAAAAGTTTTAATCACTCAGTTTAATCAATTTTTTAATCACCCAGACGCTTAAACAAGATTTTTCTAAATGACAGCTTTCTTTATTCTTGTTTGATTTATTTTTTCTTTTAAGTAATCGGGTATTCTGAATAAAAATTGACCACGTTGTTATCTTCTTACAATATATATCTGTTCTCCAAATAATCTGTACATAAATCCAGTTTTACTCCAATAACAATAAAAAAAGAAACATGATCAGATCCAAGTATGTGTTTCTAATGCTATCTTTGTCGTAATTCCGGAAGATAAAAAAGCTTAATCTTTTATTAAAACAAAGAAATAGCAAGAAATCTGTATCCTTTTCTCGTATTTTAAAACTTCTATACTTTCATTTATTATTTTGTTTTATAAAGTTGGTAACTAAAAAAATCAAATAACATAAAAGGTTTTTATTTGGGAACGTATTTGGTATATATTTTATGACAGAATTAAATTAAAAAAGCAAATTATCTTGAAAAATATAGGTTTTAATATTCTAATATATATATATATATATATATATATATATATATATATATATATATATATATATATATGAGATAAGCTTAAAACCTATATTACAAATTCAAAAAGTGGATTTCGTGCAGTTAAAATATAAAAATTATTTATTTTATTTCTCGAATTTATTATCAAACCTGTATAAAGCATAAAACGGTTTTAGACCACATTCACGTACTAAAGTATTATATTAAATTCAAAATCAATAAATATATTAGCGTTATATGTATAATAATGGTAATTAGCTTTTGGGTAAATACAAATGTATCTACACTCTTAAATCGAAAGAGCTGATTTGGCTTCTCATGAAAGAGCTGTAATTTTTTCGATCATAAAAGAATTGTTTTCAAACGATTAAATCTTCTTGATATAAATTGATTATTTAAATAGCTCAACTGCATTTAAATTGGTTAAAACTCGAGTTATTTCAATTCTTTTTTGAGAAGCTGCTTTTCGACATTGAGATGAGTGGACTTCGGCTCAACTTGAGCTATTTTTTGGCTGACTTTTTAAGAGAGTAGCTTAAAATTTGTATTTAAAACTGAAGTATAAAGAAAAGTGAAGAAAATATGGAAAATGTTTGATATGTTGAACGATGTTCTACTGAAACGGTTTTTAATTGCTCTGATTGAACACCATTAACGATTATTATTATTATTATTATTATTATTACATTTGTAATACATTTCATACGTTAAATACAGCGAAATGTCCGGGCAAATTATTCTGAGTATAAAGTCACATCATTATCAATACTTTTCCTTTATCCGAATACTCTTTATCTAAATACAATAACATTAAAGTTAAGAAAACATGATCAAGTCCAAGTATGTGTTTATCATTCAATTCTTGTCGTAATACCTAAAAAAAGAACTTAATATGTCACTAAAGAAAAAAATATGAGAGAAGTTTATATGATTTGGCTTATGAAGTTAGAATTTTCATATATTTTTATGATTACTGCATTTCATTAGGATATAAAGTAATAAAAAAGATACTTATAAATAATTCTTATTTGAACAAATTATTTATTGTTTTTCCTTGCGATATAATTAAATTCATTTTTTGAACTTGATAAAAATGTGGATTATTTTTATCATCTTATCGATAAAAAAATATAAGACACAAAGTTAAGATATATTTTTATATTAAAAATTTAGAAATATGTTGCATTTAATTTAAATAATTTTATTTAAGCTTTTAAGATAGTGGATGTGTTTTCTTGGTATTCATACCTTAATGTGTCTAATGTATAAAAGTAAAATTCCATAAGTTAATTACGTTAGCATTTCAATAAATTCAAAATGAGTTAATTAATTTTATCATTTACAGTGGATGAAATATTTTTCTTTTTCTGTTCAAGGTATATGCAAATGTAAGCGATTTGAAACTTGTATTTTGAACAGCCATATAAAAAGTGCAGATAGAGATTATTAAAGGTTTCTGAATGACTCAGAAATGTCCATCTATTAAGTTGTCAAAGGATACGTGATCTTTAACAACATAATGATAATTTTGAACATTTTTTCCAATGCAAGATTTTGAACTTAAATAAATTAAAAAAAACATAATCTACGCAAATATCATATATATAAATTCATACATATATATATATACAGGGTGTATCTAAACTACTGGGCAAAACTTTAAGGGGTGATAGTACACATCTAGACAAATAATATTAAATGGAAAATTAAGGGTCCTAAACGTCTTCCGAAGGAGATAGGCGCCATCAATATTTAGGGTTTAAAATTTGAAGTGATTATAAAAAACGGAAAAATTGGTCGATTCGTTTGCAGTTTTCATGAAAACTATTCTTTATGTCATTATTGTCTTGAAAATAAATTATAAAGATATGTTTCAAAAAATGCCGATGGAGGGCGCTTTAGACTTTGAAGTAACGAATAACTTTTTTTTACCATTACTTTTTGCATCTCATTAATTTTTTTTAGAAGTTTAGACATAAACTTAAATTTTGAGCTCAAAATCTGTGGTTAAGTAGCGCAAACGGAACCGTGTTCATTGGGAGTGGGTAGGTTCAAATTTCAAATGATTATAAAAAACTAAATAATTGGTCAATTGATTTGCGATTTTCACTAACACTATTCTTTATGTCAGTATTGTCTTGAAAATAAATGATGAACATAAATTTCAAAAATGTCGATAGATGACGCTTTAGACTTTGGAGTAACGTACAACCAATTTTACCGTTATTTTTTGCATCTCATTAAAATTTTTTTGAAGCTTAGACATAAACTTAAATTTCTTGCTGAAAATCTGAATCGTTGAGGGTGATTAAGTTGCGCTAACTAAACTGTGTTCAATGGGGGTGGGAAGATTAAAATTTCAAATGATTATACAAAACGGAAAAATTGGCCGATTCGTTTGCGGTTTTCTCTAAAACCATTCTTTATGTCAGTCATTCCTTGAAAATAAATTTTAAAGATAAATTTCAAAAAATTCCGTTAGAGGGCGCCTTAAACTTTAAAGTAACCAACAACAATTTTTAACTTTAATTTTTTGCATCTAATTAAATGCTTGCAAAAACTTAGACTTAAATTTTGAGCTCAAATTCTGAATCGTTGGGAGGAGTTAAGAAGCGCAAACTGAACTGTGTTCAAGAATTGAAATGTTACCTTGCCCATCCTGTGAACAGAGTTCAATTTTTCGCTGCTTAATTAATCCCAACGATTCAGATTCTTGTCCTACTTTGAACCAAATTTTGGTGCTAAATAGCAGTCACTATAAGATGGTGAAATCTTGAGCCAATATTCAAGCGTAGTTCCAATATTTGGAACGAGGTTGAAATAAGGAGCTCCAAATTTCAGTGCGAGATTTCAACATCTTATAGTGACAGTTACTGGAGCACCAAAATTTTGTTTAATCTAGGCCAAGTGTAGTGAAATTCGAAACATAAAATTTATTCATGAGAAAGTAAGAAAAAATTAAATTAAAACTAACATTCCGTTTAATATACTTTTTAGAAGTTTTCGGAAATCGTACAACAAACAAGTTTAATATTTATAGAGCTAATAGATCTACTGATAAATAGCAATGCTATGCATGATGGTCTGAAGTGAACAGTTTGGTTTTTGAAAGATGAGAATGCGTTGACGGGTTAAATTTATTGCCTATGTGACTATGCTTTTACCACCAAATAAATAGAAAATGCTATTAATGCTTCAGAAGATATTGAGATATAAAATGGTTATTGTCATGTAACTATAAGGGAGCAGGGTATAATGAAAGCACTGAATATCATAGATAAATACTAAATACCTAACTATATTTAATGTTCGTCGCTACAGTTGATGCTTTTTTTGCGCAAGATATTTAGATAAATTGCCGAGATATTTTTGAAAGATTTTTGCTGTCATAAAATTTAAAATATTTCCAACAATACAGTGAAAACTTGAAAAATTGAACATAGATAAAAAAATGGGATGAGATTTTTATTTTTTTGAACTATGATATCCTTTAATAAATCCATCATTAACACATTCAGTCGCACACCCATCACTGATACTGAATTTTCCGCTTAAACCGCGTTGTATTTCATGGTAAAATCATATAATAAATAACAATTAAGTATTAATAAAATATTTTAAATATATTTCGAATAATTACTTAAAACAATGTATGTTATTTTAGTTTTATATCATATTTGGCACTGTTTGACACCGGTGTTTGACGAAGTCAAAAACGGACAGTTCAGTGTCAGTCACATGTGACTGGTGTGGCATTCAACGTGTTAAAACTGTTTAGGCCAGGGTTGTTGAATTTCAAATTTCATAACAAAAAATTTAATTAATTTAAAAATCGAGCCTTCAGTTAGATTTTTTTTTAATTGCTGAAGCAGAAATATTGCCATTTCTTATATTACTTAATTCTATATGAGAATTCAATTATCAATATTATTTTTTTGAGTTAATACTTATTATATGCACATAATATTTTGTTGTTCATCATATATTTCGAAATTCAAAAAATTAGCTCATTTACACATATTTTACTTCTAATACTGTTTTATCTTTTTTTAAGTGTAGTTAGAAAGAAATAACTTCCGTAACTAGTATAATTGACCATTAAGTTTTTATTTCGAATTCTTTTCCGAAATCTTATTTCATCTAAGGAAAGTTGGCATAGACTCTTTAGAAAATAAGCTCCATTATTATTCTTTCCAATAATAGAGGAGGAGAGTATAAAGATTAATCTTTTGACCAGAAAAACTTCATTCAAAGATCTCTAGATTTACGGCTTCACTTTTTTCTGGATCAATAAATTTGTATTTATGTTTAAGGTCAAACAAATATAAAGGTCATATTCAAATACAATAAATAATTATAATAATGTATATTATTTATTAAAAATTATGACTAATTAGTAATTTTTTGTCATATAAAGTACATAAGGAATAATCTATTCTTTAAAGACAAACTAAATATATCAATATCTAAAGCTATAATATAATATTAAGTAAGTGTTTAAGAATTTAAGGCTTTTGAAAAATTAAACATTTCTACAAAATTAAATAAACAATATTAATCACAATAGTTAAATATAAGTAGAGCATCTGCATATAAAACATCAATAAAATTATGCAAAACATTTTAAAGATGATATTTTAACTTCTATTGATAAAACTTGAAATCCGACCTATAATATTAATTATGTTTGTTATCATATAAAATGCATGGTGAATTCGATACCTGAAAGCTCAACTAAATATCATATCATCGAAATATATAATATATAACATATAAATACCTAAATATATGAAAGTTTAACACATTACGACAATTAAATATTCCCACGGAAAACATCAAATAATGATAATAATTATCACTCTAATTTAACATCAGTAGAGTATCTGCCAGTAAAACATCAATAGAAAAACTTAAAAATGTTGTTTAGACACCTAAACACCTAATTACAAAATTTTCAAGTGTAATATTTCAAATTTCGCGAGCATTATTTATTAGATTTTTCTATCAGATAAAGTATATGGAAGATATTCGATTCCTGAAAGACCAACTAAATATCTCGCTATCTAGAGATATAATATATTATTATGTAAATGTTTAAGAATTTAACGCTTTTGAAAATCAAATATTTCCATGTAATATACAAAATTAAATAAATAATAATCACTGTCATTAAACATCAGTAGAGTGTCTGTATATGAAATATCAATAAAATTATCTAAAACAAAAATCTAAAAATTATCTTTTAACATTTATAGATAAAACTTTAAATCCAACCTATACCATTAATCATGTTTTTTATCATATAAAGCGCATGGTGAATTCGATTCTTGAAAGATTAATTAAATAAAAAATTCTAAAAAATGCATTTTATCATCTTTAGATAAAACTTGAAATCCGACATACATTATTAAAAAATCCCTGTCGGCATGGCCTATATGCGGAGGTAGATTTCGAAGAGTGCTCATTTCAACAACAAAAAATAAAGTATGATTAGAGATAAATCCACTTTAATAAATTCATTTAGCCCTCTTATGAAAAATTTTTAATTTCATTTTTCTGCAAGAACTGGTTTTATCAGAATCATCTTAAGGGAAATTGAGCTCAAATGCTGATTTTGACAACATATTTTGAAATATATTATGAAGTTATTAAAAAATTGACCAAAACAGTACATTATATAATTCCAAAATAACAAAAAAAAAACAAAAAAAAAACTGCCAACTGAATGTGTTTGAGAGCAAAATTGAATTTAAAAATGAGTCATAAAGTAACCGATTTGTTATTTGAATACATCCTTAATACTTTAAACATGATCGCTTCCGAAAATTTTGTGCAAAATGCCCACTTTGACAGAATTTAAAAATATATATTCTATCTTTATAAAAAAAACTGGCCAATGCGTCACGTTATATAGTTCATAAATAACAGGATCCGTAAATTGGATGCATTTGAGAGCAAAGATGGATTTAAAAATGAGTCAGAAAAAAAACGCAATTTCTTATTTGAATACTTCTTTAAATTTTCAGTCACGACAACTTCGGGAAATTCTGTTCAAAATATCCTTTTTGGTAGCCTGTTTTGAAATATATTCTCAAATATAACGCAATAGGTAGTATTTCATACGAAATCTACCTAAAAGTTTCTTATGATATAAAGTACATGGTCAATTCGATTCCCGAAAGATCAACTAAATATTTTGACATCTAAATATCTGACACATAAATACATTAATGTGAGAGCATTTAACGCATTTCGGAAATTCGCAAACACAAAAAAATTACCAATATATTTGGCCAAAAAACATCAATAGAAAATATCTAAAAATATCTAAAAAATCAACTTTAGACATCTACACCTGACTATAACATTTTCAAGTGTTTTCATATTTCAAATTTCTCTTACACTATCAATTATATTTTTTATCAGATAATCTACATGGAGAATATTCGATTCGTAAAAGACCACCGAAAGGGTTCTTCATTAAGCTTCCTCTCTCAAAATCCGATTTCATTGAAATCATATCAATAAAAATGGATCTTTTAACATCTATAAATAAACCTTGATGTCCGAAATACATTATTAATTTATGTTTCTTATCATATAAAATAGAAATTGAATTTGATTCCGGAAAGATTATCTAAATATACAATATATAGATACATAAATATGTGAGCATTTAACACATTTCAAAAATTAAAAATTCCTACTGAAAACACAAAATAATGATAATAATAATCATTATAATTAAACATCAGTAGAGTATCTGCGAATAAAATATCAATAGAAAAATCTAAATATATCTAAAAAACAAATTTGCACATCTACACCTGATTACATAATTTTCAAATTTCGCGTACGTTATTAATTAGACTTTTTTTTATCACATAAAGTACATGGAGAATATTCGATTCCTAAAAGACCACCGACAGGGTTCTTTATCAAGCTTCCTTTCTCAAAATCCGATTTTATTGAAATCATATCAATAAAATTATCTAAAAAAATGATCTTTTAACATCTGTAAATAAAACCTGATATCCGAAATACATTGTTAATTTATGTTTCTTATCATATAAAGTACATAATGAATCGATTCCTAAAAGATCAACTAAATATTCTAAATTCTAAATACATAATATATAAATACATAAATATGTGAGCACTTAATACATGCCGAAAATTAAAATTTCCGACAGCTATCACAAAATAATGATAATAACAATCACTATAATTAAACATTAGTAGAGTATCCGCCAATAAAACATCAATAGAAACCATCTAAAAATATCTAAAAGTCTAGATTAGACATCCACACCTTATAACAAAATTTTCAAATTTCGCGTACGTTATTAATTAGACTTTTTTTATCAGATAAAGTACATGGAGAATATTCGATTCCTAAAAGACCACCGAAAGGGTTCTTCATCAAACTACCTTCCTCAAAATCCGATTTCATTGAAGTAAGACGGCATAATCTATGATGAAACCGTGACCCTTAGTGTGTCTTTCCCAGTAAGGGAGAGGTAGCGTGCTTAATCTCTCGGCGGACGCAAATTCTTTTGTGAAAAGCTTTATTCGGTCCTTTAGTACTTGCTCTTTTGGTCCGAACCTCTTGCTATTGTTTATATGAAATTTCCTTTTTAACCTTTATATTGAGGGTTAAATGGAATTTTGGGAACTTTACTCTTGTTTCCCGCAACTTTTATTTCTTTTTTCGCTAAAATGAACATGTCAGCATTTTGGCGGAAAACTGTAATATACCCTTTCAAAGTTCATTAAAACTAATCTTTTTTTTTAACATTCCTTTTGTTTCCGCAAACTTTTAATGGTGATAAAAGAATATTAAATTAATGCCTTCTTAATGAAGTTATTTTTAAGCGTGTTTTTTTAATATAAAAATGATGATTAAATTTATGTTTATTTGATTTTCACTGTGATTTTTTATGACCCTTGTTTTCAAATAATATTTTCTAAAAAAATTATTTTTGCTTTATTTTTGGCGGAAAAAGGCGGCATATTTTTTGATGAAATCATTTTGACAATGGAAATAAAACATTGCTCTAGCGATTCTTGCAGTGTTTAAGAAAAATATGAATGTATTCATAATAGTCAATCAAGTAAATGAAATGATTAGTAAATTAGTTAATTGGTAAACAAACTAATAAGACATCAAAATCAACAAATTACTTTGAAATTCATCTAATTCACTTTTACTATTCCATTAATTTGAAACAAATATTTTTATCATAGTGACGTATAAATAAAAAATACGACCAATGACATTTTTAAATCTTATTTTTATTTTCTTTAGAAAAAATTAACTGTAGCTTTTCAGCAAACCTTCTTTAACGATCTCACTCTAAAGATTCCATATCCGCAGAATGACAGGCAGATGGGTCAGGTTTGTGTACTGTCCTTACGACACCAGATACTGACAAACCTGGTCACTGCCCTACGCAAGTTACTCAGTTTGAGCCCTATGGGTTTTACTGTACAGTTTGGGCTTAATTAGATAGGCAACTTGTAGTCGCCATTTTGGAACCCTGGAGAATATTCATAATTTCCTTCTTGGGAATCTAGACAGCCCCTTTCAAATAGAGTGTGTTAGTGTGACCTCGCATCCTACTCTTCACATACTACTTTCGAAGCCACAAATACGGAATAAACGGCTCTTCGCCACGGAATTTATTATCTCCTGAAATTTTGCACAGAAGAACGCTTTCTCAGTGCATTGTGTTGTGTAATGGAACCCGCAGTAGAAACTAAAGCCCAGAAGGACCGTGGAACTTTAGGTTTCAGAACTCGATAATGGCGCAACCACTCGATCAAGGTGAAAGTTATTTGTTTAAAAACTTGTTGATTCGATCGTTATTCATAGAAACTTCCGAGTGTGCACAGAAAGACCAGGCAAGTTGTTGACTCGGAGCTCGGTTTTTTGCTTGACTAAAACTATATTTTTGTTGCGAGCCTCCGAATAGCCTCCGAAGAGATGCGAGGGGTAGGTTGCGGACCACCCGTTCTACCAAGACCAGTGCAACGTGCCTTTGCCATTTCCAACATCACCCAACGTTCACTACTTGGTTAGTGAGTGTGTATATGAAAAGAACTTTAAAAAAAGAACTCACTTATGATATAACCTTAAAAATATACAACTTTTTTGTAAAAAAAAAAAAGACTTTTTTATGAATCCCTTTTTTTTGTAATTTTTTAAGATCATAAAAATGTGGCTGAGTTTATCAAAAAGTACAAAAAATTGCAGCTTAATGAAAAACGAAAGATTTGAATGTTCATCCATCTTCCCATGCTGAGTCTGCCAATGTTGAAAGCTATCCACAAGCTACGCGGAGTCCATGGGTTTCAAATGTCATCAAACCGCTACCAATTACTAAAAATTGCCATAAACCCATTTCTTGCCAAATGAAGAGAGAATTGGTGGCCTAAATTGGGCCTAAATGGGGTATCCTCAGTAGAGCTTCCAACGCCAATGGTAGGTAGTTCAAGTCTGTGACAGAACTGAAGGCATTCATCATTGAGGCATGGGATAATATTGATGGCTACAACTTCTAAGGTTTAGTAAATAGTGTGTCACATCATATATATTCAAGTCTTATATACGCATGGTTGATATATTGGCTATTAACAGCAGTGTCTTTATTTCGGCGGGATACTTTGCTTTGCTTTCTACTGGCATAACATGAAGAAACAATAGGAAATTTTCTCCAAAGGACAGCACGATAGAGGCTTATTAGTAGTGTTGGGAAACTTCACTATGGTGATAAACTTAACTTGGCTCTTCTCTCAGACTATATCTTGGCTACTAATTATTAAAAATTGCCAGAGACCCATTTTTCGCCAACAGAAGAGAGAAATGGTGACCTAAATTGGATTTTCATGCCGGAAAACGACCCCATAACCATTGCAAAATCTTCCTCGGAATGGTTTTTGGATTATTAAGGATATGTCATGGATTGGCCTGCCCTGTACGTTTACCTAAATCCCCAATAAAATGTGTGGGGTATCTTCAGTGGAGATTTAAACGACAAAGGCAGGTAGTTCAAGTCTGTGGCAGAAGTGAAGCCCACCATCATTGAGGCCTGGGGTAATATTGATGCTAATGTCTTCCAGGGATTAGTAAATAGTATGCCACATCATATATATCTAGTCATATATACGCATGGGGGATATATTGGTTATTAACAGCGGTGTCTTTATTTCGGCGGGTCACTTTTCTCCTATCTTTTTTTTATACATTCATTTTTTTTCCTGATCAAGTGGAGCAGGGTGTGAGTTATTCCTTTTAAATATGCATATCTATATAGTCTTTCTTAACATATTTGTTTCGTTCACATGGTTTTGTTTCCTGTCGAATTACAGTGGAAAAACATGGTGACTTTATTTCGAGTATTATTATTTAGTTTTTAGGTATAAAAAGAATTGTGCAAATCCTTCATGACATCGCTAGTACGCAATGTTTAGTACAAATCAGACTAAGTAAGCTAGGTCGCTGGCTTAATATGGATGACTCCATGTTCTTTGATTGCCATCGGAGTGGCGCAAGTAGATCCAATGCTTAATATTCATGCATGCATATTCATATAATATGTTAGCATCTGCTAATTGTCAATTGTCGATTCATAATTTTTTCACGTAAATCCAGGACGTCAAGCACAATGGACTACGTTTACTGCTAGTTCCTTCCGGTTCATGAAGATTAAGATGCAACACTAGTCACTGAAAAAGATCTGGATGATAATGTTAATTCTATGGGGCGTTCTTTTCAAATATCTCGCTCAAATTTTAATATTTTTACACGATTTTTTTGCATATGATAATGGAGATAATATGATTGATTTACAACCGGGGTAGATTTTACTTTTTCGATTTTAGTTATACATTTTTTATATCATGATAGTCTCAATTTCAGAACCGGTTCTAACCAGTTTCGAAAGTTTGAGTATTTTTTTTTAAATCTGAAACCAAAATGAAAAAAGTTAAACTTGCTCAGCTGTAGATCGTCTTCAGCTATCTTATGCATAAGAGCATGTAAAACTATTAAAATTTGAGCGGGATATTTGAAAAGAACGCCCCAAAGTCTTAAAATTATCATCTGGGTCTTTTTCAGTGACTAGTGTGGGCCCTTAAGTGAGAATAAAGCGATGTACCATTTGACTCTGACAAACCAATCATATCTTTCATTTAGTTTAACAATGGCTTGAGCAAAACTTTACTGTCGTTGGCTGCAATTATGATATGGCTAAAACTCTGAAGATAAAGATAATTAATGCAGCTTTATATGCGTGGTTTAGATCGCTATAATTGAATTTCCGTCTGGCTAATTGATCTCGAAGCATAAAAGACCTACTATTTATTCTTGGTGAGAGATTCTAAATTGCGAGTTTTACATAATAGGTAAGTTTTATCTGTTTATTATAGGGGAACAGTCTTCTATTTGTATATTATCCATGCATTATTTATACATGCCACAGTGATTTTGCTTAAATAATGAATTTCTAATTCAATGACAAGTCCGTGTATGGCATATTAATAACAAATGTTAACTTAAAATGTGACAGCAATTTTTTTATTTAGATCTTGTTATATCGAATAGCATAATATTTTTAAAATAATATAAGTATTCATAAAAATAGTATTTTCGTAACGTAAATTTTGAAGTATATTCCTTCAGTTATAGTAAGAAAAAATCTTAAAATATAAATTACAAAAAAGTTATTGTTGCGAAGATAAAAAAAAAAAAAAAATCCATGAAAATAGTTTTAACAATACATTTATAATTTTTTTTTCTAAAAAGGAAATTCTTGCCGAACAAGAATTGATGTTATGTGATAATAATGAACTTTAATTTCTTCATAAAGTTACCGAAATGTTCTATTTCTAGCCTCTTTGATTAAATCCTATTTGATAAAGGATAAGATGACATAATCTCTTAGAAACTCGTGACCCTCCTGTTTTATCTCATTCTGCAGAACAACATTTCTTAATCTCTTAGCCAGAAAGAAATTCTTCTTGTACGGAGTCTTTTATGCCTTATTTCGTAGTTCCAAACATTCTTGTCTTTGTCAAGATAAGTTTGCTTTTGGAAAAAAATTCCTTAAAATAAGCTATTGATCAAACATTAAATGGCTTATAATATTTTTTTAAAACATCACATTTTTTAAACAGTGCAAAGTAACTTCACTTATAGTGAAAAAAATCTTAAAATATAAATTACGAAGAAGTTATGGTTGCGGAGATAAAAATTCCATAAAAATAGTTCCACCAATAGAGATATACATTTGTCATATTATTTCCTAAAATGTACGTTCTATCCGAACAAGAATTGATGTTATGTGATAATAATGAACTTTAATTTCTTCATAAATTTACCGAAATGTTCTGTTTCTAGCCTCTTTGATTAAATCCTATTTCAAAAAGGATAAGATGACATAATCTCTTAGAAACTCGCTACCCTTTCTGATTAATCTAATTCTGAAGAACAACATTTCTTAATCTCTTAGCCAGAAAGAAATTCTTTTTGTACAGAGTTTCTTATACCGTATTTCGTAGTTCCAAACATACTTGCCTTTGTCAAGATGAGTTTTCTTTTGGAAATAAATTCCTTAAAATAAACTATTGATCAAACATTAAATGGCTTATAATATTTTTTTTAAACATCATATTTTTTTAAACAGTGCAACCTCACTTCACTTATAGTAAAAAAAAAATCTTAAAATATAAATTACGAAGACATTATTGTTGCGAAGATAAAAAAGTCCATAAAAATAGTTTTAACAATAGAGATATACATTTATCATTTTTTTCTAAAAAGAAAGTGCTAACCGAACAAGAATTGGTCTTATGTTATAATAATGAACTTTAATTTCTTCGTAAAGTTACCGAAATGTTCTGTTTCTAGTTTTTTTTTATTAAATCCTATTTCAAAAAAGATAAGATGACATAATCTCTTAGGAACTCGTGACCCTCCTGTTTTATCTAATTCTGGAGAACAACATGTCTTAATCTCTTATCCAGAAAGAAATTCTTCTTGTACGGAGTCTCTTATGCTGTATTTGGTTGTCCAAAATATTCTTGTTTGTGTCAAGATCAGTTTCCTTTAGAAAATAAATTCCTTAAAATAAGCTATAGATCAAACATTAAAGGACTTATGATATTTTTTAAAACATGGCATTTTCTTAAACAGTGTAACATAAAATAATTTTTAAAATGATTGTTGTTTTAAAATATTTATATATTTTATTGTGTTTGACTAATATTTCATTTCAATATTTCATTTCATGAACGCATTTTTTTATATGCACATTGTTTTTGTATATTTTAACTTTTTCTTAAAGAATAGATCTTCATTACTTAGAATGATAACTAAAATTAATACAATGATAAATTGTATGCATAATGCAGTCATAATTAACAATGTATTTATAAATAAATAATACATAATAATATTAATAGTATACATTATTATAATCAATAATGTATATAGTGTAAGAACTCAGTCCGACTTATTTACAAGAAAAAAAAAGACAGCATCACTTATATAAATACGGATGTCTCGGAAGCTATCATCTTCCTTAAATACTTTTTATTTCATGAAAGACGGCACTAATACTTAGAACAATAAACACACATAAAATATTTACATAGTTACATTTTACTTATTTTTACATAATTTTGGTTACACACAACCACCAACAATAAGACATGACCTCACTGCTCACAATCAACCTTCGAATTTTTCGAAAATAACTTAGAACAAAACGTTTTTTTAATCCAAAAAATGTTGACTTTTTTATTTTATTTTTATTTGATTTTTATTTTATTTTTTTAGGCGAAAATATATTACTACTATATTTTTAATTCAGCAGAACTCAAGTCACGTAATGCGTGACAATCTATCCCCCCCTTTTTTTTCGAATGGGTAGGCACGTGTTACAATAGTATAATTACAATGATAAATTAGTATAAAGCAATAAATTTTTTACTAAATAATACGTTAGATTTTGAACAAAAATTTATATATGTATCTCCAAATTTTATAGCATCATAACATAATATTTAGTACGAAAATTAATCCAATTAAGGAAACGACTTAAAAATTTATTTTCAAAAATAAAAATTGAAGCTCTTAAATCTCTTTCGTCACTTATATATACCTTTAAAAAAGAATTATTTTTCATATAGTTTCTTAATTTCCTTCTGTAGAATAATACGAAAGGGAAACAGATGAAATTATCTAATAAAAAATCATACACAAAAGTGATCGAAGCAGCTTTTATATAATTTTACAGCTAAATATAAAAAATGTCATCCTAAAAAGAAGTTAAAACAATAAATAAATAAATAAACAATATACATAATATATCATTTAATAAAATTCATTTTACAAATTTTAGTAATGTTATACTTTCTATTTATGTATTTATTTTCTATTTTAGTTATACAGAGTGTCCCTAAATTAATGGTATATACGCTAGGGGGTGATAAAACACATCAAGACGAGTAATAGTAAATAGGAAACCAAGGGTCCCAAACGTTTTCCAAAGAAGATAGCCGCCATTAAAGTTTGGGCTCCAAAATTTCAAATACACATAAAAAGCGGAAAAATTGGTCGGTTGATTTGCGGTTTTCACTAAAACTATTCTTTATGCAGGTACTTTCTTGAAAATAAATTAAAAAGATAAATTTTGAAAAATGCCGATTGAGGACGCTTTAGACTTTGAAGTAATGAAAAACTATTTTTTGTCGTGATTTTTTGCATCTCATTAAATGTTTTAGTAAGCTTAGACTTAAACTTAAATTTTGAGCTCAAAATCTGAATAGTTGGGAGTGATTAAGTAGCACAAACGTAACTGTGTTCAGAGGGTTTAAATTTCAAATGATTATAAAAAACGGAAAAATTGGTCGATTGATTTGCGATTTTCACTAAAACTATTCTTTATGTCGGTATTTTATTGAAAATGAATTATAAAGATAAATTTAAAAACATGCCGATAGAGGGCTCTTTCGACTTTGGAGTAACGAACAACTATTTTTTGCCGTGATTTTTTGCATCTGATTAAATGTTTTCGTAAACTTAGACTTAAACTTAAATTTTGAGCTCAAAATCTGAATAGCTGGGAGTCGTTAAGTAGCACAAACTGAACTGTGTTCAGAGGGTTTAAATTTCAAATGATTATAAAAAATGGAAAAATTGGTCGATTCGTTTGCGGTTTAAAATAAAACTATTCTTTAAGTCTGTATCTTCTTGAAAATAAATTTAAAGGTAAATTTCAAAAAATTCCGTTAGAGGGTGCCTTAAACTCCAGAGTAACCAACAACTAATTTTTACCGATATTTTTTGCATGTAATTTAATGCTTTCCAAAACTAATTAAATGTTTTGGAAATCTTAGATTTAAACTTAAATTTTGAACTCTAATTCTGAATCTTTGGGAGGAGTTAAGAAGCGTAAACTGAAGTGTGTTCAGGAGTTGAAATTTAACCCCCTCCCCCTCGAACACAGTTCACTTTTGCGCTACTTAAGCACTCGCAACGATTCAGAATTTGATCTCAAAATTTAAATCTAAGCATTTGAATGCATTTAATGAGATAAAAAAAATAACGGAAAAAAATAGTTGTACGCTACTCCAATGTCTAAGGCACCCTCAATCGGCATTTTGTGAAATTTATCTTTAATATTTATTTTCAAGGAAACACTGATTTAAAGAGTAGTATTAGCAAAAACCGCAAATGAATCGACTAATTTTTCCGTTTTTTATAATCGTTTGAAATTTAAACTCTCTGAACAGAGTTCAGTTTGTGCTACTTAACCATTCCCAACTATTCAGTTTTTGAGCTCAAAATTTAAATTTAATTCTAAGTCTACGAAATCATTTAATGAGATGCAAAAAATAACGGCAAAAAATAGTTGTTCGTTAATGCAAAGTCTAAAAAGCCCTCTATCGGCATTTTTTGAAATTTATCTTTATAATTTATTTCCAATAAAATACCGACATAAAGATTAGTTTTAGTGAAAACCGCAAGTCAATAGAGCAATTTTTCATTTTTTTATCATCATTTGAAATCTGAACCCTCTGAACACAGTTCAGTTTGTGCTACATAACCATGCCTAACTATTCGTATTTAAATATCAAAATGTAAGTTTAAGTCTAAGCTTACCAAACCATTAATGAGATGCAGAAAATAACTGCAAAAAATAGTTGTTCGTTAATCGAAAGTTTAAAGCGCCCTCTATAGGCATATTTTGAAATTTATCTTTATAACTTGTTTTGAAGAAAATTCCGTCATAAAGAATAGTTTTAGTTAAAACCGCAAATACATCGACCAATTTTTCCGTTTTTTATGTTTATTTGAAATTTTGGTGGAAATTAACTTTGGAAAACGTTTAGGACCCTTGGTTTCCTATTTACTATTACTCGTCTTGATGTGTTCTATCACCTCCTAGCGTATGTACCATGAGTTTAGGGACACCCTGTATATATATATATATATATATATATATATATAAACAAAAATTACAAGAATTTACTGAATAGAAAACAAGAACACGCAATTGCATTTATTTCATATTCCAGTACACATAACTATTTTCCAAATAAAAAGCATCTAAAATTTACCGAACTTCCAATTACTCAATAGTTTATAAAATAAAAACTCAAAATATACATGATGTGCAAAGTCTGTAAAAAACCATGCTAATATATCAAATTTTATTGCATTGCAAGCAGTAAAACTATACCCTTTTTATATTTTTAAGACCAAATTCTGTTCCGTAATATCTTAAGTGAAAAATAAATTTATTATTTTTCTGGTGCTTGCGTGCTTAAACTACTTACCCAAAATCAAGATGTAGCTTAGTACTTAAATTCACGTGAGTATTTTGGTAAATAAGTGAATTAAACTTTTAAAAGTAGCTACGCGCGTTCTATAAATTTACCTTAATGTATGAAAATTTTCCATACTATCCATTTTTAGTATGTCGTTAAAAGGTTATCAGATGCTAAGCTTTTAAAAACTTTATAACTTGATACAGTTGGAATATATGATTTTTAAAGAAAACTGCCAGTGAGTCATTGTGTTTGAAAATGTAAATTAAAATTTGACAATATTTAAATTTAATTTTAAATTTCTAACGGCCACAAATAAACTTACATAAATATGTGCATATATATCTATAAATAATAGATTTTATTGCAATGTTTTTCACAAAAAAAAAAAAAAAAAAAAAAAAAATGAAGAAAGTAGATTTATGAAATAAATGGTACCCAAATTCCGTAATAGCATAATTTAATCAAATATTTAAATTTCTGAAAATGTAATACATCTTTTAATTATTTTATAAATCCGAGCAATATATACACATATATATGTATATATTGAGAGTTATTGGGTTTTATTACTCTTTATTCTTAAAACGAAGACTAGATGAAGTTTTTTTTTTGTTTGGATAGATACAAAATTTTGGAAAATTACATCATATAAAAAAATTCGAGAAATAAATAGCTATATTAATTATTAATACTAAAAAGTTCCTCCTGATGTAGATATGCATCAATAATAAAATTGTCGTTAAGAAATTTTTAATTCTTCCTTGTAAGTTTGAATATATATTTTGGTTCCAATAATGATACTGATATATGCATATATATCCGTGTATATATATTTTTTTCTTGATAAACTAAAAAAAAATATAGAATTAAAAATCTTCTGATGTGAACTCGAAATTTCTAATACTTGCTATACTTTTTGTAGTCTATTCTAAATCCCAGTAAAGGCACCACAATACAAATTTTCTTAATATCTAAGCCAACAAGTTACTTTTGGAAAGAATTTCAACGAGAGGTCCAATTGGCAGATTAAAGTGTGCGATAAATATTTCTCAACTACATACTGATTGTCAAATGTGGGATGTACAAAAACAGTTATCAGTAAATTATTTCTTTTAATTTACATATAAGACTGTGACTATATCAAATGCGTATAGTAAGAAACGCGCTTAAAATTAATCAATTTATTTGGAAATGGAGATTTAAATATAATTCCAAAAAAACTTTTTAGTCAAGTCCCACAACAAAGGACATTTCACATTAATGCATTGGCAGCCATGTTCTAGCCAATACGATGAGCCCGGCCCAGTGTAAAGTCTAAAAACTCGACCAGAATTTGGCCCGTTTATATATCCGCAGAACACTACAAAGCCAGTAAAAATTTCGATGAAAACAGACGCATTTGTTCGGACAAAAATCAATTAAATCAGGCCCATTTTCTATATAAAAAAACATGCACATTCTTAATATGCATTTCAGATTCTGTTAAACAGCAGTGCATACATATTTGTTGATTTTTTTGTGATTGTTTTATTTATGTTTTAGTTTACTATGTGTTTATGTATGAGAAAATACACAACATAAACATTAATGAATACTTGAACTTAGTGCTAATGTAGTTTAAAAAAAAATAGTGTTAGAAACTTCATGATTTTGTAGCTGCATAAAAATATATAGAGATTTTTGAAACAATTTATTTGTAAGATATTAACGTACACTGCCAATTATTATATTAACAACATTTATTATCGCTGTTCCTATTTTTAGAAAACATGTTGCCTGCCCGAAACATTCCTGAAACAATTAGGTCCAGTTCCTGCCCTGTTCGACTTGAAAAAAATATAAACCTAATGCCGCCCAACCCGAATATGAAGATAAAAGTAATCCCAAGTTCTCAGACATTATAAGGTACCTGTTCCTAATATGGACACCCTAAGGAAATTTTTTTTTCATCCTTATGTACACGTGATAGAACTCCAAAAATATATGACCATGATCCCTGGACTGTTGACTATTATTATTAAAATTAGCGGTCTTGTAACTATTCCGGTTTTATTTAAATGGTAAAAACAAAAAATGTTAACAAATGTCCATATAAGGAACCACCCAGTCCTTATTATGGACAGGTGCCTCCTTATTGACCTACTACACAGGGTAATAAAATAATGTAGTTGGTTTTTCTTAGCTATCTATTTTTCTGAATCTGAAGATTCACCTGCTGTATTTCCAATGTGGACATAAGGTGTCCATATTGAGAATCGGGAGTAGTTTTAATAGAACTTGTAATAAATAAATAAATAAAACATCTTTAATTAATATATGCAATAGCAATCGAAAATATGTGTTAAAAGCTTTCTAAAACACCCCACTTTTCAATATTTAAAGTAATTTTACAATATCTAATAAGAATTTAAACTTGCCTGTAATTACGATCAACACACCACGAAATAACAAGTTTCCTTCTAAATGGCGAACAGCGCGCTTTTTTGAACTTTCCAGGCTTAATTATCTTTTCAACTGCTTTTCTTCACGGATATGTAGCGCTATCTCTCTATCAAAATTGTTACTTTTAAAAATATTAAGGGTGTCCATATTGGGAGCACTGTCCATATAAGTACAAGTACCTTATAACAATCCGATGACGATTTCTACTCTAAACATGTTCTATCTCTGTATGCTTGTTTACAACCTAACATCGGCTCATGCAAATGATATTAATTTACATTGCATAAACTATCCGCTTTATTTATATTTTTATATTAGTTCGGTTGGTCCGCAAGTTTTTTAATCTGGGTGTTTATTTCTTTTTCTTTTTTTCTTTCATTCTTTTTTTTTCTTTCTTTCTTTTTTTTTTTTTTTTTTTTTCTTTTTTGTCAGCCAGTTTCCTCTTGTTTACCTAATTTTTATCTCGGTAAATCCCGTTGAAAAAATGTTTTCATTCCGACAGTCTGATCTGATACAGACCTCGTTGCAAACTGGGGACCGTGCTCACCTCTGCCACGACTAGTTAATGCAGTTACATTTTCTTAGAAGTACCATATAGAAGATGATATTTTGACGGACATACATTCCATTTATAGAAAGTTTAAATGTTTATTTTTTTGAAAAAGAAAATTTCCATTGTATCATTATTCATTCCAACCTAACCTAAGTTTAAGCACCAAATTTTATAATATTATGCCATATGAAGCTGGTCTTAGAATTCAGATCGTCAGCATGTGCCTGTATATGCAGGTATAGGTGTACAGGCAAGCACTGTATTATTTATATATGTGCCTATATGCAAAACATTTAAAGCATCTCTTAATGTATTTAACGCATTTAATGACACTTTTCGAAAATATCACGATAATGTATCGGAATTGTGGCCAACATTTCAGTTCATTTACTTATTATAATTATTACTTATATAGATATATCATATATATATATATATATATATATATATATGCACTATAAAAAAATTCATGAGGTTACTAAAAATTTTTTAGTAAAATTGTATTCCACACAATTTTTTAGTAACTGTTACTCACAGTACAAATAGTACCCATTCCAAACTTCTTTTTTTTTGCAAGTGAAACATACATTCTTTTGTAAACTTAACAAAAGAATTTTCTGTATAACTAACTTAAAACTTTTTAGTATGAGCCACCAAGTTAATTTTAGTAACAGCTTCAAAATTATTTTTAGCAACCATTGCTCACAGATTCTTAGTAACTATTCCAAACGCAATTTTAGAAACCGAAACAAACATTTATTTTGTAAACTGTCTAAAAGAGTTTTTCGTATAACTAACTTAAAATTTTTTAGGGAGAACCACCAAATGAGTTTCGTTGTTGACGTGTGCCCCAAGGGCAGGAGCTTCCTTTGAACTGAATCCAGTTGGTAAGAAGACAGACTTCTGCAGCGGAAGATTTTCGGCAAAGCCTCAATAGATGGCAGCATCAAACATTGCCACCTGCGCAATTTTGATATGCTCCTGAAGGGGATGAAAAGTCTTGAGATCATTACCCATGGTAACTGCTACGGCAGGATTTTCATATACCCCTTTATTTAACGAATACTTAGACTACATACACTTGGTACGTCTTTGGTGGTGTCGAGCATTGAACCGGGGATCTTTCAATCTGGAGTTCGGTGCTATGACCACTAGGTTATCACGGCTACACCAAGCGAGTTTCAGTAATAGCTATTAAAAATATAAAACTATTAACTTTATTCGTTGCTAGCTTTTTTTCTAGTAATTCTTACAGATTTTCTTGTAACTGAGTAAGATTACAAAAAAATTTTTAGTAATTGTAAGGATCACTGAGAAAAACTAAAATTTTTTTAGTAGTTCGACCCTTTTTGTTTACAGTGTGCACACTTACATATATATCATTTATTTAAATATTTTAAAAATGTACAAAAACTTAAAAATGTAATATTCCTTAAAATACAAATGAAATTCTATTTATATAAACTCGTATATTCTGAATTACACATATTGCCTTGATTAGAAAACATACTAAAATGATTGTGCATAAAACAACAAAATTTCTTCAAAAGCAGTTTAAAAATAATTACGTTTTTATAAAAAATAAATGTTATTATTAAACTTTTCATTTACTGGAAATATTAGTTTAACGGCAAGACTTTCAAACAATCGAATATTTAGATAAAATAAGTTAAAACATTTTTGAGGCAAAAAAATTTTACAGAATGAGCCTTTAGTTGAATGAAATGTTTCGTAAAAATAATCCGAATGAAGAAAATGTTTTGCAGGCTTTTGTATATTTGTAACCGACAAAGTAAACAATGAAATTTAATCGCTTTTTATAGTTTGTCTCTTTAAACATCTGTGTTCTTGAAGAAGAAAACATTTTTCGTTAATATTTAATACTACAGAAAAGGAAAATCAAAGTTTAACTGCTTTTTCGTAACCAAATATACATACTTAGTTATTTTTTAATATATTTGAGATGTTCGGTTTGGCGATTTTTCCGAAAATTGTAATTTACTTACATTTGCTTCATTGTTTTTTATTTATGTTTGTTTCAACTAGTGGATTATTATATCTTAATTTATACCGGGTGTCCCAAAAATGACTGATGTATTTTAAAATTCAATAACTTGCAAACGGTGACAGCTATTTTAAAAAATTTTGCAGGAGGGTTATGTATAATGTCAGGAGTTTTTTTACCGTAATTTTTTATTTTAGTTCAACTTTCAAACAATAGGTGGCGCTGACGGCGATTTAAAATACAGGTCGACGCTTCCCTCAGCACTGATCACCTGGCCTTCAATCGCCGTCAGCGCCACCTATTGTTTGAAATTCGAACTATAATATAAAATTACGGTAAAAAAACTACTGGCATTATACATAACCCTTCTGCAATATTTTTTAAATAGCTGTCACGGTTTGCAAGTTATTGAATTTTAAAATCCATCAGTCATTTTTGGGACACCCGGTATGTCCGCATGAGTAGAAATAAACATTAGTTTATTTCTATTAATGAAATTATTTTCCGGAAACAAATAAAGCTACCATTTATACGAAAGAAAAACCATTTTTCCAACATGCCCCGCAGTCCGATTTGGAACGGTAAAAATTTGATTTTATTTTTTAATTCTCGCATTTTTATATGAACTTTAATGTGTAGAAGATGTACTTAAAGGTAACGTTCATATTTCTATAAAAGAATAAGGAAAGCCTTTTCAAAAGCTTTTCTATGATCATGCGGGTTACAATGTATCATTGTTTACTGAGACAAATATTATTTTTGCGGGTTGGGATTTACAGGGTGTCCAGCAACCAAGACCCCGATTTCAAAATTAAATTTTTCAAAGCAAAAAACAATTTAATTATGCGGTAAACGGTTTGTTCATTAAGTAACCTGTTAAAATCTGATACAGTTCTAATCTGATGGTTTAAAATCTGATGAAGTTTTGAACGGTGAACATTTTGAATATATTGTGTTCTAGTTGCAAAAAATACTTGAATTGACATTTTTCTTGTTCTAGATTGCTTGTAGAGAACACGGTTTTGGAGAACAGTGCTTTACTTTAACGATTTTTCTAAATAAATTTTTGGAATTTCGAAATTTCAGAAATTAATATTCCAAAAATCATTCATATATGGCTGTATGCTGAAAAACCCGTTCTCTGCAAGCAATCTAAAACAATAAAAATGTCAAGTAAAGCATTATTTGCAATCAAAATATAATCTTTTCAAAATATTCACCTTTGAAGCTTCTGTTTAAGATTTTTATAGCTTACCTAATAAACAAATCGATTACCGCATGATTCTGTCGATCTTTGTTATTGAGACATTTAATTTTTGAAATGGGAATTTTATTTGCTTGACAACCTGTAACAGCTTACTCAATCATTTTTAAAAAAAGATTAAAAGAATATTCTAGCTACATTAAAGGCACTCTAAATGAAATGATTGTTTGACTAAAGTAACTACGAGCCAAGTGCGAAGTACACTAATTCAGTGACTTAAATCTTTATTTCATGTAAAAAAAGAGTCTTGTTTCGGTGTTAGGACCGAATATATGGGGAATAGATGCACAGCTTTCATGGAATCTTTTTTATAGCATCTCTGTTATTGAAAGTCAATCCCCTAAAATTTGTATTTAGAACAAAAATTGTTTAATACTTTAAAACTAGTCTAAAGCTACATATATTATATATGTATGAAAAAATATTAAGGTATCCTAATTAGGAGCTCTTTTTATTTAACTCTGTTACTTATCTCTTTACAATTAATACTGAATAACATATATATTTTTTTACATTTTTAAATACATTTTATTCTAATTCATTTCCATACACAGTCACAAAAATAAAAATAAGTAATTTCTAAAATGAAATGAATGTAATGTGTATCTAAACAATTAAAATAACAACTAAGAAAATATTAAAATTATAAAAGGCTTGGTGATTAATACATAAAAATTGAAAAATCTGCTTGATAGCACTAAAAATAAGTAAAATGTTATAATTAAAGATACTCAAAGGAAAGCTTTTATTAATCACCATCGTCTGATAGTAATCATTTACAACGTACAGGGTAACGAGTAGTCAGGAAAAACCTCAATCAAAAATGGTGTTAAGTACTAGTATTTTTTTAAAGAGAAATTTGCTTTTTTAAATCCCTTTATATATTATATTTTTTTTTTCTATAAGATTGTGCTGGTAAGTTTCACTGTTTTTTAAGTTGTTTATTCCTGAGCACTCGCCACCATAAAAGTACTACGTTACATTATTTTTTTAAATATTACTTAAAAATAGAAAGCTTAGAAGAAATTAAGAATTAGAAATAAATATGGTCTAAAAATCAAGAAAAAAAATCCATTATTACACTAAGGAAAGGAATGGTAATAAGGAAAGGTAATAAATAAAATCTTAGACGTTGCTCAAAATGTAGGGTTTTAAAGTTTGCTTAAATGCTATATATTTTACAATTTTTTTCCAATAAGTTACAGATTTTAACTCTTTTTAGCATATTTCTTCTTCTTTTTTTATATTTTAATTCATTTTTAGAACTGGTATGTGACGTGTATTTGCCAGTCTTTTCGAAAAATTTTCTTTCGTTAAAAGTATGCATTGCATGACGGAATATACGGTATATGATTTAAATTATTACATAGATGTACAATATTTACGTGGCATAATTTAGCTCAAAAAACAAACTATTTATTCTCTTGGGGTGTATCAGTTTTTATTTTAATAAAATGTTTTGTAAAAGCTACACAAATTACACAGCGTGCAGCGCGCTTTACATCCTCTTTTGATATTTTTAGCCGACGAAGTAAACAATCAAATTTAATCACTTTTGATCTTTGCTTTCTTTTAACATACACTTTTCTGAGAAGCGCGTATACATCATCGCAATTTATTTTTCTCTTTAAATCTTCTTCGGCATTTCCCCCTATTATCATCAAAGAGAAAATTCTTTTGATCACCCGATGTATAGGTAATAAGATTTAAGATAACGCTCTATTACTTTTTTATAGGAAACTTTACAAAGCGAGTATATGTATGTGTATCTATATTAATATTCTTCTTTCACCAGAAAAAAAAGATAGAGAAAGAAACATAGAAAACTCGATGATAAAAATATGTATCATATTTTGCTCGAAATCGCTTCCTATTGTATCCTATTCCGAGGTAAATAATGCGATCTTGTCTTGATTCGAAAGAAAATATAGACAAGGTGAATTTTTGTCATATATTTTCCCCCGTCTTTTATAAAAGAAATATAATCTCTTATTTTTCAAAAGGAGATTTATGAGGAAAAGAAATTCTAAAGTAGACAGCAGTTGAAAAACAGTCTTTTGAAGTAAACGACAACAATAATTGGGCTTATAGAATTGCTTTTTTTTCTCTTTAATTTTTTATTAGTGGCTTGTGGTTGGTATTATAGCGTTATTGATTGGACAAATACATAGTTATTATAAGGACTGATGCTTATCGATTTTAAACATAGAGAAAAAAGGTTAAATAATAGATCTAAACTTTCATTTCTATGTTAGTCATGTATGTCACTTTTATGATCATTTTTATGTAAAGACTGTTCTTTAAAAAAAGAACTATTTTTGTTTGAAATTTTGTAATTCGAAAATGATATTAATTTTTGCATTATTTCCATTAATTTAATGCTAAGTAATTGTTATACTAATCACAAAAAATGATTGTTTTTGTTAACTTAAGTAGACAACAATTAATGGACAACAATAATTGGGACACAACAATAATTTTGTGACAACAATTGTTGACAACAATAATTGGGCTTATAGAATTACCTTTTTTTTCTTTAATTTTTTATTAGTGGCTTGTGGTTGGTATTATAGCATTATTGATTGGACAAATACATAGTTATTATACGGTATGATCCTTATCGATTTTAAACATAGAGAAAAGAACGTTAAATAATAGATCTAAACTTCCATTTTTACGTTAAATGTGACTGTTCTTTAAAACAAGAAATATTTTAGTTTGAAGTTTTATAATTTCGAAATAACACAAATTATTACATTACATCCATTAATTTATTGCATTAATTGTAATTCTTTTACTAAATAATTATTATACACATCCCACAAAATTCTAAAAGAAATTCGTTGTTTTCGTTAATTTAAGTGGACAGCAGTTGAAAAACAATCATTTGAAGTAAGCGACAAAAATAATTGAGCTTATAGATTTGGGTTTATTTTTCTATTATTATTTATTAGAGGTTTATGGTTGGGTATTATAGCGTTATTGATTGGACAAATAGTTATTATAGGGACTGATTCTAATCGATTTTAAACATATAGAAAAGAACGTTAAATAATAGATCTAAACTTTCATTTTTACGTTAAATGAGACTGTTTTCTAAAAAAGAAATATTTTAGTTTATAATTTTGTAATTTCGAAATAACATAAATTATTGCATTATCTCCATTAATTTATTGCACTAATTGTTATTTTTTACTAGTTATTGATTATACTAATCCCATAAAATTTTAAAAGAATTTCATGTTGTTTCTTAATTTAAGTAGATAGCAGTTGAAAGAAAATATTGGCTGGCAACATTGCTACCAGCAGTTTTTGCCGCAAATTTAACGTTTTCTTTTCTTTTCTTTTTTTTTTTTACAATGTGACACATTGGACCTATCTCATATTCCGTAAACTCAACTTCATAACAATTTATGTAACAAGTAATTGATGTAAATTAGCTGATCAAATTATTTTTGAGAATTATTTACGAACATATGAAATAATAAGAGAAGACTGATGAAATAATTACTAAATTGGGATGATTAGCAGGAAATTAAATACAGAAAAGGGAGGTATGAAGCGGACACATATAAAAGAAAGAGCACAGATTTGGAAAATTTACATCAAGAAGAAATTACGTATATAAATTTCAATGACAGCAAAATAATTTTTCTCTCCAACCAATACTATCCATCCCTTATAAGATAAACAATAGAGATTCTAACAGGTAAAAATAACACATGTAACGATGCACTATCATTCAATTTTACAAAGATATGGCTCACGTTATTCAAAGGTTTTGAAAATGAAATTAATTCTAAATTATTAATCCATTACAAAACTACGGATCGAGTTACTCAAAGGTTTTGAAAGGAAAAAGAAATTCTTAAGTAAAATAAAAAAGATAACGTGCGTTACGTGAATAACTGAATAATGGCGTTTCATATGGCATTGTATCTGTGACTGCGCACTTTTAGAATGTCATGATTTATTTGTTTTGAAAATGACTTCGGAAGAGTTTAAACATGTTAATAATCAAATAAAACAATTTTTTTTCAGATCCTTAATTTCACATTTTTTAGCAATTATATATAAAATAATATATTATTATATTATTAATAATATTTTCGCACTATAGGTTATAATAAAATACAACTCTGGATTTGAATAAGCAGCTTGATGATGAACGGAACTGTGTTATTTATTTTTATCAAACACATTACATTGTTAGTGAAAAATAGAAATATATAGAAGCATATTTTTAAATAACGCTGAAATCTCAATTATGTTGTATTATGTTATAAATATTACATTTATTTATATATATTATATTGTATAATTATAAGTATGTAAAACTATTAAAGAAGGCGATAATTCTTCATCTATTGATTCCTCAACTTTAAGTACCTTCCTTATCTTCATACAGTAGTTCTGATGCAGTTTTTGCACTGATCATTGGTAATTAAAAGTAAAAGTATGGTAACCATTGCCAGATCAGGAAATTGCGCGAATAACAGATGCACATTAATTTTTCTGAAAATAATCTTTGATATATATAGCACAGCGATACAACACACAAGAAAAGTAAATATAATATATTTTATGGGAACTTCAACGACCCGCGGTACTTCAAAAATCGAGTTCTAATTAAATTCCAGAAGCTAAACAATTGTTATTGACATTAAAAGACAGGGAATACTAATGAAGAAGTCCTGGTCTCTTTTCTTCACACGTGCATTTAAAAACATTGTCGGAAAGAGAAAAATAAAACATTGAAAATAATTCCTCTAAAATAGAGTGCGAATTTTGTTTTTATTTGTGGCACTTTTACAGGACATACATTAAAAAAAAAAAATCTATAAAATTACAAAATTTTGTCTAGAAAACTGGTATTCCTAAAAAATTTTGTCTAGAAAACTGGTATTCCTAAAAATTTTATATAACGGTAAAAGTAAAAAATCCCGAGGCATTAAGTAAAAATCCTGGTTTACGCTTTGGGTTTTAGTTAGTCAGGTTTCCTTTTTAAAAAGTAATTTGTTATTTTGCAATGAATAAAGTTATCTGATTTATCACTCAATATCTTAAAAACTTTTACTTAAATATTTTACTAATTTTTGATTCAAAATTTTACTGATAATTTTCTTCGAACTATTTAAGTTTATGTTGAGAAAAAATATAAATCAATACCTTACATTCCATGGTTCTTATTAGTTACTAGTAATGTAATTTTTGCTACATTTTAAGCTGAAACTACTACAATAAATAAATAAATAAATAAACAAAAATTTCCACTTGACAAACAATTTTCGGCACGAAAATAATCCAATTGTATAGTGCTGTAAAAAGAAAACATGAAACATTTTTTTAAATTCCTTATTCATTTTTATTTGAAGAAGCTTAAGTACACAATTTTTCAAAATGGTAAGCTAGCGGAACAAAGTGATAAAACATTTATTACTTTAGCTTGAAAATTACTATGAAGGAAATTGAAAATGATATATATTTTACATATTCTCAAAATTCTTAGATCATAAACAGTAAAAGTGCACCAAACACAAAAAAATCTAATAACAAAGCAAAACAACGCCAAAAGCAAAAGATGAACTGGATGATATATTGAGTACAAGAAGGGAACAAGACAGAGATAAATTGAAAAAATCATGGATAAAGAAGAAAAGTAGTTCATGTTAACAAAAAGGAAAGCTATCAAATTGTCATCTAATATACCGTAAATATATTTAGAAGCTTTGTAAGCTTAACTCTATGTATAAGAATATCCCCAGGCTTGAAAAATAGCTCCAAATGCGTTTTAAATGACTAGAGTACAACAAAATACAAAGATGAAAAATAATCGATTTTTTAATTTATTCTTCACCAGTGAGCAGTTTCTTTTACATACAGATGTTTTGAAAACTGTGCGAACTTTTTCCGAAGATAAATAATTCTCTTTATTTAATAATATAAAAATAGTCATATAGTTAAAAAACATATTTGTACTTTCCCTTTTTAATCTGAAATTTACCATTTATATTGTGAAGGTTGCATGAAGGTTGCAACAGTGAAACTGTTTTTTTATACTTTTTAATTAAATTTCATTGTTGAAGCGAAAAAATCACAACTGTTGTAAATTATATTGGTTTTTAAAATAAAGGAAAGGAAAGATAAATAATTTGCAACTTTTTAAAACTTCGCCAGCAAAATTTTGTAAAATTGCAAATACAAAGTTTATGGTATTTACTTACATTTTATGGCTCCTATTTGTAAACAGCATTATATTTTTTCCAACATTTTAAATTGAAACTATTATAAAAAAAAGATTCAACCTGTCATACAATTTTTGACAGTAAAAATAAACCAATTGTACAGTGCATCAAAAAGGAAAACATGAAAAACAATTTTAAAATTCCTTATTCATTTTATTTCAAGTAGCTTAAGTACACAGTTTTTCAAAATGGTAAGGTAGCGGAACAAAATGATGAAACATTTATTACTTTAGCTTGAAAATTACGGTGAAGGAAATTGAAAATGATATATATTTTACATATTCTTAGATCATAAACTGCAAACCTGCATCAAGCACGTAATAATGACAATAAAAAATCTAATAAAAAAGCAAAACAACGCCAAAAGCAAAAGATGAACTGTATGATACATTGAATACAAGAAGGGAACAAGACAGAGATAAATTGAAAAATTCATGGATAAAGAAGAAAAGTAGTTCATCTTAAAAAAAGAAGAAAGCTATCAAATTGTCATCTAATATGCCGTAAATATATTTAGAAGCTTTTGTAAGCTTAACTCTATGTACAAGAACATCCCCAGGCTTGAAAAATAGCTCCAAATGCGTTTTAAATGACTAGAGTACAACAAAATACAAAGATGAAAAAGCATCGATTTTTTATTTTATTTCTCAGTTGCGAAATGTTTCTTTTGCATACAGATGTGTTAAAATCTGTGCAATCTTTTTTTGTATACAAATAATTCTTCTTTTTTAATAATAATAAAAAAATTATATGTTCAAAATTTGCACTTATGCTTTCCTTTTTTTAATCAGAAATTTATCGTTATAATGTTGAATGTTGTATGAAGATTGTAACAACGAAACTGATTTTTTTTAATTCTTTTTAATCGAATTTTTTTGTTAAATCAAACAATGTTTTCAATTCTGTTCCATTAATTCAATAGTATTAGTTTTTAAAATAATGGCATGGAAGGATAAATAATTTGTGTTATTTTTTAAACTCCACCAGCAAAATAATATAAAATTACAGAAGATATTAGAAAAATAAAAGTACAACAATGTTTAATACCTTACATTTCATGGTCCCCACATTTTGAGTTAAAACTACTACTAAAAAATGAAAAAGCTTCAACGTGGCATAAAATTTTCGACAGTGAAAGTAATCGATTTGTACAATGCATCAAAAAGGAAAATTTGAAAAACAATTTTAAAATTCCTTATTCATTTTTGTATGAAATAGATCAAGTGCACAATTTTTCAATATGGTAAGCTAGCGGAACAAAATGATGAAACATTTATTACTTTAGCTTAAGAATTAACGTGAAGAAAATTGAAATTGATATATATTTTACATATTCTCAAATCATTAGATCATATACTGTAAAACTGCATCAAACACATGATAATGACAAAAAAATCTAATAACAAAGCAAAGCAACGCCCAAAACCAAAAGATGAATTGGATGATATATTGAATACAAGAAGGGAACAAAACAGAGATAAATTGAAAAATTCATGGATAAAGAAGAAAAGTAGTTCATCTTAAAAAAAGAAAGCTATTAAATTGTCATCTAATATGACGTAAATATATTTAGAAGCTTTGTAATCTTAACTCTAAGTACAAGAATATCTCCAGGCTTGAAAAATATTTCCAAATGCGTTTTAAATAACTAGAGTACAAGAAAATACAAAGATGAAAAAGCATCGATTTTTTAATTTATTTTTTAGCAATGAAATGTTTCTTTTACATTCGGATGTACTGAAAACTGTTCGAACTTTTTTCCGAAGCTAAATAATTCTACTTATTTAATAATAATAAAATAGTTATATACTAAAAAAACTTACTTGCACTTTCCCTTTTTAATCTGAAATTTACCATTATAATTGTGAAGGTTGTAACAAAGGTTGCAACAATAAAACCGTTTTTTTTTCATCAAATTTAATTGATGAGGCAGAAACAAATTTAAAATCTGTTATAAAATTCGATTATATTGATTTTAAAAATAAAGGAATTGTAAGGAAAGCAGATAAAACAATTTTAAAATTCCTTATTCATTTTTTTTGAAGTAGCTTAAGTACACAATTTTTCAAAATGGTAAGACTGCGGAAAAAAGTGATGAAACATTTATTACTTCAGCTTGAGAATTACCGTGAAGAAAATTGAAAATGATAAATATTTTACACATTCTCAAATCCTTACATCATAAACTGTAAAACTGCATCAAAAACATAATAATGACAAAAAATCTAATAACAAAGAAAAACAACACCAAAAGCAAAAGATGAACTGGATGATATATTGAGTACAAGAAGGGAACAAGACAGAGATAAATTGAAAAATTCATGGATAAAGAAGAAAAGTAGTTCATTTTAAAAAAGAAGAGAGCTATCAAATTGTCATCTAATATGGCGTAAATATATTTAGAAGCTTTGTAAACGTAACTCCATGTATAAGAATATCCTCAGGCTTGAAAAATATCTCCAAATGCGTTTTAAATGACTACAGTACAACAAACTACAAAGATGAAAAAGCATCGATTTTTTAATTTATTTTTTAGCAGAGAAATGTTTCTTTTACATTCGGATGTACTGAAAACTGTACGAACTTTTTTCCGAAGCTAAATAATTCTACTTATTTAATAATAATTAAATAGTTATATTCTAAAAAAAAACTTACTTGCACTTTCCCTTTTTAATCTGAAATTTACCATTATAATTGTGAAGGTTGTAACAAAGGTTGCAACAATAAAACTGTTTTTTTTTTCATCAAATTTAATTGTTGAGGCAGAAACAAATTTAAAATCTATTATAAAATTCGATTATATTGATTTTAAAAATAAAGGAATTGTAAGGAAAACAGATAAAACAATTTAAAAATTCCTTATTCATTTTTATTTGAAGTAGCTTAAGTACACAATTTTTCAAAATGGTATGGCTGCGGAAAAAAGTGATGGAACATTTATTACTTTAGCTTGAGAATTACCGTGAAGAAAATTGAAAATGATATATATTTTACATATTCTCAAATCCAGCATCATAAACTGTAAAACTGCATCAAAAACATAATAATGACAAAAAATCTAATAACAAAGAAAAACAACACCAAAAGCAAAAGATGAACTGGATGATATATTGAGTACAAGAAGGGAACAAGGCAGAGATAAATTGAAAAATTCATGGATAAAGAAGAAAAGTAGTTCATTTTAAAAAAGAAGAGAACTATCAGATTGTCATCTAATATGGCGTAAATATATTTAGAAGCTTTGTAAACTTAACTCCATGTATAAGAATATCCTCAGGCTTGAGAAATATCTCCAAATGCGTTTTAAATGACTAGAGTACAACAAACTACAAAGATGAAAAAGCATCGATTTTTTAATTTATTTTTTAGCAGAGAAATGTTTCTTTTACATACAGATGTATTCAAAACTGTCCAAACTCTTTTTTGAAGGTAAATAATTCTTTTTCTTATAATAAATTCTTTTTTTCATAATAATTCCTTTTTTCGTAGTTGATTTTTAATAATAAAAAATAATTATATATTTAAAAAAATCACTTATGCTTTCCCTTTTTAATCTTAAATTTACCATTATAATGGGGAAGTTTGCATAATGGCAATGAAACAGATTTTCCTTAATCGAATTTCGTTCTTAACGCAAAACAGTATTTCAATACTGTTAAAAAATGATTATATTTGTTTTTAAAATAAACGAATGAAATTATAAATAATTTGCATATTTTAAAAACTTCACCAGCAAAATAATGTAAAATTATAGAAGATATTGGGAAAATAAAATCAAAGTAGTGTGCTGATTAACCGAATTGTCCAATTTAACCCTTGAGGGACAAACTATGTCTCTATAATACTGAATTACCGGAATAATCGAAAAAGTTTAATTTAAATTAAGGAAAGGCGGTATTTATTAATATGCCCCCAAAGTTAAATATGTAAAATTCAGTTAAATATTTCTGGTACGAATTATGTTTAAATTAGATGGTATATATATATATATATATATTTATGCATATATGCATATTATATCCCATCTCCATTTAAAAGTTTAACTGGACTGATAAAGGACCATACTAATTTTCTCACCTTCGCCAAAATTTTTGAAGCAAAATTTTTTTTAGGCACAGGATGCCAAATTCAGTGTGATGTCACAAAAGTTAACCATTAAATAGCCATTTCTTTATTTTGAACTAATAAAATCGCCAAGAATTACAAAGAGAGCAAAAATAACAACTGTTCCTAGAACCCAAGTAGTTTCAATTTTAAAATGCAAGAGTACATATTTTTATTTCTATTTTTATTTTATTTTATTATTTTTTTACAAAGGAAATAATCTATTTTTCTTCAGATTCAAGGAAGGTAATAAAAATGTTGCTTTTTTCTACCCTGGTGCCTTCGGTAAGACAGACATCAATCCTACTGTCTACTTGTGTTTGTACAAACAGTATACATATATAGCGTCTCGTGTACTTCATGTATAAATTTGTACCAATTTTGTTGGAAATAAGTTTTAAAAAAATATTTCTAAACTCATCATTTGTAATAAGATAAAATGATTTCTACTACAATTGGTAGTCCTAAGTGTGAAACGAATCCCCCCCCCCAAAAAAAAACATACTAATAGCCGTTTTTAAAAATTGACAAATATCCGTATTATTTTTTTTTTCATAATTCGATCAGCTTTAGTCCCAACCGGTGCGGATAATCGGCGTTCAAATACTTACACATATCATTTAAATTTAATACAAAATATGATTTCTATGCACTGAACATAAAATATTATCTACCAAATATAGCGGCTTCAAAATACCAGAATTTATATACAGTTTGCCAGAATAAATAATTATACAAGACTTTCATTTAAAGTTCGCATAAGAATGTGTTACTGAAAGAATGCATTTATATTACAAAAGTGATATATATAAGGAACTTGTTAAAATTTAATATTTTTTACCGCGAATAATCTTTACCTAATCTATAATTAGTGCAATTTAATTATAAATGTGCAGTTTTATAAAAAAATATTTATAAATCTCAAACTAATGATATAAAAGAAACTTGAATTAACAAATAAATTTCTTTTATGCTTTCATATTCTTGTTGTTGTGTTTACTGTTTTTTATCTACACAAACCTTCAGCATACAATGAGAATAATACAGGATGAATACTTGTTAAAACAACGTTTATCAAAAAAAAAAAAAAAAAAAAAAAAAGCATTTACAAGCAAGACCTAACGATCCAAATATTTTTTTATTATTATTTTCGCATGAAGCAGTAAACAACCAGAAATATTCGCAGTAGATTTAAAATCTGCACAGCATTGTCGGAGATAGTCAGACGAATCCAGAATGAATGTTGTTGGTAGAACATTTATTAAATCCACAACTACATGAACAAGCAAAGAACAATGAACTAAATACTTTCAAACGAAGCCGTAAACAGTCAGGTATACCCAAAGCATATTAAATTTGTCGGCTTTTTCCAGTTGATTGATCATTGACTTATCGAAATCAAAAAAGTAAAAGAAAATAAAAAAAAAAGATAGAAGATGTAAAAAATATGCCCATATCATACATTTAACTCTTTCTATTTGTATTTTTTATATAAAATATGGTTTCTTATTATATCGTTTTTCCCGTACACTCTTACAGCGAAAGAGTGGATTTGGCTTCCCAGGAAAGAGCTGTAATTTATTGAATCGTAAATGAGTTGTTTTTTAAGTGCTTTACTCATCTTGTTTTGGATTGCTGATTTAAATAACCCATCTTCATTTAAATCGTTTAAAAACAACTCACTCACTTGAGTTGTTTTAACTCTTTATAAGAAGCTGCCTTTCAGAACGTGAGATGAGCGAATTTCAGCTCAACTTGAATAATTTTGTGGCTCACATTTAAAGAGAGTAATATCACTCGTTTTACGTGCCTTCTGAAAAGTAAAAATTCTCATGCATTAGAAAGAACTTTTATTGTACGTGGATTACAATATTAAATGCAATTTTTTATCGTAAAGGTTATAAATAATTGCAATGTACCTATAAACTAATATTATAGATTTAAAAAAAATTGCTACTTGTCAGTTATTACATGTGTGTATTTGACACATTCGTTTATTATCAGTTCTTTTAATGTGTCACTTAAGTAATAATAGTTGTGCTTGAACCGCATTAATTGACATCCGTTATAATTAGTGCAATTTTCAAATTTTTATCATTTATTTGTACAAAGAATTGTAATGAGCAAAACAACCTGACATGACAAAATTATCAGTAGACTTCTTCTCCAACTTTTCCCGTGTACAAAATGTAAAAACGATTGCAGTTGTCTTTGCTGAAGTTGGAAGAAAAACCGGTACGACTGTTACCAGTTGTCACTATTTATCGCTCTTTCGTTGACGCAAATAAATTTTCCTGAAATTTCGCGATTAGTTTTTCAGCTTTTTCTTGATATGAGCAAACATCTTTTCAAAGTTCTATTTATTTACAAAGTGTGTTATATGTCCTATATATGTAGTTTTTCTTTTATGAACTACACTAAAACCTTTTTTTTTTTTTGGGGGGGGGGGGCTCATCATTCCATTTCAGCTTAATCGCTGCGTCAGCCATCTTTATATTTAGAAATGAATGACGTTGAAACCGTTCATCTCTGATTGCCTGAAATACTTGGGGGTCGCAGCTGGCGGCGACTTTTTTAGAGATACGGTAAAAGAGTTGCAGATATTACTGCTTGCTATAAAACTGGGTATTGAGAAGATTTCTCACAGAAAATCGACTGAAATTAAAAGTTGGCTCAAAAGTTGTTCAAAAAGTACATGAATCTGACCGCAACTTGCTGTCTTTTATGCTGCTTACTCTTCAACCCCTTCGCAACGGAGACTTTTGCAACATTTTTAATGCTTTGTCACCAGTTTTTAAAAGCAGAAATTTGTTCTTTATTAAATCGAGAAAATACGTTGGTTAAATATGGCAAATTTTAAGGTAAAATTTTACTGGTGGGTATAAACAACGATTCATAAGTCCTTTTTGAGGTACGTATATGTGTTGCACGTCCCCAAGTGGTTAAGTAGCATGTTTCCCGGAACACCCTCGTTCTTTGTCAAAAAATACAGTTTTTTATTGAAAATTTCGGGTAATTCTTATGTGACATTGGAGAATTTTTGCCTAATACTAATTTTACTCTACAATATGAGAAGAGAAAACAAAGATAACATTTTCGTGTATTATGGGGACACACTACTTTTGAAATCATCTCTTTAATTTTGAATAATACTGTAATACATGTGGTAGTACAATGCTTAATACTAAATATATCAAAATAAAGTAAAAAAAAATAAAACAACCTTTTTAAAATTTATTTATTTATTTATTTTAATTAATTTTTTTAAAAGGCCTACTACACTGTTAAAAATTTCGCTCTAGTTTAAATAAAATTTTGGTTCTCAGTAACTGCCACCATCAGATGGTGAAATCTCGTACCAACATTTAGAGCCTCCTATTTCAACCTCGCTCCAACAATTGGAACTATGCTTCGACATAAGCTCCAAATATTGGTTCAAGGTTTCACCATCTTACAGTGGCAGCTATTGAGCATCAAAATTTGGTTCAAATTAGGACAAGATTTTTAACAGTGTACTTTTATAAATATAAATATTTATGTTTTGATTTTTTTTTACATTCATTAGCATGTACTGTATAAAACTGTGCATGAATTTTTAGCTATATCTGAATCTACATGTAATATTCAATTTTTCGGTCGAGTACATTAAAAAATAGAAGAAATTCAACAAACTCGATTTAAGTTTTTTTTTAAATAATTATACACATGGATGTTAAATCCATGCACAAAAGTACTACGTACACCATCGAGATGAAGTGAAACCAAATTCAAGACTCTATCTGAATTATCAAAAAAGCCTTAGAGATTATCGAACAAGAGTGAAATATAAAAATATGAATTGGGTATAAAAATCAGTTTGAAGTTTTAATTTGTATGGATAGCTGCGCTGGATCTATTATCAAAATTTACAATATCTCGCGATAAAATTGTCATGCAGGAAAAAATGAGGTGTCTCAAAATTCACAATTAAATTTCAGTTTAGTTCAAGTTTTCAGTTAACATCAAAAAGAAAAGCAATATTTTGACCAATTTCAAGGTACTGGCGTCCCCTTAATGAAATATACTCAAAACAAACCCTTTACGGATTTGCGTGAGGACATATGATATCTATGATTTGCATTGGAAACCATCTCATTTTAATGAACATACAAAATACACAAGGATGGATGCAGCATCCTTCGAAGTGTTTTGTAACAGATCTATGTCATAATACTGTCACATTTCATTAAAATAAGTTTTTAGCATAAATTATGGTTAATTAAAAATTCTTATACAAAAAAGAGAGACAGAATAATTCCAATGCGTTCAGTCACAAAACCGATTTCTCTAAAAATATCATACATTCTGAGATTAAACAAAATATCAATATGACAAAATTAATTATTTTTCTAGTTTCAATATAAATGGATTATAATAAAAAAGACGTAGGCTGTTTTTTATCCAATTTAATGTGTAGAGTTATATTAAATTCAATATTTCGTTATTTAAATACAGAATAATTAACATCTTTCATATAAATTGGGGATTTTAAATACGCTTTTGCCATATCTCATAAGGGAAGATGACAATGAAAAAGAATTTTTTGGTAATTTCTGAATTATTAATGAAGTAAAATCTGCCTAAAGCGACCAAACTGCGCTCCAATGAAACTTAGTCTTTCCAATAGGTGATCTGTCAATGGAGGTCATCTTTAAAACTAGATTTTAATTGTTGAAAAAAAAGTAAAAATATAGGTACTGAAATTTATATTTTACATTAGAAAAAAATATAAAATTTTAAGTTTCAAAATAAAAGTTAATATCATAAGCATAGGTTAATTATTGCAGAATGAAAAAGGTGTATATATACATTGACTTTTATTTTGAAATTATAGTTTTATCTTTTATGAGTTTTATTTTCAATTTTTTCTTTTTCAAAATAATAACAATTTTGGAATTAAAAAATATATAATTAGTTTAAAAATTTCATGAATAATATGCTTTCCAAATGCATTTTTCTTATAAAACATTCTTCAAGCTACTAGCCAAAAAAGAAGTACGTTCCATTTTTCTTCTAAGAAATCGGTCGCTAATGGAGAGAGTTTAACTGGATTGGTCTCTTACTAGAGGTAAAAATCAGCATTCAGTCTATGATAATAAATTTTGTTCCATGAAAAAAATGGTCATTTAAGGAGGTGGTCGCTTAATGGAAGTGATCACTGAGGAAGGTTTCACTGTTTATAGTTTTTAGCTCACAGGCTATCAAAGCCTGAGAGCTTATGTGCCCGCCCGTTCTGTATGTATGTACGTACGTGACGCGATAACTCATTTTAAAAGTATCCAATTTATTTGAAATTTTGGATAAAGGTTTATTATGATAAAGCATTTCTCTGATTAGTTTTGAGAGTTCATTCGATAGGTATAAGAAAGGGAACGGGGGCTGATGCGCCTCCCCATAATTTATAAAAATGGGTTTTTCATGCAGAATTATCAGTTTTCACTCAAATCTTATGTATAGGATCATTCTGATGAGGCATCTCCGTGATTAATATTGGTTATTCATTAGATAAATATTAAGCAGGGGAACTGGGGATAATGCCCCTCCCCTTAATTTGTGTAAATGGGGTTTTCATGCAAAATTATCAAATTTCTTCCAAGTCTTAGATATAGGATCATTCTGATGGGGCATCACTTTGATTAATATTGGGTGTTCATTAGATAAGTATTGAGAATGAGAACGGGGGCTAATGTCCCTCCCCTTAATTTATGTAAATGCTTTTTTCATGCAGAATTATCACATTTCGTTCAAGCCTTAGCTTTAGGATCATTCTGATGAGGTGCCTCCGTGATTAGTATTGGATGTTCATTGGATATAAGAAAGGGAACGGGGGCTATTTCCCTCCTTAATTTGTTTTCCGAAGGGCATTGTTATATACGGCTGCAATATATAATTAGTGTGCATAACCTGAGACCTCTATGCCATCAGTTTACCTGGGCAATATTCTTTTTTTATTAAATGTAAAATCAACATTAGTGTCAAACCTCATAAGGTAAAGGCCCGGTAAGGACGAAGTTTCGGCTTTTAGCTGATAGTTACTATTCCGTGCACGTTTTGGCCATGATGATGATAAAAATAAAACAAGAAAAGATGAAATAAGAATTTTCAATCATAAAATTAAAAATATATATATTGTACAAAAAAAAAATAAAACATCAGTAAAGACACTCTTTGCATCCATAATGGCCCATCAATGCATTAGAGATGGCTCACTGACTCTTCATTTTTTTTCTTCTATCTTTGCAAGAAGGTACCGCATTTGTGAAAATTTTCGACAGATTTGCAAAATTTATTGGTTCAGAAAAAAAAAACCAGAAATAAAAACAGAAAAATGTTTTTACAAAATGCTTGTCCGTGAATCTGTGACTGGATCTGCCTGTATGTGACACAAATATTGTAAATACTGTATCTGAAGAACTAATGCATAAATAATATATTCAGTTAGTCCCTGATATAAACTGGTGATGATTAATTTCGGTGTATATCGTTCGACAGGTGGCGCTGCCATCCAGCATTCTTCACGACTATTGCAATACAGTCGACTCTCTTTAATTCGAAATCGGATAATTAGAATCTTTGCTTAATTCTAACTAAACATGAAGTCCCAAAATTTTCAATGGCAGAATAGCGTTAAAATTTTTCATTAATGCAAATTAATTTTTGCTCTACTTCTTTTAATTCGAACTAAGGAGAATTCCGATTTTTCATTTTTCTTTTCTTTCTCACGGATTTCAGATCATTTGAAGAACTTTCTTACATTTTTGTGAAAATTGTTCCGGAAGAGTATACATATAATCCAATGCATTTGATATCCACTTTCTTAATGCCCCCGTCTGTCCATCAGTGACGCTATAAATTTTTCTTCCATTGTGATTGTTTCTAATCTTTTAATTAGTTTATATATTTATACATTCTAATATAATGTTAACTCATATTCTAATAATAACAAACGAAATAAATTTTAAAACTACTATAATATTAATTCCTTTGTAATAGTAGCATATTAAGCATGTTATCATTTCATATTTTCTATAATTCGAACTTCGGATATTTCGAACATTTCTAGTGGTCCCGACGAGTTCGAATTAACGAGAGCCGACTGTAGCTCAATCTCCAAAACTAATCCACGGAGTTTCATCAATCTTCAGATTCAGTTGTCCCGTCACATGAAGTGACGTTTTCTACATTTTGGTGTAATTTGATTAACAAATGGGGCTCCAATGATGCATTTTTCTATGATTTCCGCTCTAGTATCCACAGAAGTAGGCCACTTACTAGCTCTGTAATATTAAATATGGAATAATTCAAACATTGCACATTAATGTAGTAAAAAAGAAATGGAATATGATTATGTCCCGTAAAGCATGTTGACGTCACTGCGACGTCGTTGTGAAGTCACACTGTGACTTTGTGAACATCGATCGTCGATGTGACGTCACGTGACGTCGATGTGAAATCACAGTGACTAAAATGTGAAGTCGTTGTGGCCGTTTTAGAACTCGTTTGTGACGTCACATTGTGAAGTCACGGTGTGACAAATTTGTGAAAGATGTGTCACATGTGACTACTTTGACATTAACATCGTGACGAAACTGTGAAAAAAGCGATATTGTGACAAAAGTGTTTTTAAAGTAAATAACATGTTTTGAAGAATTTTTGCAATTTTCTAAAGATTTTTAAGAAAAGTCATATCTCAGTCACACTGTGACGTCACTGAGTGGTGGCATTTTGGTCACAGATGTGATGTGACCACAGTGACTCACAGTGATGTCACTGCGACCATGCATGCTATGAGGGGTAATACAGAATATAACTACTGCGGCGCGTACTTATTTGTGAAATAAGTAACATTTACTATCGCTTCAGTTTTCTGGGGATTTTTATAGAACAATGAGATTAAAGATACTTCATTCCGTATCGGAATAGTCAATATAATATTTTGAAATATATTGAATGGTATGTAGATACTATTTGATTACCGTATTTTGATAATTAAATTTGCTTAGTTTTCCGTAAATGCAAATAATTCTAAAACATTGATATTGTAACCATAAATTTCTAACAAATACATATTTTTAAGTATTTTTGTATTTAATTTAGAATAGCATGTATTCTTTCAGTCTGAGTAAATCTACTTTTAAATTAGTGAAAAGACATTTTACATATTAAAATGTTTAAATCAAATGTTGGTGACGGTGGGTAAATATTCTACTATATTAGAAGTATTAAATGATACGAGAAGAAATGTTTAGTTCGTAAACAATTAAAGGTAAGGAATTCACATTGTTAATTCAAATTAGAAAAGGATGCTTTCTTTATGTATACATTTTAACTATATTATTTTGAAAATCAAATTTTCATAGATTAGCGTAAATGTTAATCCATTTAAATGAAATATTCATAAATTAAACTGCTTTTAAATTTTCTTTTAAATAATTCCTTGTAAGTATAGAACTATAATTTCTATATGAGAAATATTTTATAATTTCCCACAAGATAATTTTTAATTAAATTAATATTCGCTAAAAATCTCACTAACCATCTGTAAGACACGTTATTCAGGAAGAATTTTATGTATTTATTTATTGTTGAATAGCACAATTTAATTTAAAAATCAAAGTATGTATTTAGCACATTTTTTAAATTTATGTATATAAAGATTTTAATATAATTAAAATCAAAATCAGAAATACGCTTACAATCGAACAAAATACAGCTCGCAGATTCCCAAAAATTCCATTTTTCAATAATAATTGCTTAAAACATAAATAAACATTTTAAAAGAAATATACTTGTTCACTCTTCATGTGTAAATAAAGATTTAAAAACGTAATTAATAAAGGGAACATTTCTTCATCTTTTAAAACGAGGATTTATGTATTTCATGTTCTTAAAAAAGATATCATCAGTGTTTTCCACGAAAAATATAAGATTAAATATACTTGAACTACTACCAACTGAAAAACTGTTCCCTTGCATAAATAACTAATACTCTGTTAAACATGACACAAGTAGAAAAAGAAATATTGCGCCAGATAACTTATACAAAAATTCAATCATATTTCAACATTTTCTAGAAAACAGTCTTTGTAAATTTAAGATGGAATTTTTTTAAAGAAACGTATTTTTCAGCATTTTAGAAAAATAGGGATGTCGAAACTCATTTTAGAAAGAGAGAATTAAATAACATTTAAGGGAAATAAAGAATATTTTGTTGAAGAATTATTTTAAAAGAAATGTTAAACAAACATCTTGTGTTTTTTCTTCCAATATTGTTGCTTATAATAGGAGATGCATAAAATAACCAAGTCCATAATATGGAAACATTTTTTTTATTTCCGTAAGAAACATAGTGGTATGAAAAGTATTTTTAATTTTCAGAAAAATGAAATATTTAATTACGCATGACATTAAATTTATTTCTAAATTATGCAGGTTTTTGTCTGGTATTCGACTTACATTATGAAATATAATATTATGGATCATCATAATTTTTATATTTTACTAACACATATTTGTTATTTATCTGTATATATGAAACGATATGGCGATATTCTATTTAAATGTGTCAGTTCTCGTAGAATACCACCTCTGCTGTATAATACGTCTATTCACTTAAGAACCAATAACAGAGTTAGCAGTCGTCATGGTAAGCAATGGATTTGTTCGCTTAGGTGTTTCTCCCAGTCAAAAACAAGTCAATCGGTTTCTGATCATTATTTATTTAAAGCACAAAATAAAGTTATTCCACCGGTCATCATTCCACACAGTTAACACTAAACCATTCGCTCTCAAAGCTGCGTCATCTCGATGTTCTATGATTAAGGAAAATTATAGCCCATATTCTTCTCCTAAGTAAATTACTTAACTAAGATACTATTTGGGAATGGAATTCTGAATGTCAAAACTCTTTTCAAAAATAAAAAGATGCCCTCATTGCTAAACCCATTTTAAAGATTTATGAACCAAAATTATCCCTAGACATGTTTGTTGATGCTTCTAAGGTGGCGGTAGGTGCAGTTCTCAAACATCCCGACAATAACAACTTTTTACATCCTATTGCTTATTTCTCTAGAGTATTGAGAATTTATGCGAAAAATTATTTTATTACTGAATTAGAGTGTCTTGCCATCATTGATACATTAGATAAGTTTTATCATTATTTTCATGGTGTCCAATTTACAATCTACACTGATCATGCATCTCTTGTTTGGTTAAAAAATGTCAAACATCTGAGAGGTAGATTATTTAGGTGGTCATTGAAGTTGAGTATGTTCGATTATAAAATTGAGTCCTTAAAGGGAGGGATCTACAAATGTCGAAGCCGACATGCTGTCCAGAAACCCTATTTCTCATTTTTGTAAGACCCCTTACTTTTCTACTTGACGTTAAAAAGATTAATGAGATGCAAGAGAGAAAAAATGTGAGTGGTTCAAATTATATAAATGACAATGGACTGATTATAGTTAAAAAGAAAGGTTTTCGTAAAGTGGTAGTTCCCATGTCCTTAAGAAAAAAAATACATAGTGTTGCTCATCAACAGTTTGGTCACCCTGGTGTTCAAAAAATGCAAAATTTAATTTCTCCTAATTATTATTGGCCAGATATGACACAAGATATTACCAATTTTCAATTTTGTTAAATATTGTGATATTTGTCAAAAAAAAAAAAAAAAAAAAAAAAAAAAAAAAAAAAAACCTCAGGGCGGGCAAAATGGCGCATTTTTTTTTTTTTATTTATTACATATATATATACATATATATATATATATACCGGGTGTCCAGTAAATGACTGACCCATTTTGAATGTAAATAACAAAAAAACTGTTTGAGATAAAAATGAGCGGCTTGCTGTTTTGTTATTAGAATATAAATAAATTTTAAAATATGCACTTTCTTAATGTTATATAATAATATTTAAAATAATATCTCAGTGTCAAGACTGAGGAGGTGAAGTATAATACAGATAGTTCAATCATAAATATTATTTTAAATCACTTTCCAACCAACGTACCCTATTTCTGAAGCTGATTCGAGAGTCGATTCAACATATAGATTCAGATTCAACCGAAAATCTCATATTTATGAAAATTAGAGTCATGTCTCTATTCAAACAGCCTGTTACCGCCAGCGCGTTTTTTTTCCGAAATTTGAACTATATTAACAAAGTACATGTTTAAAAATTTATTGATTTTTTAATAACAATATCGCAAACCGCGTATTATTATCTCAAATCGTTTATTTGTTATTTAAGTTCAAAATGGGTCAGTTATTTACTGGACACCCGGTATATATATATATATATATATATATATATGTGTGTGTGTGTGTGTGTGTGTGTGTGTGTGTGTGTGTGCGTGTGTGAGTGTGTGGGTGTGCTTGTATGTATGCATATAAAGACATTTGAAATTACTGTTTATCTAAAAAAAAACTCAAGAACTTAGTTTAAATATATTTACAGAAAAACAATAATAAGTTCCGTAGAAGTAATAAAGATTGTATTAAAAGACGCAATCAAAATTTAAATGACTAGAACAAGATTAGTCAATTACAAATACACATGCACAGAAAATTATATGTAATCTGTAACTTTCGCCTATAATTCGCGAATCAGAAAATTTTATTTTTGGATTTCAAAATTTTTAGAAATAATATGCAACACTTTATAATTGCAATAAATATTTCAGTTCAATGATTCTATAAAATTTCTAGGTTCAAATATAATTCTTTGATCCGCGGAAAATAGGCAGGCATGTACAGGATGAATCTAAATTCTTGGTCAAAACATTAAAGGGTGATAGTACAGATCAGGACAAACAATTTTAAACAGGAAACTAAGGGTCCCAAACGTTTTTTAAAGGAAATAGATGCCTTTAAAGTTTAGAGTCCAAAATTTCAAATGATTATAAAAAACGGGAAAAAATGGTCATTTCGTTTGTGGTTTTCGCTAAAACTATTCTTTATGTTAGTATTTTCTTGGGAATATATTTTAAAGGTAGAGTTCAAAAAATGCCGATAGAGAGCGTTTTAGATTTTGGTGTAACAGACAACTATTTTTTGCCGATTTTTTGTATCTCATTAAATTCTTTCAAAAACCTAGACCTTGAACTTAAGTTTTGAGCTTCAAATCTGAATAATTGGGAGTGATTAAGCAGTGCAAATTAAACTGTGTTCGGGGGGGGGGGGTAGGGGTCAAATTTAAACTGCTGATCACATTTCATGTGCCACATTGTTTTCTATTTACCATCATATTAGTTACACATTACATTTCTATTTTATTCTTTTTCTATTTGATTTTTAACATTTTTAACTCAAATATTTGATTTTCCTTAATTTATTGTTTTGTATCATCTGCCTGTAAATTTTGTTTATGATTTTTGATAGAGATTTACAGGTAGGTTTCATTTATTAAGACGTTTTCTCGCTGTATTTTTTATTATTTCAATCATCGAAAAATGTTACAAGCCTTCTTTAAATAAGATACTTAGGAATGTTTGTTATACGAAACTGTAAGATATTTTGTGATTTGAAAGGTATATTACATATATATGAATATTTTTTTTGGCATTCAGTCCAATAAAAACTACATTGATACGCATTTTTTAAAACTTTATTTTACATTCACAAGTAAGTTTGAATTTTATAAAATTCACCTTTGTTAAAAAATCTTCTCATACATAAATAACTAATCCTCGGTGACATCTGTTGCAAGTAATAAAGATTTGAAGAAATACTTCGTCACATAAACTAAGTGAAAATTCAAGTATTTCTCTAGATTTCTTCAAAAATAATTCTTTGCAAATTTGGTATTAAAATTTCTTTGTGTAGCAGGTTTTCAATGTCTTCTGTAACAACAAGTATGGATATGGAATTTCGAGAAAAATATTTTAAATAAAAAAATCTGAATCATTCCTCAAACAAATGTTTTCTTTTTCTTAAGCACATTGATTTAATATGTAGTGCGTATGCGTTTTGATCTAATAAAAATGAAAAAACTAAACTGTACAAGTAAGTATGACAAAACGTATATACTTATCATTAACAAAGTATAATATTTATAATTTAACTAAGTTACTTTAAGCATTTTTCTTTTAAAAAATCATAATATTTTTTAAACATTACTCCATTATCCTATTATCCATTTTTATGGATTGAATCACATTTATTTTAAATGTATTATATACCAAATTCCATGATGTTTTCAGTTTTATGATAAACAATCAACGTTTTGTCTTGATTTTTATTAGTTATAGCGAATATTTCTATTCATTAATACTGGTACACTAAAATTGAATTGGGGGGGGGGGGTTAATCACTATAAATGTATTCCTATTTTTTATGTATAATATTCCATTTTCTATTGCAAGTTTTAATGGCATAACATTAGCAGTAATATAATATAAAGTACCATTACTATAGCATTGAGCTAAGACTATCAAAAAAGATTTTTTTAATCGTTATTTTTTTTAAAACGTAATAATTTTTAGAAATACAGTAAAGTTTATTAAATTCTAGCATGTAATCGAACATTATACGTGATTTTAAAATATTTTATTTTCTACAGAAAAAGATTTTGGTTCAACTCAGACATGGAAACGATCATCTACATATATATATATATATATATATATATATATACATATAAATTTATATAAAATTAGTGCTTCTTTAAAAAAACTCTAAATCATAGTTAAAGAAAATACTTACAGAAAATTGATAATACAGTGAAACCTCCAAATAAGGGGCACTCCGAATAAGGGGCACCTCTATTTAAGGGACAAAATTTCCAATCCCATAGGTGTCCCTCATTCGGAGGTTTCAATGTAATTATTTCCATATAAACTACAAACATTGTACTGATAAACGCAATAAAAATTTTAAATGATAAGACCCAGATTTGCCAATTGTATGAAGTACCGTTACTAAAACATTAAACTACAACTTTCCAAAAAGATTTTTTTTAATCATTATTTTTTTAAATGCAATAGTTCTTAGAAAAATAATAAATTCAATAAATTTCAACGTGTATTCGAACATTTATATGTGATTTAAAAATATTTCATTTTCTATAGAAAAACACTTTGGATCAACTGAAATATGAAAACTATCATATGAAAAAAAATAATAATACATTTTTATATTTTAAAATAGGGTTTAGTTAGTAAAGTTGAAAAACATTCCTACATATAAGCGCTACAAAAATTCAATATTTTTCGACGATTTTCTATATTTATATATTACGTTATAGCGTTTTTTTTCAAAGTTACTGCAAAGTTTCTGCATGGAACAGATTTTCTCAGATTTGAGCGAGAACAATATGAAAACAGAAATTCCAGAACACATTTCACATACAAAATTCAATAAAATTCTCAGAAAATAAGGAACGTTCGAAAAAGCACCATTTTATAAAATGCGAAATACATTATTCGAAAAAGAAGCCGAGCAGAAAACTGTGTTGCAAAGGTTATGAATGTACATGAAAATGTAGAATAGGCGTATTTGGTTTTGTTTTCAATACAATGTGAAAACATCCGTATTAAAAAATGCATAATATTTTAGCCCTAAACTGCACAGTGTGTGACTTCTGGCACATACCTAAAAACACTTTCTCATTGTGTGCCAAGTATTTGATCAATGTGATCTCTGTAATTGATCAAGAACAGTCCAAAGAACGGAACAACACTTATTTTGCCCATGTCAAATAGCTGCATTTGACAAAAAAGAAAAAAAAAATCGATTAAGCAAAAGCAAAATTTCCTTTTATTATTTTTACTAAATACTTAAAATTATTTATATAAAGAAAGTTACAAAATGCTAATCAGATAAAATTCATTACTTTAATCCCACTGAATTGCAAAATACAGCAATATTATAATTACAAAACCTAATTGTGCATACAAGATACAAGCCATACAATATCAAATTTTAGCTTAAAATTTGAAATTTATTTTATTTTTATTTTTTTCTATTTTTATTAATATCAGACCAATATATGTATTTCAAATATTTCTTTTTCATAAACAGTGAAAAAATCGTGCAGTGAAGGGTTAACATGATAACATATATTATAAGGAAAGTATACGGAGTCACCTAAAATGTTTGGACACGTTTTAGAAAATCATAACTCCGAAAATAACTCAAGAAACACTGTTTCTTTGAAAAATACTCGGCAGTAATTTATTACATGAATGCGATGAATGGTCATGAAAAACACCTACCTATCTACCAATATTTTCCTGTCGAAATTATTTCCAGTAATATAAACGGATTAAAATAGACGAAGTCCTACTTAACATAATACTGGTGTTTAACATTTCTTTTGACTGCGTTTTTCGCTGACCACTCTGCACCTTGTAGATGTAACCGTTTTGGGTACTACTCTGTTATCCCGTCGACATATTTCGCCAAATTATACAAATCGCCAAACTAATAGCCAAATTATACATATTGACACAATTTTTATTTTAAATAACGGAAAAATAAATAATTAGTAGAATATTGATAAAAATACAAATAAGTCGAAATAAAAATCAGTTAATGACATTTTAAACACGTGAATCGCATTTAATGTCATTGAATGTGACATTCACGATGATCCATTATTGGCATTTAATCTTATAGTTTGGCGATAATTTTTTGGTCGACGGGAAAACCTAGTAGTACCCCGTTTTGAAACTATAGCTTTCAGGGCAGAAGCGATAAATAATAAAAGAAGTCTTCAAATTGTCAACCTTTTTGGATGACTTCGGCGTGCAAAGCGCTAAGTTGTGCTACCATTTAATTTATGAATGGAAGCAGCAGTAATTATAAAACTGGCATTTATGCAGAATAAAAGGGTTGCAGAATATAGGCTTTGCAATTAATTTACTCACAACGTCTCTGGCATTTAAATACTAAACTTAGTGATCCTTAAAAAACCAGGCTTTTTAACGTATAAATCTACAAAAATATTTACTGATGAGTCCAATGAAAAGTATTGTTTTTTCTCAATTACTTTTAGAATGATAGTTTTTAAAATGTGTCTGAAAAAATTAACATTGAAAAGACAAATAATGTATAAATCATAAAGTATAATGTATAAATAAAATCATTAAAAATGAAAATAGTTTTAAAGATTTTTTTTTTTTTTTTTTTACTATTTGAAAAAAAAATTAATGCACCCAATTTCGGAAGTTTTTATTTGGATTTTCGATAAATATAATTTACAAAAGTATAAATATATTTAATTACAGAAACTGTAAAAAAGACTACTACTTTTATTACTCTGAGCAATAGTAGCTATATAAATATAAATTTAATTAGAACTTGAACTTTATTTAGAGATTATTTCTCCAAAGCGCCAGTATATGCTAGAGAATATGCTATACAATAATATGCTAAACAGAAAATTCAATAACATCAACAAAAAATAAAATAAAACATTAAAAGAAGCAATATTTAATTATATGTAAAACGCAATGCAAACATGGTTGTGAATGATTAACATTCAGAGATTGTGAATATACATAAAGCCGTAAAACAAATGTGTATTGCATTAAATTTGTAGACAAATGAATAAAAAAATTAATACTGAAAAAACAAATGATTCATATATGTATAGAAAATGCTATGGATGAAAACACTTTTATAGATTTTTTAACTATTTTATCAAAATATTCCATACACTCAATTTTTAAAGTGGCCATTTGAAAAATTCGCAAAAGATAGTGCATAAAGTAAAACGAAAATAATATTTTATTAAGGATTAGTGCGAATTTCTGATATTTTCAAGGCGAAAATTAGTATTTTTTAACAATAAAATAAATGCATTTCAAACGCGAAAAATTTCGGATTATTTAAAGAGTAATTTTCTATAAGGCAATACTGATACCGAAGAAATTCCTGGTCTGAAAATTTTAGGAACCTTTAAAATCCTGTTATTGCAGAAACTGTAAAAAAGTTTAATCCGAATGAATACTGCAGCATTTTTTTAAAATTCAAATCTGAACTTCTACAAACAGTCCACGCATTTTCTCAGATTTCGGATAAAACCATATCGAAATAAAAATCGAAATAAAGAACACATTTCAGATTGAAATTTCAATAACATCCAGAAAAAAATAAGAAATGTTGGAAGAAGCATTATTTTATAATATGTAAAACGTATTATTTGAAAACGGAATGCTAGAGCTAAACTGTGCTGGAACCGTTATGAATGTACGTAAAATGTAGAGAAAGCGAATTTCATTTTGTCTTCACTGAAGAATTTGTGAAATGTAAATGCTGAAAGAAATTATGACGTGTTTATTTGAAGAAAACAGTCATAACGAAAAATTTTTTGAGTAATACGAAATAGAAAGTAAGAAAAGGAGGAGTAAATTAGGTTGCTTACAATTTAAAGTTTTTTTTTTTTTTTTTTTTTTTGAAATGAGTTATTTTGTAGAAACTGTCTTAGTGTGTACATAAACTACATTAATTTTAAAATACGAAATAGCAAAATCACTTCTGTTTACAGCATTAAATTTTTACCATCATCGACAAATAAATACAAAATTTATATATGAAACATCATGTGCCGTTGGTTATGAATATAGGTAAAGCCAATAAACAAATAGGTAATGCATATTGTTTGCAGTAAAAAATGACTAAAAAATTAACACTGAAAAATTAAATGATTTATGTATGCAAAGAAAATGTAGATGATAAAAGTTCTTTTATAGATTTTTAATTATTTTAACGAAGTTTTTTATACATTCAATTTTTGATGTTGTCATTTGGAAATTTCGCAAAATATAGTATATAAAATAAAAAGAAAGCAATATTTTAATAAGGTTTCGCACGGTTTTTCGTTATTTCCAAGGTAAAAATCGTCGTTTTTTAATAATAAAATAATTCAAACGCAAGAAATTTTGCATTATTTAAACAAAAATGTATTATAAGAAATTACTGGTAACTAAGGAATTCCACGTCAAAAACTCCAGGACGTGAATGAACTCTGTTATTGCAGAAACTGCAGCAATATTCAATATGAATGAATACTGTAAAAAATAATTTACCCTCTTTCTTTTTAATTCTTTTTTTTTTTTTTTTTTTTTTTTTTTTTGAAAATTCAAGTCTGAACTTCTACAAACATTCTGCGCATTTTCTCAGTTTTAGGATAAAAAAATATCGAAGTAGAAATGCCAGAACACATTTCAGATAGAAAATTCAATAGCATCCAGAAAAAATAAGAAGTATTGCAAGAAGCATTATTTTATAATATATGAAATACGTTATTCGAAAAGAGAATGCTAGAGCTAAACTGTGTTGCAACCGTTACGAATGTACATGAAATGAGAAACCGAATTTCATTTTGTTTGCACAAAAAGTATTTGTGAAATTTAAATACTGAAAGAAATTTTAGCGTGTGTATTTGAGGAAAACTGTCATAACGAACACATTTTTAGTAATACGAAACAGAATGTAAGGAAAGGAGAAGTAAATTATGTTACTTCTTTTTCAAGAAAATAGTTAGGATTGAGAGTTGTTCTTTTTTCTTTAATAATATAAGTTATTTTGTAAAACTAGTTAAGTATACGTAAAATACATTAATTTTGAAGCACGAAATAGAAAAAATACTTCTTCTGTTCACAATATTAAATTTTATCCAACATCACAAATAAATACAAAATTTATATATGAAATAGCATGCACCGTTGGTTATGAATATACGTAAAGCCGTAAAACAAATATGCATTAAATTTTGTTTTCAGTAAAAAATAGCTAAAAAAATAATACTCAAAAGTCAAATGATTTATGTGTGCAAAAAAATGTTGATCATAAAAATACTTTTATCAATTTTTATTTACTTTAACATAGTTTTAAATGCATTCAATATTCGAAGTTGTCATTTAAAAATTTCACGAAATATAATGCATCACATGAAAAATAATGCAATATTTTAGGAATTTATATAGCAGAAATTCGTACCGTTTTTTGCTATTTCCAAGGTGAAAATCCTCGTTTTTTAATAATATAATAACTGTAATTATAATGCGAGAAATTTTGCATTATTTAAAGAAAGATTTTCTATAAGACAATACTGATACCGAAGGAATTCCAAGTCTTGCAGAAACTGTAAAAAAGTTTAATATGAATGAATATGAATACTGTAAAAAATAATTTTTACTCGAAAGAGTAAAAATTATTTTTTACTGAAAATTTGTTCTGAAAATTCAAATCTGAACTTCTACAGTCTACGCATTTTCTCAGATTTCGGATAAAACAATATCGAAATAGAAATGCCAGAACACATTTCAGATAGAAAATTCAATAACATCCAGAAAAAATAAGAAACGTTGGAAAAAGCATTATTTTATAATATGTAAAACACATTATTTGAAAAGGGAATGCTAGAGCTAAACTGTGTCACAACCGTTATGAATATACATAAAAGGAGAAAGCGAATTTCATTTTGTCTGCACTAAAGAATTTGTGAAATTTAAACACTGAAAGAAATTATAACGTGTTTATTTGAAGAAAACACTCATAACGAAAACATTTTTGAGTAATACGAAACAGAAAGTAAGAAAAGGAGAAATAAATTAGGTTGCTTCTTTTTCAATAAAATATGTTACGATTGAGAGTTATTTCTACTGCTTTAATGAAATAAAATATTTTGTAAAACTATGTTAGTGTGTACGTAAGATACATTAATTTTAAAGTACGAAATTAAAAAATCTCTTTACTGTTCACAATATTAAACTTTTATCCAACATCGGCAAATCAATACAATATTTATATATGAAAAAATCTATTCTGTTGGTTATGAACGTACGTAAAGTCTTTACGGCTGCACGTAAGTATAAATGTGTATTGCATTTTGTTCGCAGTAAAAAATGTCTAAAAAAGGAATATTGAAAGAACAGACAATTTATATATGTAAAGAAAACGTTGATGATAAAAATACTTTTATCCATTTTTATTTATTTTAAAAGAGAATTTTAATACATTTAATATTCGAAATTGTCATTTGAAAATTTCAGCTATAATGCATAAAGTAAAACGAAGGAAATAGTTTATTAAAGATTTCTACGGTTTTCCGTAAGGTGTAAATTAGTATTTTTTAATAATAAAATAACTGTAATAAAACGTGATAAATTTTGCATTGGTTAAAGAATGATTTTCTACATGACAATACTGGTGCCGAAGGAATTCCTGGTCAATAGAAAAGTTTAATACAGTAAATACTGCTAAAAAAAATATTGTTTTTTTTGTTGTTGTTATTTTTTAAAGATTCAAATCTGAACTTCTACAAACAATCTACGAACTGTGTCAGATTTCGGTTAAAACAATATCGAAATTGGAATGCCAGAACACATTTCAGATAGAAAATTCAATAACATCCAGAAAAAATAAGAAACGTTGGAAGAAGCATTATTTTATAATATGTAAAACACATTATTTGAAAAGTAAATGAAAGCTAAACTGTATCACAACCGTTATGAATGTAGATAAAATGTAGAGAAAGCGAATTTCATTTTGTCTGCACTAAAGAATTTGTGAAATGTCAATACTGAAAGAAATTATAACGTGTTTATTTGAAAAAAACTGACATAACGAAAACATTTTTGAGTAATACGAATGAAAAATTAAGAAAGGAATAAGTAAATTATGTTGCTTCTTTTTTTTCCAAAAAAATGTTACGATTATAGGCTGTTTCTTCTGCTTTAATGAAATAAGTTATTTTGTAAAACTATGTTAGTGCGTACGTAAGATACATTAATTTTAAAGTACGAAATAGAAAAAATACTTCTTCTGCTTACAATATTAAACTTTTATCAAGCATCGACAAATAAATACAAAATGTATGTATGAAATAGCATGCATCATTGGTTATGAATATAAGCAAAGCCGTAAAACAAATGTGTATTAAATTTTGTTTGCAGTAAAAAATGACTAAAACAATAATACTCAAAAGTCAAATGATTTATGTGTGCAAAAAAATGTTGATGATAAAAATATTTTTATAGATTTTTAATCATTTTAACGAAGATTTAAATACATTCAATTTTCGAAGTTGTCATTTAAAAATTTCACAAAACATAATGCTTGACATAAAAATAATGCAATGTTTTATTAGCAATTCGAACGGTTTTCTGTTATTTAGAAGGTAAAAATCGTCGTTTTTTAGTAATATAATAACTGTAATTCAAACACGGGAAATTTTGCATTATTTAAAGAAAGATTTTCTATAAGACAATACTGATGCCGAAAGAATTCCAAATGTGGAAATTGCGAAAACTGTAAAAAAGTTTAATATGAATGAATACTGTAAAAAATAATTTTTCCTCTTTCTTTCTTTTTTTCTTTTTCTGAAAATTCAAATCTGAATTTCTACAGTCTACGCATTTTCTCAGATTTCGGATAAAACAATATCGAAATAGAAATGCCAGAACACATTTCAGATAGAAAATTCAATAACAACCAGAAAAAATATGAAACGTTGGAAGAAACATTATTTTATAATATGCAAAGCACATTATTTGTAAAGGGAATGCAAGAGCTCAACTGCGTTTCAACTGTTATGAATGTACATAAAACGAATTTCATTTTGTCTGGACTAAAGAAATTGTGAAATGTAAATACTGAAAGGAATTATAACGTGTTTATTTGAAGAAAACACTCATAACGAAAACATTTTTGAGTAATACGAAATAGAAAGTAAGAAAAGGAGAAATAAATTAGGTTGCTTCTTTTTCAGAAAAATAAGTTACGATTGAGAGTTGTTTTTACTGCTTTAATGAAATAAGTTATTTTGTAAAACTGTGTTAGTGTGTACGTAAGATACATTAATTTTAAAGTACGAAATAGAAAAAATACTTCTTCTGTTACAATATTAAACTTTTATCCAGCATCGAGAAATAAGCAGAAAATATATATATAAAACAGCATTTGCCTTTGGAATGTTACATAAAACTTAAACTATATGTAAACAAAATAAATAACAACTTGTTTAAAATTGAGCTACCAGTTTGGCCTTCTCTTTTAATTTAAAAACTTCGAATTCGCATCGGAAATTTTGAAAGAAAAATTTTCACTTTAGGTATAAGTAAACATCTGTCACTAAATAAAGAAAACAATACAATATCCCATATAGCACAAAAGCTCCGCAATACCTCCCCAGGAGCTCCAAGTCATCCCATATTCCTCCTAATACTAAAATGACAAGATCAGGACGTCCCGGGGAAGAGTCTTTTACGGTGTCCTCAGGAGTGAGCTCCCAGAAGTGTCCCACGGAGCAACTTCCCAGGGACGCTACTCCTGAGGAAGTACCTGGGAAGTCATTCCTGGGGAAGTACCCGGTTAGTGTTTCCTGGGGAAGTGCCGAGGAAGTCACAGTGCAGGCGCCATCTCGTGAGTGATTCTGAAGTACAATATTTAGTTTATTTTTATTGAAATATCAAATTCCATTTGATCGGTCTAAATTTTTAATGAGTTAATTTTATTTTATCAATCATTCGATTTCTTATTTTTTTAGCAAGTTAGATAATTGTTATTAAATTGTAATTGTTATTTTTAATTATTGCTATAACTTTTAACCTTTTTTAGTTAAATTAAAAATTTTAATTTATTATTTCAGTTAATTCCTATTTTTATATACTAATTACTATTATATATCTTTTAAACCAAATTTTGTTAACATTTATCAATATTTTATTAATTATTAATCAATAACCTGTTGCGTTTTGCTTTTTTGTTATTATTACTTTTTTATTAATTAGCAAATTAATTTAACTTGTTTAAATTAACTAAATAGTAATTATTTATAGTCTAAATTAAACTGAAATCTCTAAATAGAAGACAATTCTGGATCATATATTTTTTCTGATATTTAGAGGTAAAGGTATTTATGCAAAGAAAAAAGAAACATATTCTTAAAGTAAGTTTGTTCATAAGTACCCGTTTAAAACTTTGAAACGAAACTAAACATTTTTATCACAGCACATAACACTAATTCAAAGATAGAACAGTTCCCTTTAAAATGGTACCTTTGGATTTAAAATATATAAATATTGAGCTGTACCTCTCCCCCTCCCCAAATGCATACCAATACGTGGTTTACTTAAAAAGATTTTCTGTTTAAAAATTTTACATTCCTATAAAATCAGTTAAAAATTATAAATTCATGCAAATTTAATGTTTTAGGGTTTTTATCAATTACCTAGCCAATGTAATTAATTATATATGTGTTGAAGATACGAAAATGTTAGCTAAACAGAAGCATAAATTTAAGTGTCTTTCTGATCTGTGGCGCCAACTTATATGGCGCATGGGGCGCAAGCCCACAGAATAATTTGTTATCTCTATCCAACCATTATTAATTGAGCCCACTAAATATTTATGTATTTGTTCAAAATGTTTTTGAACACACTCAATATTTTTCAAAAGTTGGCGCCATTGTTTCTGGTTCTGATTCTTAAAACCTATTTTCTTTTATTTATCATTAATTATTTTTTTTAATTTAAGATTGTCTTATTTACAAATTATTTTTCTAATATCTTTTATAGATTAGCAAACATAATATCATTATTATTATTTAAATTATGATAGATAAAATGAAATCTTTATTTTGAAAACTTCAGAAATATAAATATTTTTTGGTTCTGAAATTACAGATAAATATTTATCTATATTTCCTTAATAACAAATATTTTATCACAATTTTCAACTGAAAAAAAATCGCTTTACTTAAAACCTTCATTTAACAAACCGATTTCATATTATATTTCTTTGGATATCTATAAAGCATGGAATTTCCTGTTTTACCATGCACATATTCTTAGGTGACAATGAAAGTATTTTAAAGTAACTGCAAACAATGCTCTGAAGCAGGAATCACCGTCCCGACCTTCCATCAGTTACAAGATTACTATTAGACTCGCAATAAGCTACCCGCCCCCTCCAACCAGTTTTGCCAGCTGAGAATGTTGTAAATATCGCGGGAATCACTAAGGAGAGAAAAAGAAAAAAAAAAGAGTGTAGTTCTAAGAATTGGAAATCAGACTATTTTTTGACATAGTAAGAAAAGATGTTACAATCAAATTTGTTTTTATGTGTAATAGAAAATATATATTAGTTTGGGATTTTTAAGATCGTTGATAAAAACATCTTATATTTTAAATAAAGACATTAGTTCTTTTAGGCTTTTAAAATTGCCTAAAATCTTAGTTGCTAAAAATACATTTCAAGAAATCAACAAATATATTTCTCGTCGTTGATTAAATGGAAAAAGGTGCATATTGAATTTTTTATGCACATAAAGATTTCAAATTTTTAAAGACTATTAAATGGAGATTTAACTGAAAAGTAATTTTATTTATAACAATAAGAAAATAAAATGATTTTGTTAACAGATTCAAATTTTATTAATAGTTTCTGTTTTATGTGACTCAAGCAATGTTTCATTGTAATGATAGAATTTTACAAATGATTTTCACACTAAATTCTGATATAACAAAATTCTACAAATTTGTACAATGGTGTGTTATTAATGAAAATTCAGAATTTTAATATTTTTACAATGTTATAAAATAATACAGGGGTTTTACAGTATTTTTTAATCCCGCAACAAGTGGTAAATCTCCAAACATCTGTAATTCGTATCGTACAATATGAAAATTTCATAAGTAACGGATATAATTATTCGTTAATAAATACTCGCCAAAATATACCTAATCACTTTAAAACGGGTTCGTTGATTGGTTGCATTTATGACGGCCAATTATCAACATGAGGGACATATCAAGGCCGGGAGGGGTTGCCCTCAATGAAGGTCTTTCTAAAGGAACCTAAGCCATATTTATGCAAGGAAATCCAAGATTCGAAGAAAACCCCGGGAAACTCCGACCAATCAGGCCGACGGGCGCGATTGGGTACAAACTGAGCTCATCCCACCTACCAGCTTCGAGAGCCGAATCTCTTGACCGCTGGTGGGGCCCAGTATGAAACTGCAACAATGAAATATTTCAAAGAGTAAAAAGTAGGAAAGAAAAGACTAAACAAATTTATATATTTTTTTCATAAATTCATATAATAAGAGCACCTTTAACCAACCGTAAAAAGGAAAAAAAATCGATAAAAATTTCTGTAAAAAAAAGTAAGAGCGAGAGAGAGCAAAAAAGTTTCATTTTTGAAAGGATTTACTTAGATTTTATTTGCCAATCATTAAAAAAAAGAAAAAAAAATTAAGGAACTCATCAAGGGAGAAGGGTTGCCTTCCGGAGGGTCTTTCTAAAGGAACCTAACGCGTATTTACGCAAGGAAGTTTAAGATTCGAAGAAAAGAGCGGAAAACTCCGAACGATTAGACCGACGGGTGGATTGGGTACAAACTCAGCGCCTCCTATCTACCAGCTTCGAGAGCAGAATCACTTGGCCGCTGGTGGGGTTCGCTATGAAACTGCAAAAATGAAATATTTCAAAGAGTAAAAATTAGGAAAGAAAAGACTAATTAAATATATATATATACATATATTTCATAAATTCATTTAATAAGAGCACCAAGAGAAAAATGAAAAAAAAAATCTATTAAAATTTCTGTAAAAAAAAAGTAAGAGAGAGAAAGAGCAAAAAAGTTTTATTTTTGAAAGGATTCACTTAGTCTTTATTTCTCAATCATTTAAAAAAAATCATAATTTTATAGAAACTATGTGTTTTAACCTCTTGCTATTTTAATCTCTGGAAATAATATTTTTACTAACTAAAATTAAATTTTATAGGGCCTATCATCAGAAACGTTTTGCATCATTCATTGTGTGCCAAAATATATAGTTCATAATCAATTTTCTAACTACAGAAAGATTTTAATGGATTTTAAGTATTAAAAGCTAAAAGGATATTTTTATCATTTAAAAATACAATTTCATTAAAAAAAATTTTTAATTCGAAGACATTTATGTTAAAACAAATAATTATTGATAATTTATTTAGGGTTATTAATTTAAATTTATGTCGAATGTATGCAAAAGGCACAAAAAACGAGGACATTTCCTAGTTTTAAGTTTCAAAAGCGGAGTAAAAATGCATGTATACCTTAGAAACCTTTATTCTTTACTGACCCTACAGCATAACGGCTAGAGTGCGCGTCCAGAATACCAAGGTACTCAGGTTCAAATCCAGCAGGAAAAATGAAGGTAAGAAATTTGTTACTGAATAATCTCTGTATATGTAAATCCGTCTGAATAATAAAAAAAAAAAACAACATTCGCGTTTTCTTCTAAAAAATTTAAATTAAATCACAGCTTTAATTTTTTTTTTTAAACATATTAGTGACCTTGAAGTTTCCCAAAGTCCTCCTATATGACTTCCTCAAATCTTCCCCAGAACCTCCTGGGGAGGACCCTCAAGGATGTCCTGGGGAGCGCGCCAGGATGCTGTAAAGCGGACATTTTCGGTTCCTGAGGACCTCCTGGTGACAATTTTCTGCATCCTCAGGGATGCCTGGGGGATGACGGTCCTGGGATGTGAATCCTCCCCAGGACATCCTGGGGAGGCAAGTGTGCTATATGGGATAGAGTATATGGTGGGAACGTAAAAGTATTTAAGAACTAAAACTAATGATTGGGACCACCGTAATACTCACCATCATAGATATAATGGTCCATCATAAAAATATGGAAAAAACACGATGATTTTATGGTGTTCGTACTGGTAATCAGGACGCCACTTCAACTCGCAGTTTTTTAACAGAAAATTTCTCTTAAATTCCAGAAAATTTTCTGTTTCTGGAATTTATGGGAATTTTCATTAAAAAACAATCAAATGTACTGGCGTGTCAGTTACCAGTACTATTTCCGTAAAATCTTCTATTTTTATATTATTAGGAACACAACTATAATATACTTCTATGTACAATGTTAAAATTCTAGAATACACATTTAATGTGCTATTGTTTCATCAAGGAAAAAAATCGAGTAAACAGTTAATAGTGCATAATATTGTCCATTTCTAATGTTTTAATAATAGTAGCAGTTGCTAATATTAAAAAAATATATTTTTTCAATTGTCAAGAGTATTTTATAAATTATTTTAAGCCTATAAAAATATTTCATATAAATTTCTACGTATGCAACCGCAAGATTACGATTCATTTCACTTTTAACATACATAAATATGCTAAAGACTAAAAGAAGATTTATTTTTGATTAAACAAAAAGTATGTATTTTCCAGTATTTTAAAATTTTAATTTTAATTAAACCTTATTTAAAAATTGAACAAAAATATGGATAAATAAATTTACCAAACTGATACACTCATGCAAATGTTTAGTAAATATATTATACACAACTTTAACTTTAACCGTAACCTCTAAGAATAACTATAGTTTATTACTATGAAATATTTTTTTAAGTAATTAAATACTTTGGTTTAAAGATAATTTCGTTAAATACGACGCACTCAAAGATTTACTGATTTTTTTTACGTCATATAAAAAGACTAACGGACAAAAAAATATTTGCTGTAAACTTTACGTATTTCTAAGAAGTTAAATCTTTGAGTTAATTACAAAAGATTCACAAACATATTTAACTATAATTTAGCAAATCTTTATATAAGTGTGGAATCAAGCAGACTTACTTCACTAGATCACTTGCGAAAAGTTTATTCTAAATGAACACTGAAAAATACACGTTTGTAAAGACAAGTAAAAAATAATGTGCATAAAGTAGATTTCTCGAGGTGTCCTTTCTAATATTTAAAGTCTTTTTTCATGTAAGTCATGTAAATAGACAAACAAAAGCTTTGTTTTTTTATTAGTATTACTATTTTTACAATAAACAGTAAATATTTCTAAGAATTTAAGTCTGTGAATTGCACATTATTTTAAAAAGTTCACAAACATGACTAACTATAATTAAGCAAAACCATTACGTAAACGTATAAGCTTTTAAACATATTTTGAAAGATCATTTACGATTTTTTTATGTTCTGAAAAAAAGCTTTTTAATAAAGATAAGTGAAAAATAATATGCACAAAATAGAATTCTTGGTATTAACCCGCTCTAATATTTATAGCAATATTTTTGTAAGTCATAAAGATAGTTTAACGATATAGATATAACCGCCGTTTTACATTAAACGGTAAATATGTCTTAAAATTCACTATAATGGCTATGTGTAATTCGGAAAACTATTACGAAATTTTTAAAGCTTACAGATAATTTTGTTACATTGTTTTCAAGATTAGTATCTTGCAAATTTGTTAGATCATTTACTAAAATTTAATTATATCTTAAAGTTAAAAAAAAGTTTCCTTGAAAACATAATTAAAAAATAGTCTGTGACAAGTTAATATATATAAATGTAGCTCACTTTAATATTTAAAGTGTATTTACATTGTAAAAAAACTCACAGTCTCCAAAATTTTTCTAGGAAACTGATTCCTAGAACTTTTGATGAAACGGTAACAGAAAAATTTTATAGAATTGATTCTGTTATATGAAATTTTGCTGTTACCCTTATATATAAATTTGTAGGAATCCCAGTTGCCTAGAAAAAGTTTTGTAACGTTACAGTTTTTTCAGTGTAAGTCATATAAATGGATTAATATATATATATATATATATACATATGCACACGAATTTTTTACTACGGTGGGTATGCCTACGTATAAGTCTGTGAATTTTACGTTATTTTAAAAAAGATCAAAATATGACTAATTATAATTCAACAGACTATGCCGTAGCTAGCTAAATTATATTGCAGTACTGTTAAAAATTATCTGTAAAGTTACTAAAAGTTGTCTTAGAAACTGGGGTTCCTAGAACTTTTTATGTAACGGCTACAACAAAAATCCATATAACACATACAGATTTGCAGTGAAAATAAAAAAAAAGCTGTGAGGTTACTAAGAATTTTTTTGAAGCTTGGGATGACTAGAATATATTATGTAATTGCAACCCAACTTACAAATATAATTTTATTAGATTCGTTTGTAAAATCTCAGATTTCGATAGCTTTATAAAAATTAATTTTGTAGATTTACAACTTTTCTTCTACAGGGTACATATAAAATGTTAGTAAACATAGAGAATTTGGCATTTTTACATTTCTAGGATTACAGATTTTTTTTTTTTTTTTTTTTTTTTTTTTTTTTTTTTTGTACAGTGTAGATCATTTACGAAAAGTTAATCCTATTTTTAAATTGAAAAAGAAACTTGTTTGTGAAGATGAGTAAAAAAAAAATAATACACAAAAAAGACAATTCCTACTTAATTCAACCAAAAAAAGGTTATTTAATCTATTTTTTATTACATAATTACAAATAATATAAATATATATATACAGATTTCGCTTTTCTTTTTTTAATAGTCGCTTGCGTTGTGTTGTGTCAATAGTTTCTTTTTCCATATAAAGATTAATGAATTAATTAAATTTTATTAATGAAATAATATTTAAAAAACTGTATTAAAATCAAATGTCATCCACTTCAAGTTTAAAAAAAAGATTTGTACCTGAGTGGAGGAATAAAAAGTATTTTATTAACGATTGGAAATTTTAACAAGATATATGAATATGTATATGGTGAATATGAACTAATAGTAGAAATTGAATGAATAATCTGCATAAATGAGATTGATTCACGTATAATCCACTTTAATGTTCAAATTTGTTTTCCCTTGTAAGTAATAGACAATATATGGCCATTATTGACCGGACATTTTCAATTTTGGACATTTTGACGAATATTTAAAAATATACTCTTCGGATGTTTTTGAAATTTCAGGATTATAAAGATTATGTTTAACCTTATATTTCTTTTATCGTCCATTTTATAAAGAGGTTATTTAGAGGGCCGACAAAAAAATCAAAGAAAAAAATAATTATTGGGATAACGCTGTACATGAAAATGCACGAAATGCTTGATCACTACAGAATACAAATATGTGAATGGTGTAAAAGTTTTCCACTGATTCTTGCAAAAAAAAGAAAGTATATTCATGGATATATAGCAATTTTTTTAAAAGTTTAATAAAGTCTTTCATGTTTTTAATTTACATTATGCACGGTTTTCAATCAAATTTAACGACTATTTCAGAAAAATTGACAAAATGTATCAATAATAATGTGGTGCAATTTGAATAAAAATCGATTAAATATTTTATAAAATACGAGTACGAACTATTTTTCATCTGCGAATGCGCGACTCATAGCAGCGGTATTTGAACAGAATTTAATAGTTAATAGTTTAATGGTTTAATAGTTTAATAGTATGGCCCTCTAGTTATCCTCCTTATCAAATGGACGTTGGTCAATATGAGATCGAATATTATCTTTATAATCCTTAAGTTCCAAAATAATCCGAAAAGTATATAAAGAATATTTTTGTATAGTTAACAAAATGTATAAAATTAAAAATTTTCGGTCATTAATGGCCATATAGTGCATATAAGCTAACAAACGAAAATAGGTCTATTTTCACACTGAACAGAGTTGCACATTATTTTGAAAGGAATATATTAGCAAGTTTATTGCGTGAAATTTTGGACACTTATTTTGTTGGTGTGCTTAAGCAACAGTTTAACTACTAGTAAATCTGCAGATCAAGAGCCTCAACGTCAGCTTTTCACATCTTTTTTTTAAAAAACACACTTAGCGTAATATTCAACTTCCTGGAAACTGTAATTTAAAATTTTCGAATTACGTAATTATTTATAAGAATAAAATAAGAATAAGAAGTTTGAAGCCATCAAAAGCCGTTAAATTAAAGATTTAGTTATGTTAGGATATTCTGAAAAATTCAGAATCTATTATTTTTTTTTATTATTATACAACAGTAGATTTCTTCAGGGGGGCGGAGCCCCCCTGAACCCCCCGTAGTCTCATTAAATTTAAATTTCTAACTTTCTATCAATCTGCTAATGATTATCGTTTATCTTGTATTTCTTTCTACATTTTGATTTATAAGGATAAGTGGCAGTTTTAATAAGCATTTTTCATTATCCTCATACTTCTAGATACCTGCCCACCAAAAACACCTAAATCTGATGTATCAGGAACTTTTGAAAGTGTAAATTCAGTAATCTAGGGTTTTACAATTTTGTTTACGAAAAAAAGAAGTTTTGATTGCATTTTGTGGCAGTTATCGGGGACTGACAGATAGACAGAAGAACAGACTGAGAGATGGAAAACAATAAATTTTGTGTCGCCAAAATAAACCTTCACTGAAGTTTCGGCAATGACGTCATTATTCATGAGTTATTGCTGTCCATGTTTCTTGTATATTTACCGACAACTATAAAATACCTGTTTTATTTCAATTATGACATCAAATTTTACCAATTGAAATATTTGTTAAAAATATAATTTTTTTTTACTTCTAATTATGCCCCCATTCTTGTCAAAAAAATTCTTATTAATGAAACAAATTTCCGTGTTTAATATTTAACAAATTACTATTTTTATTTTTATTTTAATTCTGACGTCATATTTATTTTTTCTTAGTTTAATTTTTCGAATGGAAATTGCTCAATTGAAACTTATTGCCGTTAAAAAATTATTCCAGAATATTCTTTTTTTTTTTGCCAACGATAAAGGAAATTGGTTAAATTTTATCTAAAAAATCGCTCTTGATTCTGTATGAAAAAGAAGGAAATTTTGAATTAAAGAAAATATTTGAATAAAATTAATAAAACATAGCCTATATTCTTTTCTGATCTATGTTATATTTATCCGCAAAGATACAAAGACATTAATTAATTCATCAGTTTTGACTTTAATTTAATTTAAATTTTCGTACACGCTTTCAAATTTATAGCATTAAAATATAAGGATTAGGATGAATGGTTACTTAGCAACCATTAAGGGAAAATAAAGAAAATGAAATAAATACATTTTAAATAAGTAAATCTCTAAAACACATTAGTTTATATTATTGGAACACATTTTTAAAAAATCTCCAAAATTTACAGTAATAACTTTAAAAATCTGACAAACGCATACGACAAAATTTCAAAACAATACGAATAATTTAACTGGTAAATTTCAGTATCCATTTATCATTGAATTCCATTAATGAAATGTGTCATTTTCTCTCAAGGAAAAAAAATTGAAAATCATTGGATTTGGCCATAGAAAAGCATTAATGCGCAAAATAAAATATTCTATATTTTTCGAACGAATGAATCAAATCTAACGAAAAACTATACAGCTTAGTCCCAGTGCCTCACTAACATACCCTCTTAATTTCAAGCCAATCGGATGTTTTTTGCGTTAGTTATCGCGGAACAGACAGACTGACAGACTGACTGACAGACAGACACAAAAAAATTTCGTGTCTCCAAAGTAAGCCTTCACTGACGTTTCGGCAATAATTTAGCATTAGAAATATTACTCTATACATGTAACAAATAAAAAAATGCATAAAGCACATTTTTTAGATTTCATTGAAAGCATTTCTAAAAGCCAAAGCACCACAACACAGTTTACACAGAAAATTCAGTATTATACACCGAGAAGGTAGAAACATTGTATTTTAAGTACCATAAAATTTCTGAAATAACTGAACGAAACTAATACAATAAAATAACAAAACCATATATATGTTCCAGCAGTTATGACTCACTGTACAATTGTAAGGTAGATACAATACATTTTGTTTAGTCGAAAGTTTCCGCATAAAGTGCTGTATTTTTGCTTGTATGATGTTCACACAGTTGATAGGACAATCTAAAAAAATAGTTATTTTTCACAAATCACAATATGCACTCGCAAAAATAAAATCGTCAAAAATAGTTAGAAAGTTCTGATAGAAAAATGTCGGAACACCCAACCATGTGATTCGACAAGATTTTTTCTTCCATTTGAAGAAATTTCCAGTATTTGAATGGTGCATTTCAAGAAACTTTGATCTTCGGTTTGCGGATTTTTCGTGTTGTGAGGGAAAAGAATATACTTAAAATTCCCTTAAGAATAAAATAAATAAATAAATAGGTAACAACACGCAGCACATTTGACGGAATATCCCTGTGATCGGGCATGTTTTTTTTTTGAACATTTGACTTCTAAAACGTGTAAGTCCGTCGAAAACTGAAATTAAAAAAAATCTCAATCCAATACTTTTTTCTTGTAAAAAGAAAGAAAGAAAATACAAAGAAATTGTGAAATTGTAAATTGTCTATAGTTAAATACTGCAGATCAGTTCAGTATTATAACGTTATAGAATGTTGTTAGAATAGAAAAACGGGAAAACAATTTTATATCCTCTTTAGACGATTTAATATCGAAGGATTATCCATTCTTTTATTCACTGATGCTTTTAAGTTTCATCTTGTATGCTTTTTCCGATGTTTACATAAACGAAATTGTACCTGGACTATGAAATCGATTTTGTCTACCGTTACTCCTGCAATTTAAATAAGAATTCGTATTAGAAATTTAAACTAACCAATTTAGTGAAATTTTAAATATATTTCTTTAAAATATAGAATACCGTTTTTATAGGCATTAGTACACCAACAATAATGATTTATATAAAAAATAAATCCCGTTGTGAGTTGTTTTACGAACATTGTAATTTTTAAACATGTTATTTAATCAAAATGTTGTTTTAATTACTTAATACTGCGTATAAAAAGAGGATAAGGTTGTTTTTGTCAGTAAAAAATGTTTGATACTTTATTTCTCTATAAAATAGGAATGGATGGATGGATTTAATAAATGTGGAATCATATTTCATGGGTCTCCGACGTGTTTGTCAACATGTTTGTTTCTGTTCTCGGAATGCCGCAGGATACCTTTATATAATTTGTATTTTCTGGATAAACCAAGTAACCCAATTTTTTTATAATATAGTCTTCTGTAGAAGTTAAGCGAAAATTTTAAATATATTCATCCCAAAATTTCTAAAACACAAATAAACAAAACGATTAAAGACTAGTCGTTTGGGGCCACCGTAATACTTACCAATCATATATGCATACATATAATATATGAAAATAAAACATTTGTAAGCTATTTATAAAATTCATTGCATTTCTCAAGCAAAATTTAAACGTGTATTTAAATATTTTTATTATGCATAGAATTGCTGTACTAATGAGTTGCTGATGAATCCATTTCGACAAATTATACAACGCGTCAAACTACACAAGTAGTACTGAATTTTGAAGAAGAACATCCTTATAACTCCAAAAAAATAATCTTATTAACTAACAGTTTACTGCATCGAATTAAGCGTCTCATTTCCAATTAAAATATATCTTTGAATTGAAATTTGAATGAAATACAGGGTCATGAAAAATCGAAGAATGTGGAAAAACAGGATTACAGGTATATCGGCAACTAATAATTCGATCGACTTCATTCTTTATGAAAAATTTGTGTTATTTTTTGCCTTTTACGATTACTCCTTAAAAATAAAAAAAAATCGAAAATTTTTATCTATCTTTCATTAGAAAGAATTTTTCGATATTCCGAAAAAAATTGTTTCGGATATTCGAGGTTACTGATACTAAATAGTCTGCGTCTCATTCTTACATACTAAGTACACATAAAATTTCAAGTCTCTATCTCAATTTGTTCGGGAGATAGAGCGTTTACAGACAAATAGACAGGCAGGCGGACTGAAAAAAAAATCTGAAAATATGTTTTTTGGAATCATGAGTGTCTAAAATGTGTAAATCCAGTAAAAAAAAAAAAATTGCGATTTTAAAAACGATTGCAAGACTTACTCTATACTACGTACGATTGGTAAGTAAAAAATGGGAATAAATTATATTAATTCATTTGATTCTAACTCGTTAAATTATTTGATTATAACTTAAGAATTAAATAATTGTGATTTTCTAGCCATGTGTTATCATAAGAGTTATTAAGAGGAAAAAATACCTTGAAATATGTCAAAAGATAGATTTTCTTTTTCTAATATTAATTGAAATCTTTAATCTTGAATATGCAGACGCCTAATTTTGACCAATAAAACAATTGCATATATCGCGAGGTATTGAAAACTTTGTTGATAAATCCAGCGTAATCATCCATACCAATGAAAACTTAAAACCGACTTTTTTAAAGGTTTATGTTTTACAACTTGCTTGTTCGATAAAAAAAAAATGCTTTTTTGCTAATTTAGAATTTGCTAATTAAAAATTTCTTTTACTTCCCGTAAGGCATGGTGACTTCACTGCCACGTCGTTATGAAGTCACACTGTGACTTTGTGACTATCACTAGTCGATGTGACGTCACATGCTATCGATGTGAAGTGACAGTGACTAAAATGCGAAGTCGTTATGGCAGTTTTAGAGCTCGTTTGTGACGTCACATTGTGACCAGTTTGTGAAATCACAGTGTGACAAATTTGTGAAAAATGTGTCATTTGTGACTACTTTTACATTAACATCGTGATGAAACAGTGACAAACGTGACGTTGTGACAAAAGTGTTTCTTAAAGTAAATAAATTTTTTTGAAGAATTTTTGTAATTTTCTAAAGATTTTTAAGAAAGTTAAATCTCAGTCACAATGTGACGTCACTGAGTGGTGACATTTTAGTCACAGATGGGATGTGACCACAACGACTCACAGTGACGTCATTGTGACGTCACTGTAACCATGCATGCTAAGAGGTTGTGTCCATAGTGCATTTAATTTTAATGCATGGATTTAATATTCATAAATATAGTTTTTTTAATATTTAAAGAGAGAGTTTGAAGAAGAGAGAGAAAAAAAGAGAGAGAAAAAAATCATATCAAATATTAAAATGCCATACATCTAAAATTTCACGAACAGTTTTATGTAGTATATTCTAATGTATGAGGGATAAAATCGAAGCAATATTATTCATATTTAAAAAAATGTAGAGATATTTAAAAAGTTATTTTAATTTTTAAATTTTTAAAATTTAGTAAAATTATCTGTGCCACATTTTTTTTATTTAGTTTTATTTTTTGCATTAAATACTGCTCAACGCACTATTATTCAAAATTGAAGAAATTGTTTTAATTGTGCTGTTTCCCCTTAAAATTGTGAAGCATTCTATATGCTACATAAATTATACGACGCAACAGATTAATTTAACTTCCCTTTAGTGTGTAATTCGTAAAAGTACACACTGTTTTGAAATCATTTTTGCTCAACATTATTTTTATTATCTTTACAGAACTTATTTAAAAGTTACATTTAAAAAAAATCCAATTTCTGTTTTATTTATTTTTTGTCATTTACACATATAAACAAATAACAAAATATCTAAGATTTTTTTGCAAGAAATAACTTTTTATATTTCTTCGAAATTCGATGTATGTGAATCACGACTGACTTAAAATGTTTCACATACATAAATAACTAATACTCAGCAAAACATGACGCAAATAGAAAAAGGTGGGAAAGATATTTTGCACTATAACCTATGCAAAAATTCAATAATTTTTTGACTCTGAGGAATATTTCTTTGTAAAGTTAAAATCAAAACTTCTACATGGACGAGAATTTTTTTGGTTTCAGAGAAAACGCCTATGAAATAAAAATGTCAAAAAACATTTTCTATCAGAATTTCAGTGAAATTCATGAAAAAGAAAGAACGTTGGGAGAAGATTTTTTCTATAAAATGTAACACACGTTACTCAGAAGGAGAGTACATTATTAAAAAAATGTTTATAACTCTACAAAAGTACGTGTACATGTTTATCAATCTACAAATAAACACTGGAAAAAAAGGCCCCACCAGTGGCCGAGAGGCTCTGACCTCTCACTGGTAGACGGCAGTGCTGGGTTTGAATCCAATAGTGGACGTCGGCCTAACCGTTCGGAGTTTTCGTGATAATCTTCTAAACTTGCGTAAATACGGGTTAGGTTCCCCTAGAAAGACCGCCGCAAAGGGCATTCACCCCAGGGCCTATATCCTTAGAGTAGATAATCGGCCAACGCAAAATAAACCAAACCAAACCATTTAAAAAAAGGACGTGTTTCTGGATCTGCAAAAATGTACTATAAACCTTACTCTATACAATATGTTCTTCAGAGTCAGTAAAGATTCTGAAAAGCTTTCTTTTATCTTTAAAAATCCACAAAAATCTATTTATTTTGAAATTTTAAAGACAAATTTATTATAATAAATTGTTATTAGCCATCTCTTATTTTCGGAAATTGTTAGGAGTAGCTTTTACAGTTCAATAATCAGTTTTCTGAAATCGGAATGTCACTTTTCGGATTCTATCGATTGTCCAGTAAATATTTCCATGTTCAGTAAATACATTTATAAGACAAACATACACAATTAACATCATTAACATTAATATTAAAAGTAATCGTAAACTTATTGTGTCACAATTGCTATGCATAAATTCAATTATGCAGCTGAAAATGTTTACTTGACAATTGATAGAATCCAAAACTAGAACTGGTTAATTAGTGGTAAAACATTTTCGAAAACTACGGAAAGCTACTAAAAGTTTATTTTTATAAATTCTTCTTTAGATTTTGAAAATAAATTCTTATTTGTAATTTCTAAAGATTAAAGAATGTTTTTCGAAATATAGGGTGACTCAGAGGAAATTGTTGTATGCTTTTGTATTTCCTTAGAGTACATTTTCAAAGATTAAGAATTATTTGTCTTCTTTTATAATGCACGTATAATACAGGATAAACCAAAAATCTTTCCGTGATTATAATAATTCATTAGAAATTAACCGTTTGCATAATAATATAACTTCTTGTATCATTCGATACTTTTTATTACTATTTTCATTCCTTATACTGTAACTCCTTAATAAGTGAATTCTCAAAGGATGTTTGAAAGAAATGGACCAACAATAACAATAACAATAGACATGTTAAGGAAAATTTGGCGGAAATTAACATATCCCTTAGATATTATTCTTGCTACTAACAAGGAAGGTCTGCTTACTGGACATACTCAGAATAGGTTGAAATAAATATTGCTTGTAATATTTACATATGTAATAAAGGGTCAGTTAAACTTAGCGACGGAAATTCAGTAGAAAATTTGTAAAAAAATTAATTGTTATCGAATATTTGACGCGAGAATATGAAAGGGACATGCGTTTTTGCGAGCAGTATTTTTCCTCTGAAAGGTAAACACTTTTAATGCATCCGAAAATTGCTTGTTAATTGTCGCTCAGAATCCTTCCTTATTCACACCAGTTATTTTTTATTCTCTCCAGTCTAAAATTTACCTCATTTAATCAGAGCACTTTCGTGATTCAATCACAAAAAATATTCTGTTTTGAAAAACCGGTGATAAATGATTAAAAATTAAGCTAACGAGTTTCGTCGGAAAGAGGCTAAAGAGCAGTCGACATAAAAGAGTATTTTTTTTTATTCTGTTTCATCGCAAACCGGTGATAAATCGCCAAATAAACGAAAATCGAAGTCGAAACTTCCTGAGATTTCATTTTTTTTCCGACGCTCTATCGAGTTTTCGCTAATATTTCTGTTATAAAGGAATATACAGGGTTGTTATAATTAAAGTTCGCCTATTCAGAAGGCTCTAGAGCCGGTTCTATGGCTCCAAACGAAACGAAATTTCACTAGTACGTAGTTGAAGAGATGCGCTCTGCGAAAATCGAAAAAAAAATTAGTCAAAATTTTTGTCACTAGGTGGCGCTGCGCCAATATTTAAGGTGATGTATGCAGATTCATTATATCAATATCTGTCAATCCAGACGAAACACAGAAATTTAAAAGTTTCAACAAGCTTCGACGAACTGCGAATTGTTTTAATTAGGTTCACCTGATCAGACAGATCTAGAGCCTGATCTATGACTCCAAACAATACAGAAAAATGAATATCATTTCATGTGATGTAATCTGCATCAACAAAAATAAAACATGTCGCTCGGCAATGAGGAAATAACGAAGAATAACATTACGCATGCTCAATGAATTTTCCGCCATTTTAAATAATGCATTTTATTCTAAGAATTGTGCTTTCTCCAACATTGCGTAAATTGTCCTATTAGATTGAGCGAATGTGAAGTCTAATACTGTCTTTCAGATCAGAAATTGTTTGACATCTGTCTTTAGATACAGAATCTTTCAAAAATCCCCCGAAAATAAAGGAATCTGCAAATGTCGGCTTAAATATTGACTCAGCGCCACCTACTGACAAAAATTTTAACTAATTTTTTTTTCGATTTTCGCAGAGCGCACCTCTTTAACTACGTACTAGTGAAATTCTGATTCGTTTAGAGCCATAGAATCGGCTCTAGAGCCTTCTGAATAGGCGAACTTTAATTATAACAACCCTGTATTTATATGTGAAAAGAACAATCTATAATTTTTTCATATTTTTCTGAGTATGTCCGTATGGAGACCTTCCTTGTGAGGAGGCACTGTCTAAACTTCCTGAGATACATGATCTTATTAAAATATTATACCAATATTTACAAGGTATCAAAACTAACGTATGTTTAATTATAATAAGTTGAGCGCAATAAATATGTATAATCAGAGAAAGACTTTATGTTCAACCTTTATAATCCTAACTTAAAATATATAATAGCCTCTTCCGAATTATTCACTAGTGCAAAAACCGTTCTTAAGCATAGAAAATACTTAAAGCATTACGCTTTTTAGTTTGTTAAAAGCATTTAGACAAATACTGTTAATACTGTTTACTTTTCTGCCACCCTATTTTTGAAGAGTTTATCAATATTTTTATATTTTGGCAATTAGCTTTTTTAAAAACAATCTTTTTTTTCTGTCACTCATTTTAGAAATGGTTCCGAGTACCACTGAACTTTATTAAGGTGTTTTTTTATAAATATTGTTACTTTTGCTGTCGCTGCTTTTTAAAAACTTTTCCGAGTACATTTTATGCTTTGAGAATTATTTTTCTCGGTTTGAAACATTTATGTTTCAAATTCTATCTAGTTCCTTTCAAATATTTACATGTTATACAAATAAATTTTACAGGCAAGCATGAAAATTAAAGAACACTATCCTTAACTGAAAAAAAATAACAATAATGTTTGGGAACTTTGCACGCATTAATTTAGTTATGCAACAGGAAATGTTTATTTGAAAATTGATAGCATTCTATAACCGACATTACTAATAATAAAACTGTTTTGTATACTATAAAAATACTCGTAAACGTTTCTAAAAGTAAGTGGAAGTAAAAGAAACATTTCTTTTATAAATTCTACTATAAATATAGACATTACTTCTTTTTCTGAGCGTTTGAAAGATTTCTAATTCGTACAGAAGAATGAAGACTTTTTGGGTATTTTTTTCGCTCAAAAATATTACATTCTCAAAAAAAAAAAAAAAAAAAAAAAAAAAAAAAAAAAAATCTTTCTTTTTGTAAAAACGTTCAAAATGAAAATGCAACAATCTAACGTTGAGGTCTCAAGTTTTCTTGTTTGCTCCTTACAATCGCTATGCATAATTATACTGAGAGGACATCTTTACAAATAAACACTTCCATAAATCAATCCACTAATCCTTACTACCAATCGTATCATAGACTTGTTAAACGAAGACCAATCAAATTTACCGAGGTTTTGTGTATTTTAGGATTGATAAAGAATGATGTATTTCTAATCCACAGTAGTTCGACCTTTTTAAAGTGCCCTTTCGTTATAGTTCCTAAAATTACGACTGTTGTTTTTCAGTGAAGGATAATCAGAGATTAAAGCGAAAAATAAAAAAACTTCGGAAAAACTTAATAAGACTTATATAAATCGTACTTATTTAAATATGGAATATTCGACTCTCATCAGCACCTCTCCGTGTTACAACCCTAATTATGTATTAAATACCCATCTTAACATTTCTGACAACATTACATAATATTCTACTAAAAAAAAATGTCATTTGAGTGTTGATTTATTAACATTTTCAATCATACAGTGAAATTTTCCTTTAATAAAGTACTTATTTAATGAAGTTTTCTACTTAACAAAATTTTCTAATTAATCTTGAATTTGAATGACTTTAACATGCAAATTTATCGCTATATTACGAAAATCATATTTTGTATAACGAAGTTTACTTCACTTAATACACCCCCCCCCCCCTGAACCATTTAAGACAACTGAGTATCCTATTGACGACGACATATTGCAAAGTGTAATAAAATACAGTGCAAAAAACACAGAGAGAAATGAAGATAAGGATATAAAAGAAATTTTAATATCTTCAAATGAAGAAATGCTAAACATCTTCGATGCAATATGAAAAGAGTTCCAGTTTTAAGAAAGTTTTACTGGTGAATTGTTTGGATATTTATTAGAAATCTCTAAAAAGTAATATTAAAGACTTTTGTGCGGTTTTTTTTATACAAATTTCATGAGTCTGTCTGTCTGAAATTTTATTGTCTGCTTCCGTGTCCCTTGTCTATGCTTTAAATATCATAAATATACTCAGATTCTTATGTATTTTTCATATGTGATGAAGTATTGAACATAAAATATGATCCATTGAAAGATTGTTCACTGGGACGTACAATAATTCACTGCGTTTTGATCGATGAAAAAAATCATTTGCGATCTTTGTCATTTGCGCATTATGAATCATTTCAATGTTCTTGTGATAATTCAAACTTAATAATATTTCTTAAGGTGCCTTACAACATATTGCCAATAGAATAAGGAATGTTAGCATTTATCAAATTTATTTAACTTATAGAGATGCAGAAAACAATATCATTACATGAAAAAATTTTCGATAACTTTGGGCTTTAAGCTATGGTAAACTTTTTTCTTTTCACTTATCTGACTTTTACTGTATTTCGTGGTTTGTATAAAAGAACAAGATGCAGGGTTGTATGATAATTTCACATGCATTAGTACGCATGAACAATAATTGAGTAAAATCTTTTATTAATGAGTTACGTGTTTTTTGTATTGCTTGTTTACAGATTCCATTTCATTGTATAAAAAAATGAGTTTACTTAAAATGATTCCGCTACTGTTTGAAAATGTTTCATAATCTATATTTTCAACATGAACTATAATTTTAATTGTTATTTAGATTATTTCATTATTACAAATTTATATAACTATCGTTATTATGCGACAGATTTTTATGATATAAAATAACCTGATTCAATCAAGCATACTGAATTTAATAAAAACAACCAAACGGTAATACTGAAGAAGAAAAGAGCATTTTTTAAATATGTAATAAAATAAAATTGTTTTTACAATGCAACAATTTTATTAGTACACATTTTCTTGTAGTTTAGTACATTTTCAATTTTTATTGCAATTCTGTAGATTTCTGTAGCCAATAAAAAAGAATTTCGCATAACATTCTATCAAATAACTTAATTTATTAATAAAGCAACACCAAGAAGAACTACACAATCCTCTGTAATTACAGGAAACTTCTACAGAGATTATTTAATTATTTAAATACTTTTTCTTTAAAGAATGTAATGGGAACCGTCATTTATTTTTATTATATCATGGTGGTTAGACTGAAAAGCACATCGTTTATGTGTAGACTTCTACCTAATTTATTCGAAACTTATTACTACATTCTAATTGCATAATATTCTGGTATGATTATAGATACCACAATCATAACAATACATTTTGAAGAAAATTAATAAACCTTAACACGACCTCTAGCTGTAACTTTTATCAATAAGACCAGCCTTAATCGCTGGTCCATTTTATTACCCTTATGACCTCTGACATAAGTTCCTGCTACGCTTAAGTTGTAAGTGTTTGAAAAATCTATCTTCAAACTGAAGTTTAAGGGTGTTCTTAAATCAAAAAGGGACACTTTGTGACACATGCTTCAATTTATTTTTGTTCGGAAATGCATGAAAATTGCAGGTGTTGTTATACAGAAACTGTTAATTGCACTAAATTTGCAGTTTTTTTTAAACACAATAGGCTTTTCATAACAAGCCTTCAAAGTTGACGTTTTTGAGCACATTTCCCGACGAAAGCAGAAAAACCGGTCGAAAAGCAGGCGATAAACAGGTGATCGGATGATCGAAATAGCTTAGAACTGGATATATAATTTAATTATATAAAATGGAAAAATAAGTTCGATTCAAAATCTCTTCCATAGTCAGGCATTCCAATTTTATAACTTTCTGTTAAAAAAAGAATTTGTAAATGTGTCAAAACGTTTTGCGCGTGTTGAGCGGAGCAGCTAAGAACACCCTTAATATTGTTAACAATTATTGTTAACAATATTGACACAATTATTTCTATCAGATATTCAATATTTTTAATCTGGGGCTATTTTGACTGAAAATCTGATAAAAGACACATTGAAGTTTACGATATCATTCTTAAAATGATACGAATTAATTTATTCATAAACTTCCTAATGTGTAATATTTAAACCAGAAGTGTTTGTGTATAATAATTAAAATAATAAGTAATAAATATTAGTTAAAATCAATGTCAAAATTTACTTGATAATATACAGCACATTAACACTAACCATTTGTTTAGATGAAGAAGTTACATTTTATTTTAATGTTACATTTTTGTAGATAAAACAAAAAATAGGAAATCAGAGCAAAGCAGAGTAAAAAACATTAAAAAAAAACATTAACGAAAATAAAAATGTTTATTAACACGTTCGCTGCCGCTTATGTGAAGATGTGATGATAGTTAATGCCTCACTGTAGAAGTGGGTTTTTCCCAGAAGCCAATTTACATTTTATAACAAAGAATGAGTGAAAGATTTTCCCGCGCCAGCGCGTGACTGGCTATTGGTCATCATCCTACATCACGCGTTGGCGCGTGAGTGGTTCCTTCACTAAGCTGCAGGTTTCACTGCAACATAAGCAATATTTAAATTAGTATAATTCCTCAAATAAAACCCAGTTCTGGAAAATTAAGTTAGGATTGATGCTATCAATGATTATACACCGATACTAATAACATATTTTGTATCAGGTTGGAAAAAACATCTTTTTTTTAAATATTTTTAATAAATTACAGAGAAAACAACATACAATATTACCCTTTGGCTGGGCAGTCAGGGGGTTAACGTTTGCGCAATATCATGCAATGGCGTGTGAGTAGCAGCGAACGTGTTAAAAAAATCGTTTTTTTAACATTTTAGTACATAAGCATAGTAAACCTAACATCGTTGGACATTTACATTTTTCAAAATGTTATATTCAAAATGGTATATTCTGATTTTTTGGGTTATTTTAGTTTTGGTGAATTTTTTTTTAAATATTTCATAAAACAAATGTTCATACAGCAATATTATGAGTACCGTCATTTAAGTTTTATTGCATCATGGAGGTTAGACTAAAAAATAAATCCTTTATGTTTATGTATAGTCGTTTATGTGTAGACTTCTATCCAATTTCTCCCAAACTTTTACTACATTCAAACTGCAAAATATTGCGAAATATTCTGAATATAAAAACCACAATCGTAACAATACATTTTAAAGAAAATTAATAAATCTAGAGTATGAAACATATTTGTAACTTTCATCATTAAGAATTGCATAAATCGGTGGCTAATTTTATTACCCTTACACCTCTGACATAAGTCGCTATTTCACTTAAATTGTAAGGGTTTGCGGAATCTATCTTCACACTAAAGTTTAATATCTGCTATAATTTGTCTCTCATATTCAGAATTTTTCATGTAGATAATATTTTGGCAGAAAATATGACAAAAGTTGCGTTGAGGTTTACAAAACCTTTCTAAAATGCTACTAATATCCAAAAACTTCAAAGTGTATACTATTTAAACCAGAAATTTTTGTGTACAATAATTAAAGTCAAAAATATGAAATAATAGTTTAAATAAATGTTAAAATTTACTTGCTAAAATAAAACACATTATCACTAGCCATTTGTTTAGGTGAAAAGGAAGCTATCTTTCTTTTTTTAATATTACTTTTTTTGATAAAACAAGAAATAAGAAACATTAACAGAGTAAAAAAACATTAGCAGCAGCATTAACGAAAATAAAAATGTTTATTAAAAAAATCGTTATTTTAACATTTTAATATACCGGCAGAGTGAACCTAGCTTCATTAGATATTTGCATTTTTCAAAATGTTATATTTATTTCCGAAATTCTGATTTTTTTCGTTTTTCTTATGTTGGGAATTCTTTAATAAAAAAGGTTTTCTCAGGTAATTTTTTGCTTTTAATAAACTTGATTAGCGTATGTGTATAACGAAGTGTCGTTTAAAAAAAGTGTGTATGTGAGTTTACATGTATCACATTTCTCCAAAATGCAACAAGAAGAATTTATTAATTTCGCTACTGAACTTGTCAAAGACATTTTAAGCAGAGTAAAAAAGCGATGCATTATCTATCCATTAAACGTTTAATGATTTTTTTAATTCATTATTATAAAGAAGTTTTTTACTTTAACATATGACGGCTTTCTCGTGCATTGTCAATTTTAATATTATGGAAAATACATAGATTAAAAAATTAGAATCTAGTCAATATTTACTATGTGAATACGTGTAAATACATTTTAAAAACATAATCAGTTTTTCAATGCTATTTTACCCCTCACATAAAATAAAAACTATGCAAATCCCAAGATTTATATCTCGCATAAAAATTTTAGGATTAATATGGATAATAAATATGGATTTAAAGGGTTAAAGAAAAAAAACATGTATGCTCAAGTTTGATCTACATTTTTCTTCTAACTAATTACATACTGTTTTATGCATTTTTAAATTTTGAAAATGTGTTTCTAGTGTATCCTCCAGAATTTGCCGTATAGTTTACAGAATGTTTGCAAAATATCCTTCCAACTCGACATTAATCACTTATCAGGTAAATAATTTTGAAAAAAATGTTTCAAATTACGTCTATCTTTTCATGTATTTCATCCACCTGTTTTTTAAAACAGAAATTTTTTGCCTAATGGAATAAGAAAAATGCTCAGTTATAAAAATACAAAATTTAAATTAAAATTTCACGGGTAAGAATAATAAATTATCCGTAGAGTATAGAATTCCATACATAGTACGGACAAACCACGATTGGCAAACGCATGTTGCTTGTGTGACATACAGGCGGTGTTCTCGCTAATATTTGACCAAATTAAAAAAAAAAAAAAAAAAACATTCGCCAATTAAAAGACGTATTAGCAAAATAGATTTTCTGTGTAGAAAAATAAATAAATAAATAAATAAAATCATATTTTAATGTACTCCCTTTTTTTTCAATATTTTCTAAAATAACCTATGTTTTTATAACTGCGACATCGATTGTTATTAATCTAATTTCAACTGTCCGCTACAAATATATTAAAATATGTATGTATGCATATGTTTGAAAAACGAAAAAGAAAATGCAAAAATTGAGCACTAGCAATTTGTCGAATCTAATTGCTTGTTTACTCGCCAAATGAAAAATTTAGTCGCAATTTGGCGGAATGACGAGCGATAGCGAGAATCTTGCATACAAGCAATTTAAGGAAACGGTTAAGAAATTTTTCAATGTAATTTTTTTTCAAAATAAAAAAAAACTTTAAAATGAACTATGGAAAGTATTTATTTATAAAAATCGATTATTATGAGACTAGTTATAACACAAGTATAGGATTCTTTCATTAATACTACTAAATTCTTTATTTAAAACAGAACAAATCGAAAACGTTATCGTCATAGAAAAAAGCTGTAATATTACTGAAAAAAAAACCTTATAATGTAATCGACTAATTATTTTTTTTAACTATGTCTAATTCTACTACTAAATCCACAATTTCAGAAGTTTTAAATTAATATTGAAATTTAGTTTTTGTCCTAGAAAATGTTTTAAATGAGAATGAGAAATTATTTTTCTTTTAACCAGGATGATTATCGAATGACGAAGAAAAATGTTTTTTCTCATTTGTGTATGTAAGCTCACTTGCATATGATTTCATTAATAAAAATAACAAGAAAGTTTCAGTAATTTTGCTAATGAATTTGTCAAAAATATTTTGCGAAATACGCCAGTAACAAGAAAAAAAAACTAACACATTATATATGCATTAAAAATTTAATGATCTCTTTTTTTGTTCATGCTTAACAAAGATGTTGTTTATTTGGAATAAAGAGAGTTTTTTTTTTCATTATCAGTGTAAAGATTTAATAAGAAAATAAATAACTTAAGAAAAATTGGTGGATATTTAAAATGTTCAGACGATCACCAAAGAAAAAGAAATGGGACTCCTTCTTGCACCTATTTTATCGTAAAATAATAATAATAATAATAAATAAAAAATAAAAAATGTCATTAGGAAATCTTATTTTCTTTTAATATGTCTAATAAAAAATAAGATTAGGGGTCTGTAGAATGCAATTATGTAATTTTTCATGTACGTAAATATTGAAATTACGCAATAAGGTTTATTACGTAGAATATACCTAGCTTTGAAATTATAAAAATTGATGAAAACTAATTAAATATAATATGATATGCTTTCGTGAAATTTCATTATCCATCAGATTGAAAACAGAATTTCTTCAGAATCAATACATAAATAATTATGTGAAATAAATAAATAAATGAATAAATATACATATATATATATATTAAAAAATCATTTAAACCGTAAATGAAAATGCTTACATTTATTAAAAAAATTAATTAATCTTTTTAATTGCATTTATGTTTTCCTCAAAAGCCATCCATTTAAATTAACAAAATGTCAAAGAACATATTTTTTACTACTATAAAAGTATCAAAGTAACAAAATAGTATTTTGAAATTGCTAAAAACGCATAATATTCCCATGATAAAAAGTAAAATGTAACTAAATATCTCATTAACAACAGTCAATTTTCATTTTGTAAAATTAATTTACATTTTTTTTATATTTGTTCATTAAAAACAAAACTCTAATGCATAATTTATGCTTAAACATTTAATTGTTTAGAATTGCATTTCAATTATAATTCAATTGTAGCGTAATTCCTTAACATTCGCGAATTTTGATTTTTCGCGAAATAAAAATTGCGGAACGTTTCAACATTCGCGAAGACTGAACTTGGTTATTTGCGAATTTTTTTTTATAAAGAATATTTTTTTACAATGTAAATTCACTTTGTTTTGGGAAATCCATGAACTACGTGACACGGGACAGTTACATGTAAAAAAATCGTTAAGTTTACGGCAAAATCTGCTGGCAGCAATGTTGCCAATAGTTGTTGCCGTAAAAGTTGCAGTAAAATCAGGTGTGATGCAAAAAATTACATCCAATTTTACTGCAATTGTTACGGCAAATACTGCGGGCAACATTGCTTCCAGCCATTTTTGATGTAAATTTAACGATTTTTTTTATCAGTATACACTATATAGTCTACTGTATTATTGTATAGCAAAGTTGAGAGAAGTTTAGCCTTTGCCTTGGGGGAAAATGTAGATCAGTAATTTTCTTTGTTTATGAAGATATTTTTTTTCAATTTTCTAAAATTTAAAATTTTCTTTGTGGGTGAAGTATTTTCAAGAGAAATTGACAGGAAATTTTTAAAACATCAGCAACAACTTGTTGAATAAGCAATAAAATGCAATTCTTCACTACTCAGAAGTCTTAAATATAAAATAGAAATAAAGGACACAACTCTTCTTTGCACGAAAAGTTGGGGGATCTGTTTGGAGATCTGACAGGAGACCTGTTCTATCAAACAATTGCATAGCGCTAATTTTTTCCCACCATACATAGCAAATAAATTTTGCACAATTTGTTTATAATTCTTCCAATTTGTATAAAACATGTACTTTTAATATATAATGCTTATTTTTTTTATAATTTCAATTGCCCTATTAGATAATAATAATAATAATAATAATAATAATAATAATAAAGACCCATATTGTCTTACATGCTGGTGAAGATATTCTCAATATTCTTGATTTCGACATTCGCGAATATTTTCGAAAACTTAACCCTCATAAATTTTAAGATTTTACTGTATTTCAATATCCGAGAATTTTGTATTTTAATTTATTAAATATTAAGTAACTTTGTCATGTTGGTAAATGAATGATGCAAGTGTGTTTAGAAATTCTAATAGTAAATTAATTTTTAATACAATAAAAACCCGATATAACGCGTTTGTTGGGCGACATGTTTCACACCCGCATTATAGCTTAACTGAGGTATACCGGAATGGTGTCGAAGAAATGGTATAAAATGGTAAAAACGTAACTGCTTTGTAAAATGTAATTAATGCTATCATTCATTGATTACAAACTTAATCTTACACTATCTTTAAAAAAAAGTCCATAAGTGTTGTTTGGCGAACTGAGGCATTTCGTATCGTTTCGGCATATTGTTTCATATTAGTAAGATAGAGTAGATGAACACAATCTGTGCCTCTCCAAGAAATTACCTTCGTTAAGTATGAAATGACTTCACTAACATGTGGAACGTCGTCTTTCATTACCACATTATTTTCAGTTTCTTCATCACCATCATTTTGTTCGCTGTAATGTTTATATGTTTCAGCATCAATGAACCTGAACTTTTATGAACTCTGAAATTGGTTCACTGTTGTCATTTTCTATCATTTAAATCATCAACAGAGGCATCGTGATTCATAGCAGTAGCCGCAAAGTGCAAAATTTATCCTAAAATTGATAATTTTTATTCTTTTAGAAGTGGGGCATACTTTTCCCTACGTTAAATTTAAATTCGCGAATCCGCGTTATTTCGGGCTTCAACAATACATCTAAAACACAATGAAATTCGGGTACGTTCAAAACTTCTTTTCGGATTGAGATTTAACGTTTGGTTTGCATATTCAAAGATTCTAAAAATCGACTTCTGTTAAATCGAATATGTTAAAATAAATAAATAAATAAATAAAATAAAATAAAAAAATTGCAGATTACAATTGATTTTTTCTGAAAAAAAAAATTAAATATATTTTTTCGAATTTTTCTTTAGATAAATTGTTTAAATTGTTAACCGACCTCTATTTCCGTTTTTTAACGTAATTTGATTTTTTGAAGATTTAAATAACACTGTAAAACATTTGAGTAACTTTACTCCATAAAATTGGTGGCAGCCAAGCTTCCACCAGTTTTATGGTGGCATAACCGATGTAAACGGTTTAACCGATATAACCGGAGTAACATTACACTAATTAATGTTACGCCAGTGATACATGTTTAAACTACACCATTATATAAGTGAAAAAATGATGGTGTAGGTTAAACACCATCATTTTTGTTGTTTAAACACCATCTTTACTCCATTCAATTTTATGGAGTAACGTTTCTCAAATCTTTTACATTGAAGGGAATCTAAAATTCCATTTCCGTTTCCAAAGTAATGTTTTAGCTACGCTTCAAAAAAATAATAATACAACACTGCAGATTGTTGAAGAATATTGCAGATTATTTTGCAGCTAAAGAAATTAAATTTAACATTATAAATTCAAAACTTTAAATTTTAAACCTTCTAAATTTTAAAAATTATGTACTTTCCCGTATGAATGTCCGTTCGGCAACATTAAGTAATTTTTTTCAAAAACGCGAAATGTAATAATAAAATTAGATGTCCGCAATAAATTTGATATAAAGACGACATTCAAAGCTCACTTTTAACACATAAAGTCTTAAATATATATCGAATCGATATTAGTGTTTTTCCTAATTATATTTTGAAATATTAAAAAAAAGCTTATAATTGTTATTATTATTATTATTAACTCTACTTAGAAATTTTGATTCAAAAATTACCGAATAAAGAAGAATTTGAGCTTCACACCTAAACCATTCTCAACATAATAGTTTTAAATGTTTAATAAATATGCAATGTTTGTCTTTTTTTTTTCATTTTAAACTTCTATTTATATAAAAAACTAGGCTGTTATTTTAGTCATCAACCCCGAGCTTCCTAATAAACCGACTTCGATAGTTACTTGTTTTTAAATGGAAGCTATTTATTTGTAGATGTTCCGATTTATTTACATTTTTATACTTTATTTTTAATTTTTAAGAATTTTTATGATATTTCATTAAAATGGTGGCACTCATATTAAGCTTTTCTCCATATAGTGTAAATTTATTTTGCTTTATCTTATTCTACCACTCAGAAGCATGATTTCATCAGTTAATGTGCCATTGTATTTGAAAGAAAATAATTATTCTTTATTTTCATAAAATTTAACCATAATAAAATGATTGAGGAACACAGATTACTTAATGAAAAATAATATTAAATTATCTATATAATCAACATAACAGAATTTAATTTATGTTTAAAAGTAATATGTAAAGCAGGCATATCCAACTCGTATATTATTAATTTCGTTAAATATACAGTACCTAACTATGAAAGTTCATAAAAACTTAATTATCTACATATGATATATCTTTGTCAAATGTTTCTATTCACCAAACTTAACACAGAATTCCTCAAAAATTATTACATAATTAATTATAAAAAATATACTTTTTAAAATAAAAGTTATAGTAACGATAAAGTGAAACGATAATATTTATGAAACAAAAAATCTAATTATTATTTTTTTTGATTTTATGTATGTTTCTGATAAATGCTAATAAAATGTAAAATTAAATATGCTACTAATCGCATAAAGGTATACAAAAAAATAAAATAGTAAATAAAAAAAAAATGTAAAATTCCTATCAAACAAATCAAAATGATTCTAATTATCTCATTAACACGATTAGTTTTTATTTTCTAAAAAAAATTTCCATTTATTTTTTTTTTATCTCTAAAAACAAAACTGTAACGGTGTTTTCCTTTTAAACATTTAAGTGTTCATCGTTACAATTCTTTGTTAGGATAAAAAAAAAAAAAAAAAAAAAAAAAAAAAAAAAAAAAAAACAGGATTTTCATTAAATTATCAAACTAAATACTAAAACTTAACTAAAGTTATAAATAATTTATTAAAAAAATAAAGCAAGTCGTTATGGCTATACTAAAATAAGAAATTCATATTTTCAAACATGGAACCAATAACTACATGACATATCATGAAAAAAAACCTAGCCTGAATAGGTTTTACCGTGTTCGCTATTCTTATAACTAAGTTGAGATATACGCAAATTTCATGACGATATGGAGAAATTTTTGTTCGAAAATGATCATACGTAAACAAGTATTTCTAGAAAGAAAATGCTTTACTTCAATTCCAGTATTACTTTGCGATTTTATGTTAATGGTAATCATCATAATTTACAATTAAAAGGATTGTAAAAATATCATTTGAATGTCTTCTACTCTCGTAAATTATAATTGTCGAATAATATCAATATTTTTATATACTATACATAAATGCTTTTCAGTAAAGTAGAAAAATATTATTATTAAATTTTACAGGCATGCAAAATTTCTTTATTTATTTCAACTATATAGCACATAAATACTAAAATAAATCTTTTGAATTCAGAACAAATTAATGATTATTTCCTTATTAAATATTTATTTACAAACACAATTTAAATCAAAAATATTTTCGTAATAAAATGAAAGATTTTTTAGTGAATAATTGCCAAAATTTTTAATAGATTTAAATTTAACTTATCTCTTAGATTAAAATCAGTTTTGCAGTCAGTATTTTGCTGTAATAAATATCAACTGGTGATTAAATAAGAAATAGTATGTAATATAGATGAGGTCGAAATTGAAATTCATAGAAACAATTTATATATTTGTTTTGAAATTTCAAATTCATCGCGAAAACTTTAAACAGAGAGAAATCTAGTTAGAAGTTATTAAAAACCGCACGAAATTTTCTGACATCGGTTGTGTTTAACTTTCATTTCTTTCGTAATTTTATTAATGATTTTTAAATTTTCTTTTATCGAACGAACAGGAAATATTGCTCTATCGAGTGTTTAAATATGTACTATAGTATTTGTTTGAGAAATCTATCGATAAAAATCTATTTATTTAACGCGAGATTCCAAAACTGAATGTTGAAATTTTGCATTAAATAAAGTTTTATTAAAAATTAGTCTGAGGAATGCTTTAAAACATTCCTAACATTAATAGTGTAAATTAATATTGATTTTATAAATAAATTTTTCACAACATGTTTGGCTTCTTATGCTATTTTTAAACAATAAAAACGAGTCTCAATAAAAGAGTTTAAAAAAGCTTCAATCATACTTGTTTCAAAAAGATATAAAAATTAACATTTGTTTATTATTTTACAAATCTGAAACTAAAAGTTCAAATTTTATGGAGGAAAAAAAAAATATGTTAGAAGTTTTGAAAAGAAAACCATGAAATGTTTTAAAATTTGATTGTGTAAACATTACACTTAATTGAAAAAAAATTCTTTATAACTTATTTTCTTCTTTGATAAACCCTATTAAACAAACTGTTAAACCTTAGGAGATGTTTTAAAAACGCCATTTGAATGTTTTTTAAAAATCTTCTAAGATACGAAATTGGGAAACAAGTCTATACTTATAAATTTAAAAATACTTAAATTTTCAAACAAAATGCTAAAATTTTCAATGCAAAAACACCAGTTTGAAATTATCAAAGAAATGTATTAAATGTTTTCGATGAATATTTTCTATAATTACAGTTAATTTAAAAATATTAATTAACTAAATTTATATTTTCATATACAACATTTAAAATGCGAAAGCAGTTCAAATAAAAGTGGATGATCTTATTAAAATAAAAAAATAGTTAACATTAATAAAAATGTACATGGTAAACACAAGCAATTTGATTATAGTTTAACACCTCGCTTCATTATACACAAAAATTCTAGATATAGAGTCATTTAAAAAATCATTATATATTAACTAATTATCTTCAAATTTATTCTCTAACAATTTTGCTCAAAAAAATTACGAAAATATCTAAAACATATTTTATGTTTAATTCAAAAACGATTTTAAAAACGACACGCTTTATAGTATGAAATTGATTTAGTTAAAAATATCATAAAATTTAATAAACTTATGATTTTACATCGCTAATAAAAATGAAAGCTTTCTAAAAAAGTTTATTATTTAAAATACATTATTAAATTCGTTTCATTTTGATAGTTAAAAAAAAATCTCAATTATAAATTGCAAATATGAAAATTCTGAAAGAAATTTTTTAAAAATATTTATACAACATCTTTTTTTGTCTAATGTATATTTTGTTTGGCATAAATTTTAAAGATGAAGGAAAACATATAACTTAATCTAAAACACATGGCATTAATTAGATTCAGTTAAATATATGTATTAAAATTAATGTTCCAATGTTATTGTAATGCAAATTAGAAGAATAGAAAAATGTTTATGATATCAATGAAATTTTTATAAAACGTTTAATTTTGTTTATAATAGAATATTCCAGAATTTAAATAGAGAAATGCGTAGTACAAATTCAATGAAAACGTCGGAAAAAAAAACTACTGATTACACATATATTTTCTTGGTGGAGCATAATATACATTATAACAGAAAAAGTTTATTATTTTGAAGAAAAATTCACGAATCGTTAAATTTCCACGCTTAAAAATATTCTAGAAATTAAATACAGAATTAGGTAGTAGAAATTTTGTAGAAATGTCAAAAAAGTATTGATACACATATCTTTCGTTAAGAGCATACATATTTTCTGTGAAATGCGAATGAGAATAATAGAAAAATGTTTATAATTTCAAATAAAATTTTATAAATAGTTTATTATCGTTAATAAGAAAATATTCTAGAATTTAATTAGAGAAATGCGTCTTACAAACTCGATGGGGACGTCGAAAAAAATACTGATTACACATATCTTTTTTAGGTGATGCATAGTATACGAAATAACAGAAAAAGTTTCTGATTTTCAATAAAATTTTATAAATCGTTAAATTTCCATGCTAAGAAATATTCCAGAAATTAAATAGAGAAATAGGTTAAAGAAAATTGATAGAAATGTAAGACAAAATGTTGACAGCATACGTATATTTGAGCAACTTTATTATTGAGAAAGACATCGATAATCAATTAAAAGATTCAGTGAAATAACGGGTAAATAGAACTGTTATAAAAATTTCTTGAACGCGCCATAAAATATATTAAAAAGCGGGCGGCCTTTCGAAAGAACTGATTCATTCTCCGTCAGGCGAAAAAAAGACGTCCGTCTCTTGTGTTTTGTTGTTAAAGAATGTATCTTTTTTTTTCTTAGTTTTCAAAATGTTTCTAAAATATATGCGTAATTTCATATGAAGTGCCAAAACTTTACTTCCGTTCGTTAGTTTTAAAAAACATAAAATATTAAATCGAAAATCAATTTTAGAAACATTTCGTCAACTGAAAAAAAATGACATCTTTTAACAAGAAAACAGTTAAAAAGCAACTTCAAAAATTAATTCTTTAAGCAGATATTTTGAATATGAGGATGCATCAAACACCCTTAAATTTAACACTACCGGGATCGGTTCGGGGTCAGTTAAAGCATTTGCTATAGAGAGAAAAAAAATCAGAAGAAGATTTTCTAGTCAAAGTTTAAAAAAAATCTGGATTGCGATACTGAAAATGTTCAATTACATTTTTGAATGATTTCCAGTAGAAAGTTTTAACTATGCATATTTTGTTTACCATACATACTGACGAATTTGAGACATAAAAAAGAGAAAGTAAATCTAAAATACTTTAGATTTAAATTTCGTAAATTATTTAAATGAAGATTGCGTTTATTATTATTATTATTATTATTATTATTATTATTATTATTATTATTATTATTAATTAACAGCTAGAAACCAAAATCCATTACAGCAATGGTTTATCTCATATTGTAATACCGTAAGTAGAAATCTATACGCAAATAATGATATTCGAAAATTTGTGGTTTAAGGTATTGGAAAAGAACGAAATACTAATATAAAAGAAATCTTCATGCTGGATGTTTTACGAAGCTTTTTAGGGGTCCTTTTTATCGCGAATGTTTGCATTTTTTAAGACTTCGCAAATGCACTCGAATCAAAATTGCAAATCAACATATTACATCTCGCAGTTTAAAAAAAAAAAAAAAATGCGAGAAATTTTCTATTTAATTAAAAAAAGTAAGACTGCTCCATAAATAGAATCATTTTTATTTTTCTTAAGTCCAACATGAATTATTTTAATTTAAAGGCTCTTTACAGCATTCGGAAATATTAATAATATTTTTTTTCATGAAAAAATTATCGCGAATTTCTACATTTTTGAAGACTACGCAAATGCACACGTATCAGAATTGCACACCAACATATTACATTTCACAATTAAAAAAAAGATAGATTTTAAACTGTTTATTTTTACATTATTTTAACTGATAAAGTTCATTTGCTTTATTAATGTTAATATAGGTCCAAATTGCGTTAACGCAATCTACATTGAATACCATTACTATTATGTTTGCATTAATAATAAATAAAAAAGTCGGAATAAGAATAATAAGACATTGAAATTTCGAATTTAAACTGAAATTTAGACATACCATTAATGCTCATAATTTATTAATATTTCAAACCGTTTTTTGTTTAGTTCTCAGCTTTGTTAATGGATTGTTTCGAAGACTTTAAAACTGATGATTTGTTAGGAGGAGAATGTTAATGTTATTTAAATATTTTTTTTAAACTCAAGTCACAGTTAAATTCCACATTTATTTGCATAATTACACGAAACCCCCAAACCCGAAAACTTTTCAAATCATTACTAAAATAAACATGCATTCAAAAATTATTTATTTTATTACTGCTTATTAACTTTGGTAGTTAACAAATAACAGTGCATTTTTTAGCATAAATTCAGAAATGCACTCAAAGGAGTAGGTATGCTTTCATAAAAACAAATCTTAGTATAAAAATTTGAAATATTAAACATTCTACATCAAGTATTTGGGAAGATATATAGAAAGCAGTTGTTTTCTACATTTACTAGAAAAGCATTATTTATCAAATTTTTTTTCGTCCTGATGTAATTTACATAGTTCGAAATTCTAACAAAAATGATTAAAAAAATATTGAAAGCTTTAAGTAAAAAGAAATGAAAGTGTAGTACATTTTGAAAGCTTTATAAAGTGTCTAATGAATTCTTTCGATATTTTTTCCAAAACAAAAAAAATTTCTACGGATTTATGCGTCGAAACTGCAAACTCGCAGCAACTGTATCTTCAGATTTTATGTTTATGAGATAAATCCAGTGTTCAAGAAATTATAAATGCTCTTCGTACTTATTCTTGGAATATTATAGTATTCCAGATGCCAATAATTTGTTTCAAAATTATTGATAATTTATGCTAAAAACAATCAATATTTAAACAATTTTTACTTTATTGTTTTTCACATGAGCTTATGTTACTTTCTGTATTTTTACATTCATTTTATGAAATCGAACTTATTAATTGGATTTTAAATGGAATAGGATATAAATTTTGTTATTATTTGTATTTGGAGTATTAAAACTCAGGATCTTTTTTCAGTAATTTAGTTCATCGCTTTTGTTCATGATATTTTCGAATAACGACATTCCATTTTCAAAAAAAAAAAAAAATGATAAGTAATCACATTCTCAAGTGTGATTAAATTTGTATAAAGAAGAGTTTTAGTAATCTTTAAATAATTTCTAGATGCTTTTAAAATGTGCTGATAATTTTACGAAATTTTAATTTATAAAATTCATATCTTTAATTCAATTTATAAAGTCAATTAAGATGAAAATTATCCTAATATTTATTTCTAAACAATCATAATAACTAATATTTCAGTTCATAATTTGTTTTAGTATTCATGAAGATTGTTTTTAGATAATAGTATTATTTCCTTCTTTAACTGAGGAAGTCACAATATTAATAACTGAGAGATACGATTCCCAGAAAAATAAATCCTGTTATCATGAAGTAATTAGCAAATGTTTTCACAGTTTTATCACGTTGTAATTTTATGTAATTTAATTTATAAATGAAATGACTTTTATTTCATTTTATTACAAAAAAAAAAAAAAAATATTATTATTACTGATTATTTTTTTCATTTATTGATATATATATAATGATTTGAGATTGAAAAAAAATGATAAATTTATATGCTTTTTATGATAGAAATAAATGAAAAACAAGCATAATAAATTCGGAAATCCAATCAGATTCTTTAAATTCATCTCAGCATTATATCCTTGAATTTAAAAAAAATCCAGTTTAATTTAACTTACCTGATAAGTATCAATAGAGAATAATGTTTATTCATGAAAAATCGTCTCCAAATGAGACACTCAACGTTAGAAAAACGTTGAAATTTCACAGTGTTAAACTGTCACACCATTTAAAGAGCAAAATGCAGTAAAAGATTGGCATAATGAAAATCCAGAAATACACTTAGAGTTTAAATCTCATTTTAGTTTTGTAGTTCTATCCACAAGATTTTATTTTTTTTATTTTATACACGTGCGATCCCCTGTTAATCACAGGAGCAAAAGTGTTAGGAACCTGCGCGTTCAGCGCCGGAGACACTTATAAATCCGGGAGTCCGGTAAGAAGCGGAGGAGCACGGAGATGACGGGAAAAAAATCTGTCGCCAACGACATCGCCAAGAGGAGCGAGTGAGAGAGAAAATAGGTTTCACTACTCCTGAAAAGAGAGTATCTCTAGTTGCAGAAGGGAGTTTGTCAGATCTGATGTAAAGGAAATATGGGAATTTTATACAACTAGATTTTATTTTGTATAAACTGCGGTTGTTCTGATTTAGGATTGAGAAACTAGATCAGTCGTAAGTTTATTTCCTCGTTATTTTCTTTCGAAACATATATTTCATATTTTTGCTGCGTTTATTGCTTCATTCAGTTGTTTGTTCCGATGAAAAAGAGAGCAAAGACGGCAGAATTGTTCTCTCATTAAAAGTTTTTTTTTATTATTTATTTAGAGAAAACAATAAACTTAAGTTGGATAATTGGAGGAGATTTTGTATTATAATACAAACATTTTGATGTTCTATAATAAAATTGAGTGGGATCACATAAAAATAACATACATATGATTTTTTAAGATGTTACACTGCAGTACTAATTCAGAAAATATTTATGTACTAAGGAATATCTGGATATTTAATGTGATAAATAGAGAAGTTTTTATATTTTAATACAAATATTTGAAGTTATCTAATATAATTAAGTGGAATCACATAATAATAACATATATAAGAATTTTTAACAAAGGAGACGTTATAGTGAAGTACTTATTCATAAATTATTTATAAACTAAGTAATATCTGGATAATTTATATTTTTGTTGAGATTGATGTTATGTCTAGTTGTTTAACCTAATATAAAAAGCAAAGGCAGTGAAATAGTTTGTTTATTTTAATTAAGTTTTATATTTAATGAAATAAAATAAAATTAAGTAAGATAAAAGGAGGCGATTTTATAATTTAATACAAATATTTGAAGTGGGATTATATAATCAAGGTTCGCGACCTCCTTTTAATTTCCAAGGACTCTGGCATCACTATTAAAAATAAGAAAATTCACATTTAATTTTTAAACCACAATGTTTGTAATCCTCACCTTTATTTACAGATTTTAAGATATTTTTTCTGCAGTGAAACAATTCGATAACATTCTTAAAATTTAGTGGTATAACTGTGCGAACCCTGTATATAATTAATGTGGGATTATAAATTTAATAATTTTCTAAAAAGAGAGTATCTCTAGTTGCAAAAGGGAGTTTGTCCGATCTGATGTAAAGGAAATATGGGAATTTTATACAACTGGATTTTATTTTGTATAAACTGCGATTGTTCTGATTTAGAATTGAGAAACTAGATCAGTCGTAAATTTATTTCCTCGTTATTTTCTTTTGAAACATATATTTCATATGTATGTTGCGTTTATTGCTTCATTCAGTTGTTTGTTCCGACAAAAAAAGAGCAAAGACGGCAAAATTGTTCTCTCATTAAAAGTTTTTGATATTTAGTGAAAACAATAAACTTAAGTCGGATAAATTTAGGAGATTTTGTATTTTAATACAAATACTTTGAAGTTGTATAATCTAATTGGTAAATTCACATAAATGTAACATACATATGGTATTTTTTAAAGAAGTTTTACTGCAGTATTAATTCAGAAAATATTTATGTACTAAGAAATATCTGGATATTTAATGTGATAAATTGAGAACATTTGATATTTTAATACAAATATTTGAAGTTGAGTAATATAATTAATTGGAGTCACATAAAAGTAAAATATGTATGAATTTTTAACAAAAAGACGTTATAGTAAAGTACTTATTCATAAATTATTTATAAATTAAGCAATATCCGTATCAAATTAAATTTTTGTTGAGTTTGATGTTCCGTCCAGTTGTTTAACCTAATAAAAAAAGCAAGGACAGTGAAATTTTTTATTTATTTTAATTAAGTTTGTTATTTAGTGAAATACTATAATTTTAGTAAGATAAAAGGAGGAGATTTTACAGTTTAATACAAATATTTGAAGAGGGATTTTATAATTAATGTGGGATTATAAATTTAATAAGTTTCTTAAAATGCAGTATCTCTAGATGCAGAAGGAATTCGTCAGATCTGATGTAAAAAAAAAAAAAAATGGGAATTTTATACAACTACATTTTATTTTGTATAAACTGCGGTTGTTCTGATTTAGGATTGGGAAACTAGATCAGTCGTAAGTTTATTTACTCGTTATTTTCTTCCGAAACATATATTTCATATTTTTGCTGCGTTTATTGCTCCATTCAGTTGTTTGTTCCGATGAAAAAAAAGAGCAAAGACGGCAGAATTGTTTTCTCATTAAAAGTTTTGTTATTTAGTGAAAGCAATAAACTTAAGTAAGATAAATGGATGAGATTTTATATATTAATATAAATATTTGAAGTTGTATAATATAATTGGTAAAGTCAGATAAAAGTAACATACACATGAATTTTTTAAAAATGACATTGTACTGTAGTATTAATTCAGAAAATATTTATATGCTCATCAAAATCTAGTTACTTAATATTTTTGTTGTGTTTGATGCTCCGTTGAGTTTTTTTAATCGAATACAAAAAGCAAAGTCAGTGTTCTCATTAATTTAGTTATATTGTGAAATCAGTAAAATTAAGTTGGATAAAAGAAGGAGATTTTATATTTTAATACAAATGATTAAAGAGGATTATATGATTAATGAACTCACACAAAGGTAACATGTATATAATTTAGATAATACGTTATATTGCAGTGCTAATTGAGAAACTATTTTTTTTTATTAATCAATATTTAGTTACTAAATATTTTTGCCATGTCTGGTACTCCAATTAGTTATTTATCCGATTGATTGATAAATGGATAATATCTTATAAATCAATAGAAATATTTGAAGAATATAATAATAAGTGAAGTCACATAAATTAATATAAATATGTTAGTGTGACATGATAAAACAATATACACCTTATATTGCAGAATTAATTCAGAAAATCTTTATATGTTAAGCAATACATACGTACTAAATACTTTTCAAGATTTTCATATTAATTCCTTTCTAGGTTCAAATGAAAAAAGAAAATAAGGATATTTTTCTCTCATTAAAATTTCCGTTGTTTAGTAGTTAAAACTATAAGCTAATGAATGGAAGAGATTCTAAATTTTAATACAAATATTTGAAGTTGTATAAAAAAAATCATCGGAGATAAAACTAACATAGATTTATCGTAGGTAGTAAAATTAAAAAAGAAATGTGGGAGTTATTTTTATTCGAATGAGGTTTGATTTAACTCGCATTTTTACCTAGATCTTTTGACAAAATGTGCGTTTTTTATGATCCTTCGATGAAATTAGGGAATTTTTTCTAAATTGAAGAAATTTGCGTTTTTTTCACAATTCTTTGACGAAATTCGTGTTTTTTCAGTTATTATTTGGCAATTTCCTTTTTTGAAGTACTTTTCATTTTTAGCTCACAGGCTATCTTAGCCTGAGAGCTTATGTGCCCGTCCGTTCTGTATGTATGTTCATACGTGCGTAATGCGATAACTCATGATAAAAATATCCCATTCACTTGAAATTTTGTATATAGGTATATCCTGATAAGGCGCTTCCCTGATTAGTTTTTGGAATTCATTCGATATGTATAAAAGGGGGAACGGGGTGCTCATGATAAAGCATGTCCCTGATCAGTTTAGAGGGTTCAATGATTAAGTATAAAAAGGGGAAAGGGAATAGCTGTTCCCCCCTCCTTAAATTTTCTGCGAACGAAATTAACCCTTGAAAACAAAAGGGTGTAATGGACAATTTGTATGCGTAGCCTGTGAGCTCAATGCCATCAGTTTAACTGGGCAATATTCTTTTTATTTTATTGATGTTTTGACGTATTTTCCGTTTTTTAACGAACTTTTGACGTAAATTTAACTTTTTTTGAGGGGAGGGAGCAGGGGCGTTTGATCGAAAAGGGCAAATTAACGGTACTTTACGGTAAATTTATGTATTCTAAATGAAAGAGATACATATTTTAATACAAATATTGTTTGAAGTTGTATAACATAATTAGGGAAGCCATACAAACTAAAATAGATAAATTTACTAAGAAAATGAACATAAAAAAGAAATAAGGAAAACATCGATAGTATTTTTGCTATTTTCACTGCTCATCTAGTGGTTTATTAGAATGAAAAGGGTAAAGACCGTGAAATTGTTCTCTCTTCAAAAAATTATTACCTAAAGAAAACATAAATATAAATTTGATAACTCAAGGTGAATTCATATTCCAAAACAAATATTTGAATTTGTATAAAAGAATTAACGACGTCATGTAAAACTAACACACACACACATACACACACACACACATATATATATATATATATATATACTTTTATATACTTTTATTACTTTATATACTTTTCATATTCCAAAACAAATATTTGAATTTGTATAAAAGAATTAACGACGTCATGTAAAACTAACACACACACACACAAACACACACATATATATATATATATATATATATATATATTCATATATATACTTTTATAAATGTAACCAAAATAATTCAGATATTACCATTCAATAAACTAATGGAACCAGCATTTTTACAATCATCTTATTGAAAACAGTTGAAGATTGAAGTAAAGCCCCTATGTTTAATTCAGATAAGTACACCACTACAATACCAACTAAAATCCAATTTTGGTAGATCCGAAGTTATAACAATGGTAGATATTTCAAAAAGTATGAAAGAAGCAGCAAGAATAACAAATTGAATAAATACATCATATCATGCGCTATGCAGCATTAAAGTAATGTTCTTTTTTTTTTTTTTTTTTTTTTTTTTTTTTTTTTTTTTTTTTTTTTTTTTTTTTAAATAAGGCTAATTTATGCCAAAATAGGCCTAAAGTGAAATAATCCACAAAGTAGCCGCAAGAAATCATGTTATCTTATTATAATATAATTAACATAAATAACATAAAAGATTAAACTATCCCTTAATGATTGCGCTTATGCATCTTATCATTATGGAAGTTGAGTATATAAATACTTTTATAAATATAACCAAAGTAATTCAGATTATATATGTATAATAATGAAAAAAATTAAGGTATAATATAAAAATTATTCATAAAATAGCTATATATAGCAATATATGTATAGCATTTTTGCTGCTCATCCAGTGGTTTATTTGAAAAACAATAATAAAAAAAGAGAGGGATTTTTTTTTAAGTATTATTATTTTGAGAAAACAGTAAATTTAAATCTGATAAATGGGGCAGATTTTGTATATCAATTCCAATATTTTCAATATTAATTTGAATTTGCGTGAAATAATTAGACAGATCTTTTTAAACTAACACAGATATGTTTATAGAAATAATTCAATAATATAAAAAAAAGAAACGAAAAAAGTTCTTATATAGTAGTTATTCATAAAATATTCACACAATAGGAAATACATAAATAACATTTTTACTGCTCATGTACTGGTTTATTCGAATGAAAAGGGCAAAGAAAGTCAAATCGTTTTCTCTTTAAAAGTATCACTATTTAGATAAAACAATAAATTTAAAGCTGATAAACGGAGTATATTTTATTTTCAATACAAATATTTTAATTTGTGCAAAATAATCAGCGAAGTTGTACAAAAGTAGCACAGATATGGTTGCCAAAAATAATGATTTACAAAAAGATATAAGTTATACTATAGTATAGTAGAAACCCGCTAATTCGGACCCCGTTAATCTGGATCTCCGGATAATCCGGATAGGTTTGGTTATTTTGGTTTTCAATTTTCAGAAGCGATTGGCTAATTTCCATAGCATTAACTTGTTTCATCGTCATATTCTGATTAATAATAATAAATAAAACTTTTTCTTAAATCTTTTCGAAAAAATTAAGCAAAGTAAAAATTTTTACTGTGTGTAAATATGCAATACGTTTAACAATAAGATGATTATCTGAAAGTATGTTTTATTTTATATCATTTTTTTTCTAATTCTCCGGATAATTCGGATTTTCGATAATCCGAATTGGGTCTGGTCCTAATTAATCCGAATTTTCGGGGTTTTACTGTAATTATTCTTAAAATGTTGACATATTGATAGATAATTTTTCTGCTGCTCATGTAGAGGTTTAATCGAATGAAAAGAGCGGATAGAGTGAAATTGTTCTCTCTTTAAAAGTATTATTATTTTAAAAAAACCACTAAATTTAAATCTTATACATGGAGGAGTTTTTATATTTCAATACAAATATTTGAATTTGCGTAAAACAATTAACAAAATCTGACAAAATTAACACAAATATGTTTACAAAAAATGAATTAAAAAAAGAAATAAGTTATGCAATATTAATTGTTTATAAATTATTCACATAATAAACAGTACACAGATAATATTTTGGTGCTTTTTTATGCTTATACAGTGCAACGTGTGAGATTTTGCAAATATAGAGAAAATAAATCCAAAAATTTACTTGCAATAATTTAATTTTTAGACAAATCAAATAACACAAAATACGTTGGTAGAAACAAGATAAAGTTATTGCAGTCTAAGTTCTCAACAATACCATCAAAAATTGGTTCAAAAATCAAATTTTATTTTAACCTTTTTAGAATAGCGATGGCTGTATTTGTAAATGCCAATGATATATCCGCTTAAGACATATTTATTACGTAAATGTATTTTTTTTATGATAGTATGGAAGCTTTACAACGGTATAGATACTTTTTATTTTATAGTTATGATAATTATTTAGAAGAGTTACGTTTAAAAAAATATTTTTTTATGTCGCGATAAAAATTATTAGAAAATGTAACAGCATATGATAAATTTTATAATGTCGCCAAAAATTTTGTGCACGTCGGAGTGTTGTACAATACCTTTTTTTGTAATTATGTATGTATATAGATACAAAAAATTACTTTTTGCTCCAAAAATTTGCAACTAAAGAATATAAATATTATTTTTAGAAGTGTAAATTTTGAAAGGTGAATTATATGAGATTTTGCTACATTATGCAACTGGCTATGAGCCCTTTTAATTCTAAAAATAGCCTAATATATTATCTTCTACATAAATATTACTTTCAGTATTACTGGTCAATTATGTTAGACCCCATTAAGCGACTGAATCATTCATTTAGAGTTGACTGTAATCTGATATGGAGAAACCGCCATGGCTAAAAGAGCATTTTTTGAAGTTAAATAAGAGATCGCCAGTTTTGAACATTAACAATAAATATATTTATTTACAAGGCAGAAGTAATAATGACTTCCAGAAAAAATGTTGGAGGACAAAAGAAATTTTATTATTTATATGGAATGTAATCAAAATACAAGAAATAACACAAATGAATTAACACGTGCCACGTGTTTAAAACTGAGATAATGTGGATAAAAGGATGCTGCAGATGTGTTAAAATGAATCTGAATTTCCGAAAAGAGCAACGATATTAAAAAAAAATTAAAAACCGAATACTCACTATGTAAAAAACACATGTTATGAAGAAAATCTAAATTTTATAATTGTTAAATCCACACTTGTCTACTTCTTACTGAAACGGCTGAAATTCACTCATTAAGTTGGTCATTAATAAAACGGATCAATTAATAACAGAAAAATTTAAATTTTCAGAAATTAAATCTTTGCAGTTTATACGAATTGAATATTTCCAACTGAGCGAAAAATTGCCCAGTCCGGAAATCGAACTCAGATACTTGGCTTACAAGACCAATGCTTTATCTGTTAAGTTAACTGGGCGATAGCCGGCTGGGAATTTTCGTTTAGATAACCTTATTGGTCATAACATCTGGTCTGTTAGTTAGACATCTCGGCAGAAGTAACCGCAGGTAATGGAACTTCATATAACGATGGTTACGTAGATATATGATTATTTTAACAGAATCAAACTGATTGGTAAATTTATCATACGAATTGAATATTTCCAACTGAGGGAAAAATTGCCCAGTCCGTGAATCAAACTCATATACTTGGCTTACATGACCAATGCTTTTCCTGTTAATCTAACTGGGAGATAGCCGGCTGGGATTTTTCGCTCTGATAACCTTATTGGTCAAAACATCTTGTCTGTTATTTAGACAGCTCGGCAGAATAAGCCGCAGTTGATGGAACTCTATATAACGATGGATAGATAGATATACTATAGCTTTAACACAATGAAACTGATTGGTAAATTGAATACGAATTGAATATTTCCAAATGAATATTTCCTCCTTTTTGGTTTACTGTAATTATAGTACAATTTAGTGTTTAGATGTATGACACAGAGGACAAATTTGAAGATACGATAATAGATAGAACAATGAGGAGAATTCTATCTTAAAATAAATCAACTTAAAAATGCAATGACTGAAAGAGAAAATCCAAGCTGATCAATAATTTCAAAATGATTCGATAAGATACCTATAATATTCAAACGCTTTCTCGGAGCTTGTCAAAATTAGATGCACAAAAGATATATAAAATGCCTCTTACATATTGGTTATAGATATGATGTAAAGAAATAGCAGTTCTGAAAACCTGAAGATAAATGACGTATCGCAGAAAAAAGTACAGGGTGTATCTAAACTGTTGGGCAAAACTTTAAGGGATGATAGTACACATCAAGACAAAAAATATTAGATAGTAAACAAAGGGTCCCAAACGTCGTCCGAAGGACATTATACACGACATTAATGTTTAGGGTCCAAATTTTCAAATAAACATAAAAAACGAAAAAATTGAGAGATTGATTTGCGGTTTTCACTAAAACTATTTTTTATGTCAGTATTTTCTTAAAAATAAATTATAAAGATAAATTTTAAAAAATGCCGATAGAGGGCGCTTTAGAATTTGAAGTAACGAGCAACTTTTTTTTGCTCTTACTTTTTGCATCTCATTAAATGTTTTCGAAAGCTTAGACTTTAACTTAAATTTTGAACTCAAAATCTGAATAGTTGGGAATGGTTAAGTAACGCAAACTGAACTCTGTTCCGAGATTCAAATTTCAAATGATTATAAAAACGGAAAAATGGTCGATTAGTTTGCGGTTTTCACTAAAACTATTCTTTATGTCAAAATTTTCTTGAAAAAAAAAATTTAAAAATAAATTTCAAAAAATTTCTTTAGAGAGCGCTTTAAATTTAAGAGTAACCAACCACTATTTTACCAGTGGTTTATTCGAATAAGAATAGCAAAGACAGTGAAATTTTTTTGTCTTTAAAAGATTTATTATTTCGAGAAAACAGTAAACAAGTTTGAAAAGATGAGGAGATTTCATGTTTTAATTCAAATATTTGAAAATATATTACACAGAAAGTTAAGTTGCATAAAAGTCGAATTCAAATTTTTATTGTACATAATTATAAAAAATGAGTTATGCTTTAATACTAATTTATGAAATATTTACGTATTATGCAATACATTGACAGCTGATATTCTTTATTTGTTTGCTACTTCAATTCTTTATTTAAATCAAATCATCCAAAATAGCGGAATTGCTTTCTTTTTCTTTTATTTGGCACAAAATGTTTGTTATTTGAAAAAAAAAGTAAACTTAATATGTTAAAAGGGCGATATTTCATGTTTTGAGGAAACTAGCCTATATATGTTTATATAAGACAGAGAACATAAAAAATACGTTATTCTGTTTTTGCAATGCAAAAGGTTTTTTTTTCATTTATTTATTACAAAACGCATTGGTGTTTAATATTTAATTATTTCTCCACTGATTTGTTCGACCCATTCGTGAATTTGGGTTGCATATACACACCTTCAAAAAGAGAATACACAATTTGCTTTTTATACCAATAAAAACGAAATGTAACATCTGCATCATTTAATCAGAGCAGTTTTGTTATTATTTAAATAAATGTATTTTTTTCTATTATACAAGTGTATAGGAAAGTCCCTTTAACCTTAAAATACTTGCGAACGGAAAGAGCTAAAGCTACACCACCCCCTGAAGTCTAGGCCAGTGCGCTCCCACAAAAATGGCCGATGTCAAAGGCGTTTTTTTTTCAGCATATGTATGGTCCCTTAAATATTCCTACAAATAATATTTAAAAGCTTTTTCCGCTTTATTTTATGAGATTATACAAATCAAAGAAATCGTTTGTAAAATGCTAGTGTATAAATTTAAGGGACAGTACATAACGTTAAAAATAAATCCACAATCGGCAGCCTCCATTTTGTTTCAGCACTCAGGCCTATTATTCAGGGGGTGGTGACAGCTATGCATATGCAAGTGACGTATCAGTAGGGAAAAGTCAGATAAAACTGGGACTCTAATATTTTTCTTTTTATTATTGTGCACTATATGAACAAAACAGTCAAAATTTGTTAGGAAGATTCCTTAGGAAGAAAAAAAGTATTCATTCAGTCACGAAAAACAAAAATTAAGGTCATAACAACGCTTTTTTTAGAAGTGTGCAATGTCCCGGTTATGTCCGACCAGGGCGGATAAAACCGGGAACTGAAAAAAATAATTAAAAGAACATTGCAATTTTGAAATAATATTATTTATTAATGAAAAATTGACACATTATAGGGTAAGTGTACCAGTAGTGGGCCACCACTTTTCAAAGTCGAAAAACAAGTTTTCTAGTCACCTCTGTCAGATAACAAACTAATTGCTGATTGGCTGGAACCCTTATCTGACAAAGGAACAACTTCATTATTCTCATAATTTTTGAGCTGGAAGGGTGTTTTTACAGACTATACGATAAAACTAAACTGAAGCTAAAATTATTTTACGTAATCATGAAAATTTCTAAATATGATTTCATTATTGTGTATAATTAAATGTAGAAATGTAAAACAAATTATAACTTCTGTAAGTATGCATTAAACTCAAAAATGGAGAGGCCTACTTCTAGGGGGCTCCTACTGGAGCATCAGAAATTTTCTTGGCCCACTACTGGAGCATACAGGAAGGTCACATTTTTTATTTTTCATTTTTTCTAGAGAATATATTTTAAAAATTTGAATGTTTATTCTGATACATAAAGGTAAGGACTAGGCTAAAAAAATATATTTTTTTGAAATTCACTAATACTTTAATAATAATTAGATAAATGTCCTTAAGTAGCCCACTACTGGTGCAATTACCTTACTTATAGAATGTGCTGCTATATCAATGCTATATCAAATCTACAGAAAACAAAAATTAGTTTTAAGAGTTAAAATTGTTAGGCACAGAAATCACACAGAAAGATCGATCTTGTTCATTTGCAATGCTGCATGCTTCATGTGCCCACCTTCTGCAATGAACTCACTGTATCCAACTCTTCTTAGGTTTAGATTGTTCAGGTAAGCTTATACAAAAGATGCATACTTCACTTTTATGTTCCTTCTCATTTGATGTCAAGGGGTTTTTTTTTTAGGACTTTTCTTTTTCGCATCAATTTTTCTACTTTTTTCTGTCATCATGGAATGCTTCGCTTCAGGGTTAAATTCTTATTGTCTTGTTTTTCCATCTTTTCTTTTTCTTCTTGTTCGAGTTCTGATTTTTAGGGGATTGAAATAAGGATAGATGTTGCAATAGAAATGGCTTAAAACAATGTTCTGTATACCAACTTAATTTAAATAATATTTTTGTATAGTTTTTAAATATTTATAGATCGTCAAACAATGCATAAACAAGTTCATTCTATTTCAATCACGCAAATAAATGAGTTAACCAAAACCTTAAACTTCCCGATTATGTCCGACCATCTGCAGCCCGGTTTTGTCCGACCGCGTCATTTTGATGAAATGTTACTCTACACTGTTAAAAATAAATCTGTGAATTCCAGGTGAAACTACCGGCAGCAAAGTAGCCGAACTGTTACCGTTCCGTAAGTAGATTTACCGTTGTAGGACATACAAGAAAGGAAAACTCCGTTTCAAGAAGCGGTAACTTTCTGTTACAAAGTCTGATTTTTAATGATAATAATTTAATATAATTTTTAAAATTAATAAATCGATTAATCGTCAAAGAATTCGAAATTACCGAGTGATTTTAAGCTGCTATGTCATTTTACTAATTATTATTATTGCACTATTTAGTTCATGCCGTCCTCAGGATCGAACCCGGGACCTTTTGATAGTGGAATAAATCCTTACTAACCGAGCCAAAGCTGCTGATGCCGGGTTGTACAGAATATGTCTTTTATGAGTTAGTGGGAAAATCTGTTGTGCTTTTTAAAGATTTCCTTTCAAATACATTCTTTATAATATTTGTAAACGGTTTATTATATTTTATTTTATTTTGGACTGATGCATAATGCTTATTATTTTTTAAAATCAATTTTTCTTTTTAAATAGTTTAAATAAAAAAAAATCACTGTTTAAAACCACTGTTTATTTATTTATTTTTTTGAATGAATGAAAAAAACTTTTTATTAATTTTTTTTTAAATAATGTTATAGACAATTTTTTGAAATTGTCGTGCACTATTTATTTATTTATTTTTCTTATTTATTTATTGGCTAATTAATTAAAAGATTTTTTAATAGGAAATAAGAGAAAAATAAACAGAAAAAATGTAATTTAAAAGGGACTTTTTATGTTTTCATTATTTCTTGCCGCCAGTGGGATACGAACCCACAATCTGCGCTCGCAAGCAATGAGGAATTTGCACACATCGGGAAATCAATCAACTACGTGTTTTTCTGATAACTACAGACTCGTACTTTCCAAAAATGTCATCAAAAATGTAAAAAAATTGGTCAATAATTTTTAAATTAAGCTTAAAGTTAACTGAAAAGCATGCGACTCGAAAACGCCGCGTGATTGGCTGTGACGTCATAGTTCACGATATGCCCAATGTTTACGTTTTGTTAGCAGGTGTTTTCTAAGCAAGCAAGCGGTTTTATATTCTATAAACTTGTATTTAGGAAGCATTTAAAAATTTTCTTACATCCAAATTTATTTATTCTTTTTTATCTTTATCAGATTTAATCAATCTACCATATTAATGGAAATAAAATGAAATTATTTCCAGTATTAAAGAAAAGTTTCGATTAAAAAAAATCAGCTACATTGTTTGTTTCTTTTTAATAAATTAAAAACATAAATTATCTTTGTCAAATATAAGTTAAAGCTTTTTTAATGTTGCATTTAGGGAAAATTACATATATATATACATAACAATAATAAGCAAAACAGTTGTCTTAAATCTGCATCAACGCATATTTGAGAAGGACCATCATATTTTAAAAAATATAAAAGATTTTTTTTTCCGAGCATAAATTATTTTAAAACATTCAATTCTCATGATTGCCACAAATGACATTTTTTGTTTCTTTTGGTTACATTTCCTACCTGTTTTAAAACAACCTTCGTGATAAATTCCTACTAGAAATGTTATTGTTTGAAAATTGTAGTTGTCAATAAACACTTAATTTCTTAATCGTGATGTCCTCACCCCAGCTCTATGTATGGCTTTGTAATTCATCCCCCCTCCTTTTTTAACCGTATATTTACTATACACTGAATATTAAAATCAAGAATTTATATATATATATATATATATTTTTTTTTTTTTTGGGTGGGGGTCTAATTTCCATATTTCCTAGCGAGTGGAAGTTTAAAACAAACTCAATTTTAAACGTAGATTTGTATACAAAATAACCTGGCTTCATGGCCAGATAAGCTTAAATAAAAAATCAAAGAATATTAGAAAATTGTCAGAAGTAAACAAAATCAGAGCACAGACACTGGGTACAACAATGATTTTGGAATCCATTGTGCACAGACCAAAACAGGTTTATGCAGGTTTCTCCCTGCTCCTTCCCAAGCTTGTACATATTAGCATGTTGAAACAAATTTATGCAATGAAGAGCAAAAGTAGTCGTAAAATTTTATTGCATTCCATTGTGTCATTCTATGTTTTCTGGTTGCAATACGTTTATATTAGCATACTTATTTGAGTTATTCAAGTTTAACTTATTACTAATAGAAATTTTACAAAAGTTTAATGTTTATTGTTTTTAAATAGAAAAATGACTGATAGTTTAAAGAAAGTGCCCAATTGTAGAATTGGTATTAACTAACAACTGGCCATTAATGAAATTTTCAAGTTTTGCCTTTTATTAAGGCTATTTTCAACTGCCTTGCTTAACAAGCGCAAAATATTTTGGCGCATTTATAAATTTATTTTTTAACGGAAAGTTATAAAATTTATAAGCTTGGCTGTGGAAGCGATTTGGAATCGAAATATATTTTTCACTTTGTGATTAAAAAAATGCCTATTGAGTTATAAGTGATTTTGGTCACGTGACAAACACGTTTTTCATCCCTGTTTGAGTGGTTATAATTCTTTTTTGCAGAAATTCGGTTTAAAACGCCTACTTTGACAATATTATCTGAAAAATCTACTGTGTTTGACAAAAGAGAGAAAATGAGCGTGATTGTATAGTTTCTGAACAACAACACCTGCTAGTTTCATGCATTTCCGAACAGAAATATATTAAAACTTATGTCATAATGTTGCAAACGGTGAGAACTATTTATGTTTGTGTTTCCCTGATTTGGCAAATACTGATCTTCGCGAAGGCCCTGGACTTTTTTTTCAATTCAAAAATGTATCAATTTTAGGCATGATTATCAAACGAATTGTAACTGACCAATTTTTCATTTTTCTTTAAAATATTTGTTTAAATCTTGGTCTATAAGTGATTGTTGTTTCATTAAAGCAGTCTTTTCTTCTCCTGCCTAACGTCTGGAAATTCGTTTCTAGACATTGACTTAACTGCATTTTCTGCATTTACCCCCCCCCCCCCAAAAAAAAGATAAATATGACATACACCATTACTATATATGTACCTTCATTTTTTAAAGGAACGCCATATACCCTCTATTTATCAAAAAAGCTTTTATACTCTGTAGGGTATATCCTCTGCTTAAAAAGTACACAGTTTTTTTTAATTGCACTTTTTTTTTACTTCTATACCATTGTACATAAAATTTCTTTATTGTCATTGTGATAACAGATAAAGGAATAATTCAGGATTCAGAATAATTAAATGCCATATTCCGCAAATTAAATGATTTCAACTGTTTTAAATAAGAAATTTAGACAATATGTCTTATTTTCCACACCTATACTAATAATTAGACAAAATATAAAACTGTTAACAAAAATATATGGTTATAATGAGGGTGTAATGTCAGTCATAATGGATAATGTAGAACACCTTGATTTTATAACGAAAGAAAAGGAAAGTCGATATATCAAGCGCGGTATTCAACGCACAGTCCCTCAGAACGCGTATCAACAGACGGGTGTTGTCATGAACGATGACATCACAACTGACCGCGTAGGAAAAGTATCGTTTTCGTGACACGGTAAATAGTGCTATGTAAAGGCCGTTATAAATCAATAATTACTGCTATAAATTAAAAAAAAATTCACTGCTCGTCATATCATTTAGTTTTTTATTGTTTTTAGATAAAATTAGAAAACGTGAAAATTCCTCATTAGCGATATGGTGCCTTGACCACTCGGCCACGGACACCCTTGCACAACGGAGTGTCTCCGTTTTTTTGTTTTTATTTCCACCCGTTTCGTTATTTTCAGGAAATATGGTGGGATTTCCTGATTTGTAACAGACAATGCCCTTTTGTTTTGAAAAGAGACTTTTCCTGTGAAATTCAGGAAAAAAATATTCGTGAATTGCAGAATTTTTTTAACAGTGTAGCGTTGTTCAGATAACTCGTAGACACCAATACAAAACGAGTAAATAATAGACTATCATACGTTATACTAACATAATCTAAATCCTTGAGTATTTAGGATTGGTAACGTAATGTTGCAGACGTCGAATTTTTAACATTTTCACGTGAAATCTTTAAAAAATCACCACTGCGAAATGAGTTCGTTTACACGACTTCTAGTTACTGGGAGCTGGCACGCCGCTCGCCTAAAAGTTATTCTAAAAGTTTCGGCTAGATACCACCGCAAATAAAGCCATAAAGCCCGGTTCCCTGTTTTATCCACATACCCGGTTTTATCCAACTTTCCCCTGCAATAAAATGACTATGCCTATCCTAATTTAAACAAGAAAAGCGACCACTAGTGAGGAATTTTGGAAGTTTGACACTGCAATCAAAAAGGAAAAGAGATATAGCAAAATCTCTAATTAGAAATTTTTAGAACATCAGTTAATTAGTATGAAACGACACATGGTTCAAATGAATAAGATAAATCGTAGCTTGTATCCCGAAAAAGGTCCGAAATTGTTGCGCGCCGATTCTATTATGTATATTCATATTTCGGAAATGTAGCAATGCTCAATTGAAAATTACGACATTGTACTGTACTAAAACGCTAGTAAAGCTTTATTTTGCAACGCTTTTAAATTTTTAATTAAACGGGTGTTTGGGTGCTCGCTTGATACAAGCATCAGAATTTCATAGTATAGAGTTTTCGATGAAAGACGATGCTTTTTATCTGAATGAGTGAGTGTTTTTTATTTTCTAAATTTCTTTTTTGTATAATTTTATGAAAATGTATTGATGTAAGTATGTATTTATGCAATAATTATGCATATTTTTCATATTTCTGGCAATTTCTTATTTGAAAAAAATGAAGTGCGTAGATTTTGATCCTTTTGGGGTATACAGGCAACGATTTATCTTAACCGTGGGAACCAAATATCATTTCTGGTTAATTACGTGGGCTCTATCTGTTTTCGTTTTCGATTTGCAATGGCTATTTTTTCAATTTCGCCACAAATGCCACTGCTGATGTTTGCATTAGTTTGCACCGTGTATTGGTGACGACATCGAATACAATTTTTATAAAAGTGGACTGTCCCGAAGTGTTCAAGTATGAAAATAAACAAGGGATTATTCTTTTAATGTACATTCTCTTATTTGAAAAGAGCAACAAACTTATGTATGGTAAGTGTAGGAAAATTTGTATTCTAAAGTAAATAATTGACTTTGTATAATCAAACAAAAATCCATGAAATATATTTTTTAAATAGTTAACCGTGGGAATCAAATATCGTTTCTGATTAATTACGTGGGCTCTACCTGTTTTCGTTTTCGATTTGCAATGGCTATTTTTCATTTTCGCCACCAAATGCCGCTGCTGATGTTTGCATTAGTTTAGGCGTAATCACTATACTATAACATGCACAGTTATAATTCTCTCCGTTCAGAAGTATTTTCCGATGATAGGGAAATTACTATGCACCGTGCATAGGTGACGCCATCAAATACAATTTTTATAAAAGTGGACTGTTCCGAAGTGTTCAAGTATGAAAATAAACAAGGGATTATTCTTTTAATGTACATTCTCTTATTTGAAGAGAGCAACAAACTTATGTATGGTAAGTGTAGGAAAATTTGTATTCTAAAATAAATAATTGACTTTATATAATCGAACAAAAATCTATGAAATATATTTTTTAAATAGTTAACCGTGGGAATCAAATATCGTTTCTGGTTAATTACGTGGACTCTACCTGTTTTCGTTTTCGATTTGCAATGGCTATTTTTCATTTTCGCCACCAAATGCCGCTGCTGATGTTTGCATTAGTTTAGGCGTAATCACTATACTATAACATGCACAGCTATAATTCTCTCCGTTCAGAAGTATTTTCCGATGATAGGGAAATTACTATGCACCGTGTATAGGTGACGCCAACGAATACAATTTTTATAAAAGTGGACTGTCCCGAAGTGTTCAAGTATGAAAATAAACAAGGAATTATTCTTTTAATGTACATTCTCTTATTTGAAAAGAGCAACAAGCTTATGTATGGTAAGTGTAGGAAAATTTGTATTCTAAAGTAAATAATTGACTTTGTATAATCAAACAAAAATCCATGTAATATATTTTTTAAATAGTTAACCGTGGGAATCAAATATCGTTTCTGATTAATTACGTGGGCTCTACCTGTTTTCGTTTTCGATTTGCAATGGCTATTTTTCATTTTCGCCACCAAATGCCGCTGCTGATGTTTGCATTAGTTTAGGCGTAATCACTATACTATAACATGCACAGTTATAATTATCTCCGTTCAGAAGTATTTTCCGATGATAGGGAAATTACTATGCACCGTGCATAGGTGACGCCATCGAATACAATTTTTATAAAAGTGGACTGTCCCGAAGTGTTCAAGTATGAAAATAAACAAGGGATTATTCTTTTAATGTACATTCTCTTATTTGAAAAGAGCAACAAACTTACGTATGGTAAGTGTAGGAAAATTTGTATTCTAAAATAAATAATTGACTTTATATAATCAAACAGATATCCATGAAATATATTTTTTAAATAGTTTACATATATCTTCCAAGGATGATGAATTTAAAAAGTTCGTTATAGTGCAAAACTATTTCAAAAACAAATTTGTTTTGTATAAAATGCTATTATTTATTCAAAGTTTTGTAGCTTTTATTTATTATTTAATTATTTTTTACCGTATTGATTTTTTTTTTTTTTTTGGTTTGAATAAAAAAAGCAAAGATGACAAAATTCTTTCTCTTCACATACAAATTTTATTACTTGGATAAAACAATTTAAACTAAACTATAATAAATGGACGCATTGCATCATAATAAAGACATTGCTAGTTTCATAATATAGTTATTGAAATTTATATTTAAAAAATATATTTAAATTAGCCACTTTACATAGAATAAAAGTTTTGGCAACGATACGGAATTAAAAATTGTTGTTTGCGATATACTAGTATATAAAAAAATATTCATGTGTTGTGCAATATATTTTATTCTTTTTCCACCCATATTGCTTCGCCAATTTTACATCGTAAGAGCTAAGATTGCGGGATCGTTTTCTCATTATTATTATGTTTCTGTAGTTATTAATTGGGGAAAACAATTAAGCTAAGCATTATAAATGTCAGTGATTTATATTTATACAAAAATATTCCATAAAAGTAATATATTAATTTAAATACTCTACTGGAATATTGCCAAAAATATGTTTTACTTAATTAATATATAAATATATGTTATAGATATTTATAAAAAATATATATTTAAAATAATAACTACAGATAACATAAAAGTTTTTGCAATAATACATCATTAAAAAAGTTATTTGTGATGTACTAGAATAGAAAAAATACATTCATATGTTCATACAACATTCACACATTCAGAAAAAAACACATTCATACATACAATATTTCTTTTTTTATCTTTCATATTGCACCATTTTCTTCATGTTGCAAGAGCTAAGATTGCGGAATCATTTTCTCGTTATTTGTTTTGTTCTGTGGGGAAGACAATTAAGGTAAGAATTATAAATGCATTTTTATGCTGCGTTTTGCAATTAATTATGACTGTAGGTTTATTTTGACAATTTATATTTTGGAATCTTTTTATTTTGAATGAAATATCCTTATAAAATAATTTCTTCTTATTAGTATCTTATATATATATTTATTTTAATATATTAGAAAGGCAGTAAGATGTTTTAGCAATCTTATACATATATATATGTAATCATTAATTGTAATATAAAATCATGAATACTAAAACGATAAATAAACCATTAAATTTAATACAAAATGAAAACATTGAAGCATGGAAAAAATAAATTAAAATGAATATAATCGAAATTTCTTGAATCAAAGTAGAATCTTCAGGCCCATAAATACTTTGGAACAATATTTAAAATGTGTGGTTTCATCTTCTTATTAACTATGAAAAAGAAAAATAATACGAATTTGGTACTACCAACACACATAAAACCGAAATAAAAGGAGAAAAACTTGAATATATCCCTAGCAGCAAACAAATATTGGTTCAATGTTGCACCAATATTTCATTTATTGGAAATATTGCTAATAAAACGATAATATTGATCATATATTGACATTTCATTGGAAAATTTTCCATTGACTTCCCAATATTGTACAAATCTTGGCATTACATTGGAAATATTTCCAGTGAATTCCCAATATTGTACAAATGTTGGCGTTACGTTGAAAATTTTTCCAATGAATTCCCAATATTGTTTAAATGTTGGCGTTACATTGGAAATATTTTCAATGAAACCTCAATATATAACCAATATTGATGTTTTACTGGTTATATTTCCACTTAAACCCCAATATTGGCATAATATTGGCTGCAAATATAGGCTAAATAAGGACAAAATATAAACACCCGAATAATGGAGCAATATTTCATGCCAGTATTGCGCAAATGTGCCTATATTGTTCCAAGTTGTAGCCAATATTGTTTGGCTACGGGATATATATATATATATAAGTTAAAGTATGTAAATGACGAAGAGATAAAGCATGAAAAAAAACATGGAATTCTTATTTTAATGAAAATTTTCATAGTTGATTTGAAACACAAACTTATGTATGATAAATGCAGGACAATTTTTATTATAAAATAAATAATCGGCTTTATGTAATGAAATGAATTTTAGCGATATGGATTTTTAAAAATAGTGTAGATATATTTTTCTAGCATAATGAATTGAAAAAGTTCATTATGCTACAACGTTATTTCAAAAATAAATGTATTTTTTTACAAAACGTTTTTTCTTTGATTTTTGAAGCTTTCTTTTGTTTTATTGACAAGTTTTTTCGAATAAAAGAAGCAAAGACGAGGAAAGCGTTTCACATACAAAATTTTGTTATATGAGTAAAACAATTTAAACTAAACTATGATAAATAGCAGTGTCGTTTTTTAATAAAAACGTGACTAGTTACTTAATATAGTCATTGATAATTATAAAAAATATGCATTTAAAATAATAATTATAAATAGCATAAAAGGTTTCTCAAAGATACGGAATAAAAAAAGTTTTTTTTTTGATGTACTAGTATATAAAAAAATATTTTTATGTTATGCAATATTTCTTATTCTTTTTCTCCCCGTATTGTTCCATCTATAGATGGAATAGTGAAGTATACTGCATGTCGCAAGATCTAAGATTGCGGAATCGTTTTCCCGTTATTTTTTTTGTTATTTGAGGAAGATAATTAAAGTAAGTATTATAAATGTCGGTCATTTATATGTTAACAAAAAATTTTCATACAAATTACATAATATAATTAACATAATTTAAATACCGGGTGGTCCAAAAGTCAGGACGAACTTTAAAAATGAAAAATTCGAAAACGAATCAAGATATAAAGATACGGTTTGAACCAAACTAATGAAAAAAAAAAAAAAAAAAAACAAAAAAAAACACGGGTTTTGTGTGGCAATGAAAATAAACTTTCTATTGAAAATTGTTGCCCTTGCAACAGCCAAAGTGACAGGCTGGTGTGGCTTCACTGTTGATTTCAATAATTGGTCCGTTTTTTTCGAGGAAGTCACACAGACGAGTTTCGCACTCTGCGACTTTTGCCTGTGGAGATTCTTGAAGTCAAAAATGTACCGAGACCAACCGGCATCACTAGCAACACTGAAAAATGCCATCCGCCAAAATGTGTCTGCCATAATGCAAGAAATGTTACTAAATGCTGTGAACTGTGTGGTGCCCCGTCTCACAGCTGTACTTGTGATTGATGGACATCACATTGAACATTTATGCAATACTGATTAACTGTTACTAAGCCGAGTTGTAAGTTGTCAACATTTTTCTATAAGTAAATAACCTTTTGGTGCAATAAAACACTGCAGCTCCCTCTGTTGGTCGCCAACAGAACTATTGTTTTTTGTTGCTAAACAAAATTCGTTTTCTTTTGCATCCGTTTGGTCCAAACCGTATCTTTGTATCTTGATTCGTTTTCGAATTATTCATTCTTAAAGTTCGTCGTGACTTTTGGATCACCCTATACTCTATTGGAGTATTACCAAAAAATTTTTTTCTTAATTAATATATAAATATATGTTGGCCAAATAGAATTAAAACAAGTTGGAAAAAGCACGTATCAAACATAGTAAATGAAGTGCGTTCGTTCTTTAACGATTTTTAAAAAATATACAGCACTTCAGATGCAATGCAGAATCCGTAAACTTTTCTGTATACCTTTAAATACTAAATACTTTCTATTAAAACTGAAATGATTTGCAGTAAGCCTCAATATCAATTTCATAACATGTGAAATAGTTTAGTATAATTAAAACGTACGCAAACAATATTTCCACCTACACCATTATGTAATAGAATTTTATATGTAAGCCTGTATATCAATAAAAAATATTCTTTACGTGACATATTGTACAGAATATATATTTTAGCCGCCTATATTACACAGGTGCATATCAATTGTATTATGTTTGAAGGAATATAACATCATTAAAATGTACTTGAAACTATTTTTTTCCCATTGACCTTAATGTAACAGAATATTTTTGATTGTCCCTGTAATTAAATTGTGCACTCGATATTCATAAAATTTGAAATGACTCGACAAAATTATGTAATAATTATACATATATATATATCAAATTTCAAAAGATTCGGTTTCATAGTTTTTGCGATGTTATATGCGGACGAACGAAATACAGACGGAAAGATTCAACAGCGACTAGAGGTGATACATATTTACATAATTACGAACGCATCTAAAAATAGTTATAGTCCACTGATGTACATAATAAGCAATGAAATCACTATTACTAAATACCTAAGCTGTAATAAATGTCGAAACATAATATTTCAAAAATTTCTCAAAAAATGTGAATGAAAAGAGTTACAGGAGTTTGTATGTACTAAATTTTACCATGCATAAAATGCGGTTGTAATTTATAATTAAGAAACCAAAGAAATTGCAAATTTACTTTCATGTTATTTTATTGAGAAAGATATTTTTTTATGTAGATTTCGTATGAAATACTACCTATTGCGATCGCTCCAATGATGGAATTTCTGAAAATTTTTGCAGATCTATACCGGTCACGACCCCCAGACCCCAAAACTACCATTAGTAAAAAAGTTTATTTATATATTGGTCTATCTATCTATCTATCTATCTATCTATCTATCTATCTCTTTATATATATATAACTATATATAACACACACACGACACGATAACTTCTTTAATTCTGCTCAGATCTCTTCCAAAATAATACATAAAATCAAGGGGAATAAAATCTCGGTCGAGGTCGTTAATGGGCAAAATTGAACCAAGGGGGTAGAAATAGGGAGGATTTTTGTGAAAACCGAAAAAAACCCATAACTTCTGTATGAAAATAGATATTGAATCAGTTTAAAATTTATATTACTTCTAAAAATAGGCCAAACTTTTCTGCATAACAGATTTTTAATAAAATTAAAAAGTGGGCTTAAGGAGCGCAAAAATAGGGCTTTTGGGAGTTCAAAATTCATAACTTTGACAAATCTCAAGAAATAATATTTTATTTTTTTATTCCATTATTTAATTCTTTTCAAGTGCTATAATGGTAAAATCATTTGGAATATTTTCTCATGAAAAAAATTGTTTTAAGACGTAAACAAACATATATATTACTGTATTAAAGGCAGAGAATTTTATATTTTAACAAAAATATTTAAAATTACTATAGATACACTACTGCAAATAAAATGATAGCTATGAATAACTTATTGAAATAATATTTGTTTGCGAGTTATGTTTATTAAATCCAAACAAAATAATCGAAAATAAATAATTGGCTTTATATGCTCAAAAGGATATCCGTGAAATAGATTTTTACTTACCCATCATACGTAGTATAGGGTAAGTCTTGCAATTGTTTTGAAAATCGAAAAAACTTTTTGACGGATTTACACGTTTCAGATATTGAAGATTCCGAAAAACATATTTTTTTGAAAAAAAAAATTGCCGTCCGTCTGTCTGTCTGTAAACGCTCTATCTCCCGAACAATATGAGATAGAGACTTTAAATTTCGTATGTACTTAGTATATAAGAATGGGAAGAAGCCTATTTAATATCAGTAACCTCGATTATCCGGATCTATTTCTTTCGGAATCTCGAAGAATTCATTCTGTTGAAAGGTATATAAACTTTTAGAATTTTTTTATTTTAAAGAGTGGATGTAAAAGGAAAGAAGAGTGGAAATAAAATAACACAAATTTTGCATAAAGAACGAAGTCGATCGAATTATTAGTTGCCGAGATATGTGTAATCCTGTTTTCCGCATTCTTTGATTTTTCAGGACCCTGTATTTCAATCAAATTTCAATTCAAAGATATATTTTAATTGAATATGAGGCGCTTCTTCCCACGCAGCATTATTTTGGAATTGCAGTGCATTTTATAAATATTTTACACATGCTTTATTTTCATATTTTATATTATGCATAACCATGATGGTAAGTATTACGGTGGACCCCAACGACTAGTTTAAATTGTGTAGATGTATTTTCCAAAGATAATGAACTGAAAATGTTTGTCATGCACACTATTTCAAAAATAAATTTATTGTGTATAAAATACTGTTAATTTACATTTTTGTAGGCTTTTTTTTCCTTATTGACTTATTTTTTTCGAATAAAAAGTGCAAAGATGACGGAATGATTTCACATATAAATTTTGTTATTTGGGTAAAACAATTCAAACTAAACTATGATAAATGAAGGTATTACCTTTTAATGAAAACATTGCTAGTGACAAAATTAACACATAAAAAATATGCATTTAAAATATTTATTATAAATAGCATAAAAATTTTAGCAAAGTTAGTTAATTAAAAACAGTTTTTTGTGATGTACTAGTATATAAAAAAATATTCATACGTTATAAAATATTTCTCATTATTTATTTTTCCTAATTGCTCCGTCTACTTAATTTCGTAAGAGCTAAGATTGCAGAATCGTTTTCTCATAATTATTACTAAGTAAAATTGTAACACTTTGTGCTTATTTCAATATATAAGTTAATAACTACAACGTTATAATGCACAAATTTCATAAAACAAAAATCCCCCAAAGAATTACATATGCCGCTTCAAGGATGCCTTAATCCCCTTCCTCACTGAAAAAAAAAATTAAATGCCATTTTATTTGTTTTCTTCTTTTATTATTATTGTTATTTAGGGAAGATATTAACGTATGTGTAATAAATGTCAATGGTTTAAATTTTATCAGAAATGTTTTATAAATAACACATAATTTAAATATTCTACAAAGATTTTAACAAAAACATATTTTAATTAATAAATGCATAAATATATTTTGCCAAATACATAAAAAAAAAGTTATATTCTATTAATTATTTATGTAGTATGCAATGAGTTAATGTATCTATCACGTAAACTTTAATAAATCTCAAGAAACATTTCTCAGAAAAAATGAGTGTAAATTGCATAAATTGCAACGGAGATTGTACGAAATTTTATTACGTATAAAATGCAGTTGTTCTAATTTAGTATAAACAAACCAGAAAAATTACAATGTTTTTTAGAAACGTAATTTATATTTTTGTTTTTAAACTCTTTCTACAGTGTTGAAAAGTGTTTATGATATCAGTTTGTCTGTCCATATGTCCGCGCTGTAACTCCTATAAATACATCCTAAATTTTTTGGACGTTATTGACGTTTTCCATAGCACGAAGTCGATTTCAAATGAAGTTCCTAGCATCATTAGCTTATTTACAGGGACAGTTAAAGTATTACCGTCACATTACGGCCTATGGGGAAACATTCATTTCAAATGAATTTTAAAGATGTTACATTCTGTCAAAGATATTAAAATTTATGTGCATTTACGATGTGCGCTAAAATATGAATTCTGTAAAATAATCGGTGAAAAAAAATAGCTAATATTCATTCACAAGGCTACACAAAAGAATTACATTACATAATGGTAAAACAGAGAATTGTGTGTGTCAGATTTAAATTATAATAAACTATTTTATAAATAATAAAATTTATATGTTTCACTGAAGCTTAACATAAGTTATATGATATAGTCATGCATAATACGAAGCACATAGAATTAACAGGGACACAAGAAAGATTTCAAATAGTATTTTATTTCTGAAGTACTGTATGCGTATCCGATGATTGCTGATAGATGGAAGAAATAAATTTTTAACTATGATATGCGCTTTAGTGTTACTAAACCTATGCATATTATATGGAGTGTATAAATGCTGCAGTTGATGTGCAGGGATACACAAAAGAGCTTACAAACGCTACTGAATATGAACGTTATTTTCTTAAAGGTGGTTTTCAAATAAGTTATGCCATTTTATGCTGAATTGCATTCAGTTAGATAACCAAAATGTAGATAAAATGATATCGAAGACCACGCAAAGAGTTGGATACATGGACCCCTACAAATGATGATTTCTGAGAATATGGTTTCAGTAGTTTTAAGAGTATTTTGTTTAAAATAAATTTTAGCTAAATACTGGCGTGTAATAAAGATACTAGGTAAACTACAGGGTTGAACAAAAGTAGTCAAGTATGTTTCCCACTATTAGTATAATTTGCTGAAAAACTAATTTCAACCTGTTAATTAACCAAACCTGTTAACCAAATTTTACTATTATATAGTGTCTATATCTACCGACAGATCAAATACAGGGCTGTTCAAAAGTATTGAAATAAACATGTGCCTATAGAAAAAAATATTATTTCCCGAAATAACGAAATTTTGTTAAAGATTTTGGGAAGTGTTGGAAAGTATTTCATAATATATCCTTAACTCATGATTTTTCTTACTTGTTAATAGCTTTATTTAATTTTTTTTCAAGTACAAAGAGCAATGTTTGTTGAAATGATCTCTCATTAAAAAAAAAAGTTATATGACGTAAACAAACATATATATAATTATATTAAAAGCAAACAATTTTATATTTTAAATGAAATATTTGTAACTATAGTTATTGTACTCCAAGTACAATATTAGCGATGCATTCCTTATTAAAATAACGTTTGTTTACAACAATTAAAATTTGTTATACCGTAGTTTAATAGTTCCATAATATAATTATTGAAATTTATAAAATATATATATATTTATAATAATAATTAAAGTTAGAATAAAAGTTTTGGCAAAGATAAGGAATTAAAAACAAATGTTTGTGATGTGCTGGTATATAAAAAAAAATATTTATATGTTATGCAATATTTCTTAGTTTTTCCGTCTACTTCATGTCGCAAGAGCTAAGATTGCAGAATCATTTTCTCGTTATTTTTTTGTTATTTGATGAAGATAATTAAAGTAAGTATTATAAATGTTGGTGGCAAAAAAAATACTTTTATTTTGTTTTGACATTTTTCAACTTATCACACAGTGTTCTTTTCAAAAGAAATTAAATATGTTGAAAATGACTCTGCGATGAATTGAAACATGTTAACAAAATAAGCTATTGTTCTGTTTTTAAAATCTTCATTACATCTTTTAAGAAATTAGAAATAATACAAATAATGCATTAATACAATGTGAACTTTTGTTACATTTTTTAATTTATATTACTGTATTAAAATCAGAAAATTTTACATTTTAATTAAAATATTTGAAATTATTATAGTTATTGTACTACAAGTACAATACAAGTTACGCATAACTTGTTGAAATAATATTTGTTTCGGAACTATGTTTAGTAAATCCAATCAAAAGTCGCAATACTGCAGTTATATTTAAGTAATTTATTATATATTATGCAGTTCACTACCTTTTCATATTTATCCTGTTTGTAATTTTATTTCAGATTTTACAACTAAAAAGAGCATTGTTTCTATCATTAGAAAAAAAGAGATGTAAAAGATATATAGGGTCAGGTGGGGAAATTATGACAAGGGGGTAATTATGATCACATCAATATTGTAGAAAACTGAGTACTGTAAAATTATGTTTCATGCTTATAATTATTATAATGTATTTTTCCTTTTAGATATTCTTTATCACTAGTATGAAGCATTATTTAGATCCGAATGGCAATTTGAAATAAAGTCTATAATTTTTTTTTTAATAAATGGATTTAAAAGTCTAGCATTCTGTGAAGGAGTGTCCCTAATAAAAGCATCCTGGTGTTTTGAGTGAGATCGCAATATTCTAACATGTGTGACGCCTATCTGCAGTTAACTGCGGTTTTTTTTTAAGTTTTTATGCAAATATCTAGCTCCGTCTTCAGTTTGCAAAGTATAAAAGCTGTAAGTTGTCAGTTCGAGGGTGTGTGTGGGAGTTGGGAAGAGCCTCCAGTGACGAGTAGTAGAGCTGACGTGTGACTAATGAAAGTAAAGAGCCTCAGTAAAGGAGTTCAGTAAGAGTTATTTCAGAGTAATTTTGCACTCTGGTTCTTTAAAATAAAGATATTTGTGCAGCCACGGGCTGTTTATTTACAGGTTAGTAAGAGTAGTCCGCGACCTGAAGAGAAGATCCGAATTAGTGATTTGAGCCGGACATTGTTGTAATGTGAGTAAAAGCTAAAGTTTATTCCCATAGTAGTGTGTTTAATTGTAGAAAATACCGAACTTTGCTCCACTCCCCGTTCCCCAGTTACAGTAAATTAAAGTATTGCGTTTTTAATTCTACTCAAAATATGTCTTCATTAGACTGACATGTCACAACTGTACTGGTCAAAATTACCCCAAACAAATACGTAAGAGGAAGTATATACAAAAAATATACTGGTCATAATTTTCCCATTAGTGGTTTTAATTATCGCAAAATTTTCTGCTTGTGAGATTTTGATGGGGTAATTATAATCACTTTTTTAAATAAAAATAATACAGCTACATGAATTTAAATTTTAAAGAGGTGTTTTTAAAGGATCAAAGTTACTTCTTATGTACTAAAAATAACACTTTTCCAAACAAAAACAAAAAATAAATAAATAACAATATTGAAATGTACAATGTGCTCACAGTAATTACCCCTCATGACTCTCTATATATACAAAAATATCGTTAATGTAGAATGTTTATTGCAATAAAAAATAATTTACAACATCATTTTTGAACTGAAACTTCGTTTTCGCTACGAAATATTTTTAATAACACTATAGTTAGTATTGAAAATTGTAGCAATAATAATTGAAACACTTTTCTTCCTTAAAAGACACAGTTTAACGAGTATCGCTCGATGCGGACCTTTTTATCTGTGTTTCAATTTAATATTTTTAAACACGGCTATTTAAAATTTAATAATGAAATGTTGATATTTTAAAATAAACTAAGCGTTCTTACATAAACAACTGATGTAAGAATTTTTACATTCGTTCGTAATTTTATAAATATTTATCACCTATAGCCGTCGTTCAATCCACCCGTCTTTCCGCATAAAACAGAGCAAAAACTATCCAACCGACTCGTTTAAAAATTGAAATATATACTTGTTGCATAATTTCGTCGAGTCATTTCAAATTTTATGAAAATCGGTTATATAGTTCAATTACAGGGACAATTAAAATTATTCCATTACACTGTTAAAAATAAATCTGTGAATTTACGGTAAAACTACTGGCAGCAAAGTAGCCGAACTTTTTAACGTTTCGTTGGTAGATTTTCCGTTTTGGGAAATAAGAGAAAGGAAAACTCCGCTTGAAGAAGCAGCAACTTTCTGTTACAAGGTTTGATTTTTAATGATAATAATTAAATATAATTTTTAAAATTAACGAATCGATTAATCGTCAAAGAATTTTAACTTCTCGAGTGATTTTAGGTTGCTATATTAATTTACTTACATTTTATTTTATTATTTTTTTGTAGAATTTACCTCAAGCCGTCCTGAGGATTGAACTCGAGATCTTTTGATAGCGGAACAAATCTGTACTGACTGAGCCAAAACTGCTCATGCTGGATTGTACAAAGTATGTCTTTTATGAGTTAATGCGAAAATCTTTTATGATTTTAAAGATTTAATTTCTCATATATACATATTTAAAATATTTGTAAAAGTTTTATTTTCTTTTATTTTAGACTGATGCATAATACTTATTATTTTTTTAAATCAATTTTAATTTTTTATCTAGTTTAAATTTAAAAAAAGTCACTGTTTTTTTTCCTTGAATTAATGAATGAATAAAAAAAATTATTCATTTTTTTTACAAAAATAATACTATAGACAATTTTTTGAAGTGGTCGTACAGTATTTATTTTTTTATTAATTAGTTAAAAGATTTTTTTAATAACAAATAAGAGAAAAATGAAATTTAAAAGGCGTTTTTGATGTTTTCATTATTTTATCGCACCAGTGGGATTCGAACCCACGATCTGCGCTCTCAGGCGATCAGGGGTGCGGGGCCTTAACCACTCGGCAACGGAGGCCCTCACTTACCGGAGTGTCCAAGTTTTTGTTTCTATTTCCATCCGTTTCGTTATTTTCAGGAAATATGACGGAGTTTTCTGATTTTTAACGGAAAATGCTCTTTTGTTGAGAAAAAGGACTTTTTCTGTAAAATTCATAAAAAAATATTCGTGAATTTCAGAATTGTTTTAACAGTGTATATTATGGTCAATGGAAGAAAAATTGAGTCGTTTTAATGATTTTACTCTTTTTTGAAAACAATGCATAATTCATATGCATCTATGAAATATATACTAAAATATACTTTCTGTACGAACTGTGGCGCAAAGTATATTTGCATAACGGACACAAAAAAATATTCTATTACATAATGGTATAGAGGAAACATTGTTTGGGGGCGTTTTAATTATATTAAGCTATTTAACATTTTATGAAATTGATATATGTTGCTGAGGTTTACTACAAGTTAATTCCTGTAAAATAGAAAGCATTTAGTATATACAGGGACACACAAAAGATTTCGGATACTGCATTTTATCCGAAGTACTGTATATTTAAAAAACTCCGTTATAGAATTAACATAAATTTGTTACATCTGACGTACGATTTCTTTAAATACTCGTTGATTTAAAAAATAATAAAAAAATATTTTTTAAAAATTCGTTTTATGTTTTTGATCTTGTATGAAGTTGCTTTTTTGTTCACAATGACATTAATCTAGATGTTTTTAATACTTTATCTTATTAAATGCGTTAATTGAATGTTTTTATTCATTAAATATCATTTTAATTGTACTTATATACAGATAATTATTGAGATGGAGATAATATATAGATAATGTATAGGTAATTTTTATTTGAATACTTTCGTTTGTAATCCACTTACACTCTCAATAAGTATAATAATAATTATAATAATAATAAATATTGTGTTACAATATACGATACCGATAGTATGCATGCAAGATCGAAATGCAATGTGAAATTTAGTATGAAATCATATGTAATTAACGGTTAAATAAAAATTAATTTTAGACGATTTTTCTTAATCATTTTAAAATTTTTTTATGAAATCAAAACTTTTCATGAAGTTTTTACTGATGAAAGTTAAGGAGAAAGAGAAATTACTCCAAATATATTGTTATATATAATTTTAAAGAAACAATACGTGGATTTAAAAAAAGTATGCACGTGTACGAACAAGTAAAGTTATTATAAGTAATTCCATATTAATAGATAAACTTTCATTATAAAATTACTGGTGACAAGCATATGAACGCTTTAGAAAGAGTAATTGTTCTTCTATGATACCATTTTCTTTTCTTTGTTTTTATTTTTTTAATATTATGAATTTTACAAAGATATTTTAAATGCAATATACAAAAAATATTAAATCATGCAATTAACTATTTCTTAACAATCTGATATATATATTTTTAATAACATAAGATTTCAGTTTTGCTAAAGTTTAATTAAAATGTTTCAATGAGTATGCAGAATGCCCTAAAAACCTTTGACATATTTTAAAGCTTAACATAAAGTGAATCATTGTCACACGAGAGTGCGGTTTGCTTTAAAATGTTTCTCACAATGAAGCCTTCTTGAAAGAGATAAAAAAAATAGTTTCAGGTTTCACCCATAGATAGTGCTATATCTTAAATAATCACAAAGAAACACAAAAATCGCGACAAAATCATTTGCGGAGAATTTATTTTGACTCAACTGATTAACAGGCCATTTGGAGCTCGAGCAAAATTTATCCTTTGTAGCAACTTCTGATAAAATAAGTAATCTGCATCTGATTATCATGATTTATTGATGGTTTTTTCTAATCATTTAAGGTACGACGCCATCTATAAGGAAAGTTTTGAACTTTTTTCTTATTTAGTGGTTGTGCATTTTCTGTTGCAGCTGAAATAAAAACTAATAAATTGATTTTCTTCAAAATTATTATCATATTATACACATCATATTACTATTATGCTATATACAGTTTTTTATGAAAATAAATAACAGCAAGCTTCTTTATGACAATAAATTAATGTTCTTTCAGAACAAAATTGTGTAGTGTCTTTAAATGCTTGAAAGTCAAATTATTTTTAATGATAAAAACACGCCGATCATAGAATAATCTATAATAGTTGTTTGATTTAGGTATCTATTATTGTATTTTGAGGAAGTGATTGTTTCTAGATATTTCTGTATTTTATGGATTTCAAATAAAAACTCTATGATTTGAATAAGACTGTATGTAAGTATGCATATGATGTAAGGCATGTGTAAGTATATAAATTGGCTTGTGAAAAGATTTGAGATTCATCCATACAGGCACATAAAAGGATGTGGATATAAGTACAATAAACTCCCGATTATCAGCGAGTCGAAATTTTAATTTTTGAAAAAAATCACAAAAAAGAAAAGAGTTGTAAGGTACCCTGGGGTAATAACGCCACGTTAAGATTCTACCAATTTTCACGGCTTAGTTTTAGATTGTATTTTTCAAACAAATATAGGATCTGATACAGCAACTCATTGACTATCTATATAAAATAAAATAATTTAACAGATATGTATTTATAAAATGTAATGGTGTTTTTTCTTAACCAATGCTATTTGGCGTTATTACTCACCTATATGGGTAATAACGCCATGCAAACAAAAGTATGAAATAAGTTGGAATAATTGCATATAGATAGCCAAATTCTAAAAATACAAACTCTACAAACTTAGAAATTGACAAATTGCATTCTAAGCTATTGAAAATGTTCAATTTTTTGTGAAAGTGTAAGAAAAATAAAGGTGTGGTGTGGGAGGGGGGGGATGAGGCAAAAGAATATCAGACCGTGAGCTTCTTTTTGCTTAAAAAGGACCGCTTAAATAGAAATATGAGAAACATTGCACAGTTTTAACTGTGTTTATTTGAATCAGTATTTAGGATGTAGCTCGGCCACTGTAGGGAATCAACCGGGGTATTAATGTCAAGGATTGGCGTTATTACCCCGATATAGTTATTGCGCAGTACATTTTAAATTACAAATTATCTCGAGAAGATATCCAAAATCTTCAACAACATTTTAAAAGTACATGAAATGCACTACAAATTTATGTAATTAACAAAGCATTTTCGGATAAAAAGATAGTCTTCACATCACAAAACGTATGTCGCAAATTTTAGACCAAGCGTTAATTTTAGTTGTTTGTAAAAACAATAAGACCTAAAAATGAAACAAATTAACTTGAAGCTGTTTTTTGCGATTTATATGACTCAAAACCCTTTTGCGCAGAGCACATGGGTGTCATTTATCTGATTATTTCATAATTATGCAAAATATAAGCACTTGGCGTTATTACCCCAGGTTACCTTATTTTCAATTCAGAATAAATTAAAACTGATTTATCCAGGATTATATACTTACATCGAGCATGTAACTGATGAAGATAATAAGAAGCAACAGAAAGTGATATACGACGAAGCTTTACCTTACGTTGAAGGCCGTATACAGTATTAAGAGAAAAAAAATATCACGTATTACTTTGTGATAATATAGTTCTAAAAGGCTTCAATTTCCCATAGAAAAGAAATTTTTCAATTCAAAAAGAAAAAAAAAATAAAATTTTGACAGATTTTTCAAAGAAGCAAATCTAAAAATTTATTGTGAGAAAATAATTTTATTATTCTTTAAATATTAAGCATGTTTATGTTACATATTGTGTGTATTAAATGTTCAAATGTATGTTTATGTTATCTATTTTGTATATAAACTGTTCAAGTGCATATTTATGTTGGTTTGTTCCTTTTTTTATATGATTTTGTAGATTATCCGCAAAATCTTCTAATCCGCAATAGACGCGCCTCTCAATTTCGCGGATAATCGGAAGTTTGCTATGTCGAAATTATTCATTAACTATAATCTATTCAGATAAAAAACTAATTTAAAAATATAAATGCAAAAATAGGTCAATAGGCTGTTTAACCCTTTGCGGCGCAGAGAAAATTCTTTGCTTATGCGTCAAAATTGATGATTGACACCGGAATTGGAAAACATCTTTATATGTAAATAAAAAAAGGGGGGGCTATATTTCACGCGTACAGTAAATTGAATTTTTTTTACCAAAATTCCAGTGCCAGTGTGGCGTATGGGAATTAAAATTAAGTGGTTTCATAGATATACCCCCACACCGCTTGGGGTTAAATAGATCCTATCAATAGATCATTTTTCTGCTTTACTCTTATCATGATTTTTATTTTTACATTTGTATAAACATTTTTTTTCTTCTTTTGTATGTTTCTTTTAGTCAGATAATAGAAGAAGATACACCAAATCGATCCAGTAATGAAAATCTGCCGCAAGAAAAAAAAAAAAAACTGAGAACTGGATGTATCGGGATATATGAAAGATCTCATGTTATTATACTTCAAAACTCCAAAAGAAGATTCCGCTATTGTGAACCTCCCCTCTGATGATGGACATTTATACGTGCCGAACGTGCACAAATTTCTCCCCAGCTACCGTTGATGATAGCAGGCGAAAACAAAGAGAAAATAATCCTCCTTCTGGTTACCCCTCAAACTGGTAATAATAAATCTGAGGCGGATACTGGGAAGTATTATAGGAAGATATTCCATCGTATCTGAAAACAGTCTATGCCTAAAAATGTTTTAGAAAATCTTCAATTATTGTTATTTCTCTTGGTTCATCAACTGGAACATTGTTGATAACAGTGTTTTGGAAAAGTAAAAACGCAGTAAGATATTTTACTTTATCAAAGTTCATTTTGTTCCTAATATCATTTTTAAAAGTGTTAAATCCTTTAGATTAAAAAGTGCCGATTTATAATAATGTTATAATCAATCATTAGGTGATACATGTTGCAACTCAAGCTGGTAATATTATATATGTGGTGGCTACTGGGAAATATTATAGGAAGATATTTCATCATATCTGAAAATAGCCTATACGCCTAATAATGTTTTAGAAAATCTTCAATTATAGTTATTTCTGTAGACATATCAATTAGAACCTTATTGATAATAGTATTTTTGAAAAGTAAAATCACAGTTAAATCTTTTCCTTTATCAGAAAGTAATTTATTTTACTAAAAGCACATTTAAAGTGTTAAATCTCTTAGTTTAGAAATACCGATATATAACAATGCATTATAAATCATTATAATGCATTAAAATAACTATAACATAAAAATAATTAGGTAACGCATGTCACCCCTCAAACTGGTAATAATAAATAATGATTTAGAAACCCTTCAGTTATTGTTATTTCTCTTGGTTCATCAACTAGAACCATGTTGTAAATAGTTTTTTTGAAAAGTAAAATAACAGATAGATCTTTTACTTTATCAGAGCGCATTTTATTCCTTATAGTATTTTTAAAAGTGTTAAATCTTTTAGTTTAAAAAGTACCGATTTATAATAATGTTATGATCAGTCATTAGATAAAGCATGTTTTCTATATATGAAATCAGGGCTAATTAGTTTAGTTTAGTTATCGAAATACAAAATTTTATTTCTCGTACAAGGAAGTAATATATTGCAAGAATGTTTTGTAAAATTTAAAATTACAGGTCCTTTTGTGCACCGCAATTTATTGTTAAACATTTAAGAAAATCATAATTATTTATATTAATGTTGAATAATAGGTAATATTTTCAAAAGAAATTAATTCACATTTAGTCTTTATTACTCTTGGTTTAACAGCTAATAGCACCATTTCAATAGTTTCCAATATACAGGATGGTCCAAAAATAACGATCCATTACTATGAAAACACTAATCTATTGATTTATGTCACAGATATATAAAAAAAATTTCTTAGAAGAAAGAATAGCCCTGTCTCCAGGAAACTGGGTAATATAACATATGAAGAGGTACGTCATTTCCCCATCGAAAATACAGAAAACACCCACCAACAAGGGCTAATATGAGGCTACTTGTGAACATGGGCTTGTTTTAACAGCCTCACCAATACTGGACGGTTTTTATTCGCCACGCTATCGTTCCGTCTGAATTTGTTCAGAAGCATTTTGATATTGGCCATTGTTGGTGGCTGTTTTTCGTATTTTCGATAGTGCAGCTAACGCATCTCTTCATATGTTTTCTCACCCAGTTTCCAGGAAACGATTGTTTATTCTTTATTGTAAGGAGAGAATTTCTACAAACACCTGAGAAAAAAATCTGTAGATTAGTGTTTTCATAGAAATGGATGTTTATTTTTACATCACTCTGTAAATGTAAAGTCTCTATGCAATCGCGTTGTCTGTCCGTCTCGATTCTACAGTGCACTGAGTGCATGCACCTCTTTATATGTTTTATCACCCAGTTTCTTGGAAACGATGACAATTCTTTTTTCTGTGAAAAACACTTCTTCAAACACATGTAAAAGAAATCAATAGATTAGTGTTTTTACTGAAATAAATGTTTATTTTTGGAAAATTCTGTAGTTGTAAAATCTCTATGCATTCGGGTTGTCTGTCCGTATCGATTTTACAGTGCACGCACCTCTTCGTATGTTTTATCACCCAGCTTCCAGGAAACGATGGTTTATTCTTTATTGTAAGGTGAGAATTTCTTCAAACACCAGTGAAAAAAATCAATAGATTAGTGTTTTCATAGACATGGATGTTTATTTTTGGAACACTCTGTAATTGTAAAGTCTGTATGCAATCGAGTTGTCTGTCCGTCTCGATTCTACAGTGCACTGAGTGCACGCACCTCTTCGTATGCTTTATCACCCAGTTTACTGGAAAGGATGACTATTCTTTGTTCTAAGGAGAACATTTCTACAAACGCCTGTGAAAAAAATAATAAATTAGTATTTTCACAGAAATGGATGTCTTTTTTTGGAACACTCTGCAGTTGTAAAGTTTCTGTGCAATAGGATTGTCTGTCCGTCTCGATTCTACAGTGCACGCACCTCTTCGTATGTTTTATCACCCAGTTTCCTGGAAACGACGATAATTCTTTCTTCAGTGGAGAACACTTCTTCAAACACCTGTGAAAGAAATCAATAGATTATTGTTTTCAAATAAATGGATGTTTATTTTTGGAGCGCTTTGTAGTTGTAAAATCTCTTTGCATTCGGGTTGTCTGTCCGTCTCGATTCTACAGTGCACGCACCTCTTCGTATGCTTTATCACCCAGTTTCCTGGAAACGACGATCATCCTTTCTTATGTGGAGAACATTTCTTCAAACACCTGTGAAAAAATCAATAGATAAGTATTTTCATTGAAATGGATGTTTATTTTTGGAACACTCTGTAGTTGTAAAAACTCCCTGCATTCGGGTTGTCTGTCCGTCTCGATCCTACAGTGCACGCACCTCTTCGTATGTTTTATCACCCAGTTTTCTGGAAACGACGACAATTCTTTCTCCTGTGGAGAACACTTCTTCAAATACCTGTGAAAGAAATCAATAGATTAGTATTTTCATTGAAATGCATCGTTATTTTTGGAACATCCTGTAGTCATAAAGTGTTTATGCATTCGGATTGTCTGTGCGTCACGATTGTACAGTTTACGAACCCCTTCATATGTTTTATCACTGACTTTCTTGAAACGACAGCTATTCTGTCTTCTAGTAAGAGTGTTTCTTCAAATACCTGCAAAAGAAAACAATATATCAGTGTTTTCAAAGAAATGGATCGTTAATAGTGAAGTGTAAATGCACTTTTATTGTCCGTCCGTCTTACCTAATTCCTGCTCTAATAATGGCAGACATATTGAAATTTTAATGCGATTGATATACACAGTAAAAATTAAAGACCCTAATTGTGTTGAAAGATTTCTTGGTATAGTAATGCTCCTAAAATGATACAGTAAGGATTCCAAAATGGTAGAGTAGTGTTCCCAAAATAAATAACCCAAAATGGTTCAAAACAAAGCAGATTCTTAATAACATTAAATTAATCAAAATTTCTGAGGTATAATGTATATGCTATCTAAGATATTTTGATTGTTTTAATGTTACTAAGAATCTGACGTTTTTTAAAACCATTTTGGACTACAAACTGAACTTTCCAAATCGGAACACTGCTGTACCTAAAAATCTTTCAACCCAATTTGGGTATTTTGTTTTTACAGTGTATGTTAATGATTTTTACTATATAATGTCTAGTGTTAAATATGAAGTGTGTAGCTCTAATTGCTCATTTACAGGCTCACTCAAAATAACTCTCCTACAGTATGTTCTAGGGAAACGTATCATTTGCAGCGTCTTTTAATGACCTTGCACTATTTCAAATGATTTTAAATAATATAAATCACTGAATTTTACTTCAAGATGATTATTAATGAATTGGGTACTTATAGCATCTATCATGCATTTACAGGTGTATACAAAATAAATAAATTGCATTATAATATTTGATTAAAAATTGCTGGACGTGCATTTTCCATTTTGGGATGCGCTTTTAAATTTAACAATTGAAAAAGTAATTTCTTATGTATACCTTCTATAATTCGTTTACAGGGCTGCACAAAACAGTCCACGTGTAATTCTCCTTTTTAGTGAAATTGCTGAATGTGTGTTTTTAACTGCGGTATGCATTTACTGAATGAACTGTATTTTTTTTCCGTGCATTAGTTTATAGGCATAAGTCTTTTTATCATATACAGGGTTTCATCCAAAATTCGAATAACGTTTCGACTGTAGATGGAAATTGATGACACATTTGAAAATGTGTTACTAGTTTCCAAATGGTTCAATTTGACATCATATTTCAATTTATTAAACGGGGAAGTTTCATTTCATTATTCGGAATGTGTTAGAAAATTTTATCATTATCTATTTTTGACGCATGTATTTTCTTTCTCTTTTTATATAAATGTGAAGTCATTATTTATAAAATTAATCAGACTTATCCTATAAATTATGATTTCATAATATTTTAGTCTATGATATTTTTCACGTGTGATTAGATCCTTTTTTTTGGTTCAGTATGCGAAATATCACAGACTAATCCAATGAACCATGAAATTCTATAGTATGTTATTGATTTGTTATATTTGTTGATGATCGAAGAGGAGAACAAAGGGAAACAAATCCTCCTGTCAATTTACCCCGCATATGGCAATGATAAATCTGTGGCCGCTATTAAAGAGAAATACTGTTATAGAAAGGCATTTATGTATATGTGAAAATAAAGATTATTTATTATTGTTTTTTAAAAAACGATGAAATATATTTAGTTATGTTTATTTATCACCTAGTAAATAAGATGCTATTCTGTATCCCGTCGACCAATTTCGCCAAATTATATAAATCGCCAAACAAATAGCCAAATTATACATATTGACATAATTTTTATTTTAAATAATGAAAAAAACCAAATAATTAATAGAATATTAATTAAAATACAAAAAAAATCTGAAATAAAAATCACTTAATGACACTTTAATAACGTAAATCGTATTTAATGTCATTGAATGTGACACGCACGATCATACATTATTGGCATTTAATCTTATAGTTTGGAGATAATTTTTTGGTCGACGGAATAACCTAGTATTACCGCAAATTATAACCAATAACATTTTAGGGAATTCAATTTCAAGTTAAATCTTTTCTTTAATCTGGTAATTGTTTTAGCAATATTTAGTCGTTTATTATTCTATGTATGATCTCTGAAAAGAGTCTATTTTTTTCAGCTGGGGTAACCTACGATAGATTTTTCGCCTCTTCTTTTTGGACCACATGAAAACTTTTCTTTTTTTCAGCTTTAATTAACAAATATATTATTTTATTTCTTGTGTTTTATACATGCTTTTAACTCTTACAATAAACTTTTATACTTATTTTCCACTTTTATAGTAATTTTTTTTTCATTGTGGCTACTAGCCGCATTTAAACATTTTTTTTAAATCTTCCAAATAACCTTGCAACACAGAACGCCTCTATACTGTATGTTAAGTAATCAACTAGGAAGTCCATTAATTAAGTTGCATTGTTCCATTTTATCATTTATCTAATTACTAGAATTTTGAAAAAAAGAATTCAGGGTTAATAATCTTCGTTTATAACAACTTACTATTAATAATATATTACAAATAAATGAAAGTGATATTTTGCGTTAATTTAACTTATTATGGATATATTTAAATGGGAAGTCATTGTTTATCAGATCTGTCACACTTATCCTATAAATTGTTATACCATAATATTTTAGTCTATAATATTTTTCAAATATGAATAGATCTTTTCTTTTGGTTTAGTATGAGAAATATTACAGACGAAACCAACGATTTAAGAAACTCTATAGCATATTTTTGATTTGTTATATTTGTTGATGATCGAAGAAGAAAACAAACAGAAACTAATCCTACCGTCAGTTTAGCCCGTTTACAGCAATGATAAAGTTGAGGCTGTTATTAAAAAGAAATATTATTATAGAAAAGCATTTATACACATATAAAAATAACAACTTGCTAAATATATTTTTTTAAGATGAAATGCATTTAGTTATCATAATGTGAAGCATAATTTTCTCTTTCTCAGTTTTTTTTTTAAATATGGAGTTTATGTTTATAAGATTAGTCAGACTTATCTTATAAATTGTGATTTCATAATGTTTCATCTGTAATATTTTCTGTATATCCTCCTCAGTCATGATGTTGCCTGGAGAAGACACTATAAAACACCCTTTAAATGAATTTAACTGCTTCTAGAATTGTTAAAATTACTTCTATATATTTTCAATAAATGCTTTCATTTCATAAGCATTGATATACAGGCTGAAACATTTTTGATAATGTTTTATAGTAATTTTAAAATAGGTTTTGTTGTTCCTCTTAATATTCGTGATTAAGGAGGTTTAAATTAGATCCCTTCTTTTTGTTCAATATGAGAAATATCACAGACTTCTCAAATGTACCCTGAAATTCTACAGCGCATTTTTGATTTGTTGTTTTTGTTAATGATCAAAGAGGAAAACAAAAAGAAACTAATCCTCCTGTCGAATTACCCCGCATACCCTACGATAAATCTGAAACTGCTGTTAAAAAGAAATACCATTATAGAAAAGCATCTATATGTATGTGAAAATAACGACTTGCTAATAATGTTTTAGAAAAACGATGAAATACATATAGTTATCATAATTTGTCATATTATTTTCTCTTTCTCATTTTTTAAAATGTACAGTCAATGTTTATAAGATTAGTCAGACTTATCTTATAAATTGTGATTTTATAATATCTTATTCTATAATATTTTCCGTATATCATTAGATCCCTTATTTTGGTTCAGTATGGAAAATACCACAGACAATCAAACGAGCCATGAAATTCTATACCATATTTTTGATTTGTTGATGATCGAAGACAAAAATAAAGGGAAACATGTC